>JANUWF010002059.1:727500-1097500 GCA_026120185.1 Voacanga thouarsii | reverse complement strand
TGACAAGAAATTTTGTTGTCACTAATATATGTGGATGTTGTAACTATTGAATGATCATTAATGACACGATATAGGTAATAGTGACAAAATTTGTTATGAATTAGTGACGAGAAATGTTATCACTATTGATTGATTATATTAGTGACAATGAAATTTTGTCACTAAAAGTCAAGCTTCAGTGGCAAGAATAAGTTGTTGCCACTCCACACCTTTAGCAACATAGATTTAGTGACACTTGATACATGGTTGTGTGTGTGTGTGTGTGTGTGTGTGTGTGTGTGTGTGTGTGTGTGTGTGTGTGTTTGTGTGTGTATGTATGTATATGTATATATATATTATTTATTTATTTGTTTATTTATATATATATTTGTATCGGATATATATATATGTATAAGTTTTTTTTAAGAAATATATATGTTTAAAATCAGTTTAAAAAAATAATACTTTAATTAATAGTATATGAAATTTTAAATTTATATCGATATAAAAATATTATATTATGTTGAATTAGGTTGTTTCATAAAAAAATTAATAAAATTGTTGTGTTTTTAGATATATTACTGTTTTAAAATTTTCAAAGTTATTATGAATAGTTTTAATAAAAAAAGGATTATAGCAGACAAAGTGGCTTGGCCCAGCGGATGAGTCACATGGTCTCTATGGTCGAGATCACGGGTTCGAATCTTCATTGCCTCACTTTACTCTCAATTTGAAGTTAATTTGGAGTTGTGATCCGGTGGGCGGGTTCACATGGACCATGGTAAATTATAAATTCTAAAAAATTCAGTAAGGGAGCTCTGATCCGATACGACGGGTTCACGTGGACCTTGCTAATTATAAATTTTAAAATATTTTAGCTAGAAAATAAATTAGTGACAAGAAATTTCGTTGTCACTAATATATGTGCATGTTGTAACTAATGAATGATCATTAATGAGACGATATCGGTAATAGTGACAAAATTTGTTATGAATTAGTGACGAGAAATGTTATCACTATTGGTTGATTATATTAGTGACAATGAAATTTTGTTACTAAAAGTCAAGCTTCAGTGGCAAGAATATGTTGTTGCCACTCCACACCTTTAGTAACATAGATTTAGTGACACTCAAGTGACAACAAATTTTTCATCACCAAAGGTCTTTAGTGACAACATTTTGCCATTTAGTGACAACATTACGTTGCCACTAAAGGATACTTTTCCTGCAGTGCATGTAGTAGTGGTTTCTATAAGTACTATGTGGTAGAATTACTACTGCTACAGTTTGGACTAGTACTCTACAACTCAAGTATAAGTTGGTGGTTTGACAAATCTGAAAGTGTATGCCTTGATATACTATAGTTGAGGTTCTTTGGTAAGGCCATAATACTTGTTTGATAGGTATGTGGAACTAGTTAGTTAAGACAAACTTGTACAAGATAGTTTTTACACTATATCGCCCCTTGTGGTTGTCTGAATGATCTAATTATCCAGGGCCTTGGGAAACATGACTTGGATTTTTGTTTTAGGGTAGCTCCCTTGGAAAGAGGAAATATTCCAAGAAGTTATGAATCATTGGATTAGAAGCCTAATGATGGTAGATGTCTTTTAGAAAGGTCTTAGTACACTTTTCCTCTATAAATGCACAGCAATGTGTAGAGGATATTTTAGTCATTTTACCTATAGGTCAATGACATAGCTAACGTAGCATTGTCCTTAGAGTCAATATTTCCTTATGATGATATTAGAAAATATTTAATTACAAAATAGAACTATTTATATAGTAGGGGTATTTTTGTCATTTTAGTAGCCAAGGCAATTATCTTTTTGGTCCTTGGAAAAATCCCTAAGTCCTAATTAATTTTTGGTCGAGAAAATTGTCTCAATTAAAAGAATTTTATTTTATTTAGAAAGTCTAATTTATTTTCAGACTGGAATAAAATAAAAGAACGAGAAAATTTAAATTTATTATCTAGTTTAATTGGTTGATTAATTATTCAGGGCCTAAGCCCAAATTGAATAATTAAAAAATTAACCTGGACCTAAACTAGATAAAAAGGCGTATATAATTATTTTAGTTTATTTGGGCTCATTAATTATTTGTTGGGTTAATTCTATAGGCCCTGAAAATAAATAATTAATGTTTATTATTTTGGGCTCATTAGGTCCAAGGAAAATAATAAATAAAATTAATGGGCCAATAGCTTGGACCAAAAGGGTTTTAATTAATTCACAGAACTAAAGAGTTGAAAAAAATAACATCTTCTGTGATGGTTATCTGGGTAACAACCAGAGGGGTTTTGAAAAATAAAAACTCTGGGGTTTAAGTTATCAAGTAGATAGCTGTGTGTATCTCGGTGCATGCATGGAGTGTCTGTGAAAGAAAATAAACCAAAAGCTTGGTATTCTCTTATTCTCTCATTTGTTTTCTTTTCTTTTTGGTTTCTTGATTTTGCTAATTAATAGCAAAGGATCAAGAATTATTTCTGAGACTAGATTTTCCTCACTTAAGTTGTTTCACCAACGAATAATAAGTAGTGGAATATTCTGAGTTTTGAAAAAGGACTTTTGTTCATGCAAACAAGAAGGAGTAGATGAATCATGGGATTTGAACCGAAATTGTCAACCGGAGAAGAGGCCATTCTAGTGGTTCAATCATCTTCTTCACGGCCAAATAACCTAAAGACTCGAAGAGGTAAACAAAAATTAATTCTTTCATTGTGAGGTTTCTGCATCTTTCTTTGTTTTTTTTTTTTTTTTTTTTGGCTCTGTCTTCATGGCATGCAAGGCTTCTGTGTTGTTTCTTTAGTATCAAGTGGTATCAGAGCCATGCTATTTTGAAAGTCTTAGGGAAGATGGATGCTAGTTAATAAAATTGGAAAGTTAATTGTTTGATGAATGCTTGAGATCCTTCACTGTTTTGGTATGGGTAGAAGTCTCTGTACACCTCGCAGTTGAGGTTTAGGAAGCTCTGTAAAATTTAATGTTTTGTTTAGCAATCGTGTAAACCAGATTTGAAAAAGTATAGGCCGATGTGGTGTTTGTTTTTGAAGAAAAACTGTAACAAAAGGCTGCCTGTAATGATCATGGAGCAAAGTTGCAGAAGCTTTCTGGAGAAATTCACAGAAAAAAAAAAAAAGTTGAACAAGAAGATAAGCCATCGATCCGCCAAGAAGCTGAGCTGAGCTATGGCTTGGATGCTTGGAGCCAGGGCAAGCACCCAGGCTAGCTGTATCCTCGGCTCGGCAACATGAATTGCACCATGGGCAGGATGTAAGGCATCCTCCCCATGCCCAGGATGCAGTAATTGTTGTAACTGAATCTTAGGGCAGCCTGTATGCCCATGGTGCCCGCGATTCATGGTCCATGGGTCATCCTATAGGCCATCATCCAATATGGTGAGTGCACAAGAGCAGGAGGAATTTTTTTTTTTTTTTACTTGCTTTTTTTTAGACTATTTCTTTTTTGGTTTTTGGTCCCATACCAGGAGAAATTATTATTTTTGCAATAATTAATATTCTTTGAATGTTTTGCATGAAACATAATAGGAAAGGATTTTAGGATTAAACATGACCATTAATTAATTTAATTAATGTATTTAATTTTATTATTTGGGCACTTAGGTTTAAAAATAGAAAAGTATAAAAACGTTTCTAGTTTTCTAGCATACTACTTATTTTAATTCCTATGTGCACATTTTCTCAAAGACCAAAATCTTTGGGAAAATTTATTTGGCAGGGAAAAATATTTTTCTTTAATAAAATGGTAAATTTTAACTTAAACAAATATTAATACTTGGTTATTTTCTTAAAGATTTTTATCCTTGACACAGAAAATATTTTAAATTTAGAATTTTTTTAAAGTTAAAATGGAAAACCATTTTAATTCTTTTTAGCAAGGGAAAATTATTTTTGTTAAATAAACACTAGAGGTCAAAATCTCTGGAAAGTTTTAAGTGGAAAATTTTTTGAAAATTTTAAATTCTTAACTTAAATAAAATTAATCTATGAGGAAAATTTATTAAAGGGTATAAACCTTGACATAGAAATTTTTTATGGATTAAGATATTTTATTTTATGTTAAAAGAGATCTTAATTGAAAATTTTCAAATGATATTTTTTCAAGAAAACCCTTATTTAAAAGACTAAGTAGGAGAGGGGTTCCAACGGCCCCGCGGCTTCAATCACGATCCTCATTAGAGATCTTGGGTCTCCTCACATCACCCTAGGAGTGAACCCATATAGGATGGTGATACTACAAGTATCTAGAACTAATGGAATGTTGTAATTAATAACCCAAGACACATACTATGATCGACCAGCCCATATTGGAGGTTATAATATGGGGCATGTCCATAGAAAATGAGAAGAAATGGCCACCCCCTCGATGGAGTTATCTTTTAGATCATTACCTAGAGGAAAATTAATTTGTGGTAATTAACACACTTAGCTTAGGAAACTATTAATCTTCCCAAACAGTTATGTCAGTTTTTCTAAGAGCCAAATTGATCATGTTAAAGATAATAGTGATGAGGTTAGCTATTATCAGTTTAATATGAGGATAAACTGCACAAAAATTATTTTGTTTTCACAAATCTGAGAATTTCTTTTGTTTTCAAACTTTAGAAATGGTTGGTGGAGGTTTTTTTAGTCCCTTAGCAGTTATTCTCCATGACAATAAGCTAACAGGACCTAATTATGTAGGTTGCAAAAGGAACTTGGATATAATATTCATAGCCGAAAAGTAGAAGTATGTCCTTTACGAGCCTGAACTGTGATCGGGGAAGGTTCCACCAATGAGGAGCGTGAGGTTGAGAATGTATGAAAAAAGGTTGATGAGATAGCACGATGCTATATGTTAGCCTCCATGTCAATTGTGCTATAATCCAAACATGAGCACTTGGCAACGGCATACGATATCAGTACATCACTAGCCACGATATTCGCGGATAAGAGCCAGCCCGCAAGGTAGGAGGCTCTTCGAACAATCAATAACACCAAGATAGTTGAGTGAGTATCAATCAAAGAGCACATGTTTAAAATAATTGCTGCTCTCGAGGATGTGGGAGTCTTGGGGGCTATTACTGACCTTGAGAGCTAAGTGGACATGGTTCTCAAATCTTTGCCGAGCTCTTTTACTCAATTCAAGTGGAATTACAACATAAACAAGTTAAACATGAATTTAACTGAGTTGATAATAGAGCTCCAAGTGGTAGAGAATGTCATAAAGCCACAAGCAAGGGATATGATGGCTTCATCTTCAAGAATTGGGCCCAAGCCTAGAAAGTTCAAAAAGAAGAAGGATAACATAGTACATCCGCCCAAGTCCCAGTCCAAAGATAAATCTAAGGGCAAATGTTTCAAATGTGGGAAGAAGGGAGACTAGAAAAAATAGCGTCCAGATCTTCAAATCAAGAAAAACCCCAAAGGTAATGTCTTCTATCTAGAGTCTATATCAATGGTTGGTTCAACTTCCACTTAGATTGTTGATTTAAGAGTCTATGGTCATATCTATAACTCTTTGCAGGGATTTAGAAAGGTTAGAAGACTTTAGAAGGGTGAACATAGGCTATTTGTGGGAAATAGAGCACAAATTTTGGCCCTTGCAGTGGGAGAACTGAAACTTACTTTGGATTGTAATAGAATAGTTATATTGAAGGACGTTTTATTTGTTCTTGGTTTTATACAGAATTTGGTTTCAGTTGCAAAACTAATAAATTAAGAATATCGTATTTTTTTTCTATTTTGGTATAACTATCAATAGAAATGGAGAAGTTATGTGTACTGCACACATGTATAGATATCTATTTTTCATTAATCCTAGTAACAATAAATTCAATAACGCTAAATTTGAACATTTAAATAGGAAGAGAAAGACTAATGTTAATGACTTATATCTTTAGTATTTAAAGTTGGGTCACATTAACTCAACTAGGATTCAGAGGTTATTCCATGATGGGCTTTTGGGCTCATTAAGATTGGAAAGTTGGCATGAATATGAATCTTGTCTTATGGAAAAAATGACCAAAAGGTCCTTCACCTAAAAGGTGGATAGAGCCAAGGAGATACAGAGTCTTGTTCATACTAATGTGTGTGGTCTTTTGTCTACACCAGCAAAAGAGGGATTCGAGTACTTCATCACTTTCACAAATGATTATACCAGGTACGGTTATGTTTACCTGATGAGATGCAAGTCTGACTCTTTTGACAAGTTCAAAGAGTTTAAAGCTGAAATAGAACGTTAAACAAGTAAACTAATCAAGACCTTACGATCAGATCATGGTGGAGGGTACCTCCTTAGTGAATTCAAGGACTACATAGTACATCATGGGATAGTATTCTAGCTCTCTGAGCCGGGAACACCACAACAGAATAGAGTAGTTGAGAGAAGAAATAGGATATTGATGGAATTTGTTCGAAATATGATATCTCATGCTACTCTTCTAGTGTCTTTTTGGAGATATGCCCTAGAAACAGTGGCATATATTCTAAATTTGGTGCCTTCCAAATCAGTACCTAGGACGCCCTATGAGATGTGGATTGGGTGTAAGCTTAGTCTAAATCATCTCAAGATTTGGAGATGTCTAGTTTATGTACTGATCAAGAGAGATAAGTTAGAACCAATGTCGGAATTATAATATTTTGTTAGATATCTAAAAGGAATAAATGGTGGTTACTTTTATCATCCTAAGAAACAAAAAGTACTTGTGAGTATTAATGCTAGATACTTGGAGGATTACCAAAATACATTCACTAAAGGTTCAGCTAGGTTAGAATTTGAGGAGAAGTTATCTACTAAATCGACTTCTTCTAACCCGATTATAGAACAAAAAGAGACACAGCCTCAGGAACCTGTATAATTGAAGCCTCGTCGTAGTAAAAGGATATTTAGGGTTCCAAAAAGATGGATTAGAGAGGCTTTTGACCTAGTCTCTGACCATCAGGAACAAAATCCTATTAGATACGAGGAGGCTATTGCTGATGTCGATGCAAATCTATGGCATGAAGCAATAAAAGTCGAGATTGAGTTATGTACTTCAATCAAGTTTGGGATCATGTAGTTTCACCTGAAGGGATAAAATCCATTCGGTGTAAGTAGGTGTACAAAAGGAAGAGATGAGCAGATAGGAAGGTGAAAACCTTCAAAGCTAGGCTTGTGCTCAGAAAGAAGGTATCGATTATGAAGAAACCTTTTTCTTGGTAGCCATGCTTAAGTCCATCTGTATCCTTCTTGCCATCGCATGTCAATATGAGTACGAGATATGGCAAATAGATGTTAAGACGGCCTCTTTAAATGGCTATCTTAATAAAGACATCTATATATCCCAACCGGAAGGCTTTATTGCTAAAGGCCAAGAAAACATGATTTGTAAGCTTAAGAAATTCATTTGTAAACTTAAGTAAGTATCTAGAGCATGGAACATTCGTTTCAATACGACTGTAAAGGCTTATAGTTTCATTCAAAATGAGGATGAACTATATGTGTATAAGAAACTGGAAGGCATAAACGTGTTTTTTTTTTTTTTGGTGCTATATGTAGATGACATTCTACTCATTAAAAATGATGTAGGGACATTGTCATCTACTAAGATTTAGTTATCTAGTCAATTTAGTATGCTTCAGGTGTGGGAAGTCTCATGTATGCCATGCTATGCACTAGGCCAGATATTTGCTTTATAGTAGGCTTAGTTAGCAAATATCAGTCAAACCCCGGGAAAATTCATTGGTAGGTTGTTAAGCATATTCTTAAGTTTCTTAAGAGTACGAGGGATTATATGGTGGTTTATAGGGTTGATGACTTGGTTCCTATAGGATACATGGACTCAGACTTCTAAACGGATAAGGATGAGAGAAAATCCACTAGTGGAAATGTATTAACCTTATCTGGAGGTGTCATTTCATGAAGGAGTATCAAGCAATCTTACATTGCTGACTCAACCATGGAAGCTGAGTATATGGCGGCTTCGGAGGCATCCAAGGAAGTAGTTTGGCTTTGGAAGTTCCTTTTAGAACTTGGAGTCATACCACAAATGGACAAGCCGGTTGTGATATATTGCGACAACACTGGCACAGTCTCACAATCTAAAGAACCTAGGAACTATAAAAAAGGTAAGCATATTAAGAGAAAGTACCACCTGATATAGGATTTCATCACGAGATGGGAAGTCGTGGCGGAACAGATTACCTCAGAGAACAATATAGCAGATCCCTTCACCAAGCCTTTGGCTGAGAGGGTTATTAGAAGACACTTAGACACCATAGATGTGTGCACCTATGAACTCACTTGTCTTAGAGTGCAAGTGGAAGATTGTTGGAATGTATAGCCTCTTAAACTAGATTTCTGATGTAATTTTTACTTGTATTAGTAAAAGTATTTTTCTCAAAAATTATTTGTGAAATCTTCTTTATATTTGTGCACAATTTTTATTAGAAATGACCTATTATGTTTAGGTAAATGGTTCATGTAAATAGAAGTCTTTCACATGAAGGTATAGACTATAGGTTGCTTAATACATACACTGTTGTTCTTAACCAAATGATGAAAATGGGAATCTCATCATCGTAAGGTTATTGTGTTATGAATTCTAAATAGGGAATGACTTACCTTTAGTCAATGAGTAGTCTTCTCATTTCATAACACAATCGTATTTTGAATACGTAAAACTAGACCGGTAATAGTGGTTTTTAAAAGTATTACATGGTAGAAACCTAGACTACTACTGCTACAGCATGGACATATACTTTACAGCTTGAGTATAAGTTGGTGGTCTGACGAAGTTAGAAGCGTATCCCTTGATATACTATAGTTGAAGTTTTTCAGTAGGGCCAATATATTTGTATGTTAGATATATGTAACTAATTAGTTAAAACAGACTTATACAAGATAGTTTCTATACTATATCACCCTTTATGGTTGTCCGAATGATCTAATTACCTAGGGTCTTAAGGAACATGACTTGGATATTTGCTTTAGGGTAGCTCATTTGAAAAGTGAAATTATTCTAAGAAGTCGTGGATCATTGGACTAAAAGCCTAAGGAAAGTAGTACACTTTTAGAGATGTGTTAGTACACTTTTCCTTTCTAAATGAACGGTGATGTGTAGAGGGGTATTTTAGTCATTTTACATGCAGGTCGAAGACATAGCTAACACAATATTTTCTTATGGTGATATTAAAAAATATTTAAAATGCAAAATATAGCTATTTATATAGCAGGGGTATTTTAGTTATTTTAGCAGCCTAGGCGATGTGTCATTTTGGTTCTCGGAATAGCCCGTAAGTCCTAATTAATTTTAGGTCAGGGAGATGGTCTCAATTAAAAGGAATTTATTTTATTTAGGAAGTCTAATTTATTTTGAATTGGAATAAAATGAAAGAATGAGAAAAATTAAATTTATTATCTAGTTTAATTAGTTGATTAATTATTCAGGGCCTAAGTCCGGATTGAATAATTAGAAAATTAACCTGGACCTAAACTAGATAGAAAGGCTTAAATAATTATTTTGATTTATTTGGGCTCATTAATTATTTATTAGGTTAATTCTATAGGCCCTGAAAATAATTAATTAATGCTTATTATTTTGGGCTCATTAGGTCCAAGAAAAATAATAAATAAAATTAATAGCCCAATAGTTTGGACCAAAAGGGTTTTAATTAATTCACAGAACTGAAGAGTTGAAAAAAACAACGTCTTCTGTGATGGTTATCTAGATAACAACCAGAGGGGTTTTGAAAAATAAAAACTCCGGGGTTTAAGTTATCAAGTAGATAATCGTGTGTATCTCGGTGAGTGCATAGAGTATCTGTGAAAGAAAAAAAAAAAACCCAAAATCTTGGTATTCTCTCATTCTCTCATTTGTTTTCTTTTCCTTCTGATTTTTTGATTTTGCTAATCAATAGCAAAAGATCAAGAACTATTTCTGAGACTGGATTTTCTTTGATTAAGTTGTTTTACCAACAAGTAATAGGCGATGAAGTATTCTGATTTCTCAAGAAGGAAAAACAAGAAAAAGTAGACGAATCGTAGGATTTCAACCGGAATCATCATTGGGAGAAGAGGCCATTCTAGTGGTTCAATCGTCTTCTTCACAGCCAAATAAACTAAAGACTTGGAGAGGTAATAAAAAATTAATTCTTCTGCTGCGAGGTTTTTGCATTTTTCTTGTTTTTTGGGCTCGTCTCCATAGCATGCAGGGCTTCTGTGTTATTTCATTAGCATCAAGATGAAGGTGAATCCTTAGACAAAATGAAAAGAGTTGTTCAAGAGATTCAAGGAAGAAGAAGGGTAATAGCTTGTCTATGAGTGATGTTCTTCCTTTTCTTTGTTTTCTACATTGATAATATTATATTTCAATACTTTTAATTGTATTTGAGGGATGAACCCCAAGCTCTATGTTCTTGGATTGAGTTATTATTATGATTTATTGAATTCTAATCTCTTGTATTTGAGTACTTGGGCATTATTATGTTGGATTGATCGTATGTGTTTGATTGATTTATCCAATTGATTGGTTTATTCCTAATAAGTTCGAGAGATGGAGTTAGGAGTTGAACAGTAAATTAATTAGTCCAATATTTGTTTTCCTTTGATTAACTCGAGAGAGAGGTTAAAGGATTAGAACTTAATAATCATTGGTGATAGGGGCTAAATGTATACATATTTTGAGGGTCATTTATGTTATATTTGCTATTATTTGGTCTTCAAATGGCTATTGATTTCCACTATTTTGCTATCTTTTGTGTAGGAATTTATTAAATGAAAAGATACAAGGAAATATGATGGCAAGTTATCAAAAAGGTGAAAAAAAGCAAAACAAAAGGGCACCGCATTGATTAGTGCATAGGAAACAACATCAGCCAATTTTTACTCGAAAAAGTCCAAAATTGAATACTTTCGGAGCCTGGACAAAATTGAGCTGGCCCTGGCTCATAGAGTTGAACTGGCATTGGCTCTAGTCTGTTCAAATATGCAAAATTAGAACGAAGCCATTGTTGGCTGTTTCTAACCAGCTAGGGTTAGCTAATTTTGGGTTTTTAACATGGAAAAAGAGTTTTGGAGTAAAATTTAGCAACTTCTATTGAGATCTCTTAGGCATTGATTTGGGAATAAATTAAGACTCTTGTAGACATTTTTTGGCAATCTAAACTCCTATAAATACAAGAGATTCACACCGATTAAATCAATTTTCATTCTATATAATTAGAAAACTCCTAGAGAATTCAAGGAAACATCAAGAGGAGGAGGATCAATAAAATCTTAGTGAAGAAGAGGAGCATTATCAAGAAGATTGCATAGGTGAAGGGGATTACACTTGTCTATGAGTTGTTCTTCTATCTTTCTTCGTAATTTTATTTCGTTAAAGTTAGATTTATATGTTTTAATTGTAGTTGAGGATATTTTTACTCTATGATTTTATGCTAAATTATTTCTAGACTTGTTGAATTACAATTCTAAATATTTGATTACTTGATTTTATGTGTTGAATTAATTAATATCGGGCTAATTAATTCACTGTCTTGTTCTCTCTTAATTGGATTGAAATAGAAGGTTAAGGGAAAGATTAGGCAATCAAAGAGAGATAATATTGTCTAGAATATAGGGGCATTATTTCTTCCATTAAAAAGACTTTATTGTGCCTTGAATATAGGAACATTAATTGTTTAATTGAGTTGTTCTTAATTTTTCTTAGTTTTAATTAGGGAGGTAGGAGATACTATTTGATTAATCTAAGAAACGAATTTCATAACTTGAAAAAGAATGAAATTTGCTGTTAAACTCGTATTAGTATTTGGGATTGGGAATTAATTAGTTGAAAGTTATTTTCTTCACTTATTATAGAATTGAGATATTTCTTTATTTTATTTATATATTTATTATTTATCAAAATTATTTATTGTTAATTATTAGTTAGTATATACTATTATTATTATTTAAATATTAAATATTAATTGTTATTATTATTTATTATAAATAGTTACTAGCAATATTATTAATATTTACTACATATTATTATTACTTTGACTATTATTATAATAATTATTGTTGTTGTTATTTATTATTTGTCATTACCTATTATTATTTTCTCCTTTCTATTTGCTAGGATGTAAGTTGTGAGAATTTTGCCATAGTGGTCATAACTTTATGTGCTTGAGTAGAGTAGGAAATTTGAACGTGGGTATCTTTTTCTAAGGTTAATTAAAATAGACACTGATTAAGTAGTTTAATTTTCTGTTGTAGAAGGGGGAAATGTTTTTGAGGTTGATAGGGGCAACTCGTTAAGCTTGGAACAACCACCTAAGTTGAAAAGGTGAGATATTGCATAACTGTTTTGTTGAATAAGGCTCTTATTTGCAAGTCAAATGTCAAATGTTACTGTGAAGAATTGTGATTACTTATGCTGTAAACATGGTTCATTTTGTTCACTAAATGGTTTATTAAACAAGGTTTTAGATAAACGTTGTTTTCCTTTTCTCACTCACTAAATGATTTCAAGAGCACCCTATATGAAACTATGTTTTGTAGAGCTAAGATATTTGAAATTGTCAATTTGAGATTGACATTTGAGTAAGATACTGAATATTGAGTACTCAATAAGGGTAGATTACTAAGACTAGTCTTTGAAGGGATAGGGTGAATCACTCAGTGAGTGGCCACCTCTAAGGGATGAGCTCTGCCAGGTTAAGGTGTCAGTTTTAGTAAGTCAGGCCAGTCTGAGCTAGCAACTTAGTCTAGGTGGACTATTATCCGGAGTAGACAACCAGTATGTTTGGGTGTAGAGATAGAGAAGTATCTCACCTAGTAGACTGATCACCGGTTGTTCAGGGAAGTAGGGGTTTCACTGGGCTTGTCATAATGCAGAGTTTTATGGCAAGGGCCATGATGCAGGGTTTTATAGTCCAATTATGTTGTTGATGAATGGTTAATCTTTTATAAGAATAATTCTGATATCCAACTATGCAATGCTATGCAAAATACCACTCAGTGGTTTGAAAAAATGAATTTTGACTTGGAAACACATTTTGTAAAGATTTCAAATGTGCATACACGAGTTGGAATGTCTTTACCACATATAGGACTTACTAGGATGTATTTCTTATACCTTTTTATATCATACTTTTAGGTTGTTAGCATTGAAGGTTGTTATCCCTTTTGAGGACTGAGCTTTTATTTTTAATGATGATTTGTATCCTCTTTTGAGATAATTATTAAGTTTGTTTGAACTTGTGCACATTTTCTATTGTAATATGAGTTAGACACTTTATTCTTACTTTTCTGAGTTTTTACCTCATTATAAAGACCCCAGGTCTTTTGGACAGGGCAACATCCCTGCATTTTTAGGGTATGTAAGTAGTGGGGTATTACATATTGGCCATAGATTTTGTTATATTTTTCCTATCTAGGAATTTAATTAGCAGGTCATCGTGGCTTCTTTTAAAAAGATTCTCATTGATTAAGGCACAATTCAAAGCCTTGAACCTAACCACTTTAGGTGTCCTGGCTGAACAATGTTAAGATACCGATTAATATCTATCCTCCAATGATTATCCACTTGATCGCCTATATTTACAATCAAGTGCCCTTCGATATTTAGTTTAAAGCTATATGATACTTGTGCACCTTCTAATTCTCGTTGCTTAGGATATATGAGATGGTGATATCGGCTATCTGCTTTAATAAGAAGCATGCCATATTATGTAATAAATTAAATTAGGATTGACATGCCTATAGTTATCAGTCAATTGATTGATGATTAGTTAAGAATCTCACTTAATCTGGAAGGCTTGGACATTCACCCCTACCAAAAATTGTAGCCCCATAATGAGTGCTTCATACTCTGCTTAGTAGTTCGACATTTCTGGTTTGAGATCTGACATAAATGTCCCCTTCACTTAGTTTGGACTCATAATTGTAATCCCAATCCCAGTGCTAGAATCGGTACTTGATCCATAAAATGCAAGGTCCAAGACTGGGTTGTAATATCATACCTAAAACCACCCTTAGAGTTGGAAAAGAACATGCATTACATAGCATTTTCTATATGCATATAGATTTTTAGGGCATTTATATGTGTTTTGATTTAAGTGATTGTGACTTGATAGAGATAATTGTGTAAGTGAAAGAGCTATTTTGATTATATGCATAAGTTTTTATATGTAATAGTATTAGTTGAGGTGATGAGTTAAAGATAAAATAGTGGTGAAATGATTTTGTGAGTATGGAGGTAAACACAAAGATTGATATGGTGAGATGGTTAGAATCTTAAGATTGTTTGCTAATAACCTGAGTTCAAATCCCAACTTATAGAAGACTATTATAACTTCTTTTCTTTTCCTCTTTAGCCAATTAATCCCATCCTAACTACCACTTCGATACAATTTTGAACTCGTAAGACTTAGGAGTTGTGTAATAAGAATATTTCAATAAAAGTTTAAATTCTACTCTTACTACTTTTATCTTTAACCTCTCATAATTTATTCTCTTTTCAATGTAAGTTTTTATCTTGTCTTTTCTTTAGTTGGCTAAAAACTACGAGATTCTATACATTTTGATTGCTTGAAATTTGAATAGAAAAAGTCTAGAATGTTCAAGTTTTAAACCCTCAAAACTTCTCCTAGGAAAATGCATTATTATGTCTTTTCAATGCGAGTTAAATAATTTTGTTCAAAGATATCTTAGCTTTCTCCTATGGCAGCCAGCCCTCATTTCATATGCTATGTTCGTCACTTCTTATGTAGTCTAGCTGAAAGCTAAGATAAATCTTAGGAAAGAGAAGCTTTAAAAGTTTCTGAAAACCATAGAAGGGGGAGGGGGTGAATAGTATTTTTGGCAAATTGAAAATGCTCTTTGAAAAATCTGTTTTGAGAAATTCCTCAAAATTTTAGATCGAAGAGACTTGCTACAACAAGAGGCTTTCAAAATGATTTAAAGATTAACTACACTTTGAATAAGACAGGACACTCGATGCAATTAATGCTCGAGTGAAAATGAGTTGGTGAGAACCATAAAGATTTTTTTTGAGAGATTAAAAAGAATTTTGTGCAAGATTGTAGCTGACCGAAATTAAATGCAAATAGAGATAACATAGGATTTGTAGTGGTTCAATCTACCAAGTTCTACATCCACTACCTTAAGCTCACATTTAAGGATTTTTAACCAGATTTCATTCACCCAACTCAATGGTATCAATCTATACCAAATACAAGAAAGGATCACCATACTTGGTTTTATCAAAACCTCTCAATCAACCAATAAATCAAGGTTCACCCCAAATAGGTTTTATACCACAACCTTGATACACAAAGATGATTATAGTAATGAAGAGAAAATGGCTCACTCTTTTGTGCAAATATACAAAGCAAATGAGTTCAAGCAACCTTTACCTTTTTTGACACAATTTGATTTCACTTTGAAGAACTATGAAAAAGGAGATTTTTGTATTCTATAAAGCAAGAGTATTTTTTAGAATGATAGGATAAAATCAGCTTTCAAATAGAGTTTTGAAACCTTTTATAGAGGCAATAAGTAGAGTTCCAACAGCTAAAAAATTGCTAGTTTTTAGCTGTCAAATTTGCCAGAGGTTTGGACTCAAGTTTTGGACAATGATGTATCCAAAATGTAAGTCCAAAATGGCTCTTTTTCAGGTAAAGCAATTTGACACTGTTCATAAGATTTTGGACGAAGCTTTTGGATGTAGTGTCACTCAAATTACTCAATCCAAAATTCTTAAGACTTAAAACTGTGAAATCTATTTGTTTTAGTGCTTCAAGGTAGAATTAAACTAAATCATAAGGCAAAGAAGACTTAGGAATTTACACAGATAATACCTCAACAAAGATTCCTAATCTAAGGTTCTTCTATAATAAATTTTTGGTATGCAATCTCTTAAGCTTGATCTTCCACTTGATCACCCATTCTCCGATTCTATTGCTCAGGAGTTGCTTAGCAATCTTATTTGCACGTCTCGGAAGAATTGAGGTCAAACATGTCTTATAACACATAGATCACATAAGTTAGTCCTCATCAATGTTTGTTATAAGTCAAAACATAGAAGAACGCCCTTACAATCTCCCCCCTTTTGAGTGATGACAAACTTAATGGGATTGTGATACAAAAATAATGATATATACAGTATGGACATGTTCGACCAAGAGAAATAAGAATATTTTTCATTGAAGTGCAATCTCTTATTATAGGACCCAAAGAGTGCTTATAAGATTAAGATAAGAAATAAAGTATATACTCACAAGCATGGCTCAATAAGCCTATGGCCCAACTAACCTCCATATCCTCCTTCCTTCTATCATACAACTATTTCGTAAAAGAATAGCCGAAAAAAGAAATGTAAGAATATGTACACAAGGAGGTATAGAAAATAAATCATAGGATGAGATTCTTTCTCTCAATATGTGCACATAGGAACATATGTAAGATATGAGATTAAGAAGTGCTATTTGAGAGAAAACTGGATCCAAACTTTGGACTTCTAAAAAGTGCATCCAAAAACTAGGTGGAGTGAAACTACAGACCTTTTAGACGATAGGTTTTAGATTTTCAAAACATGTGTCCAAAATAGGGTAAAGTTAGATAGAAACTGTCTCCTTTTTAAAACTCATTTTTGGACTAGATTTTTGGATCAAGAAAACGTGTGTCCAAAACTCCCCTTGTATAAGTGTATGAACTAATGTGTTTTCAGATATTTTGATCCAGCCTAGTTTTCTCAAGAAATTTCAAACTTTAAGGAAAGTTTTGAGCGATGAAAGATATATAAATAACTATCCTTAACATCTGAGATTTTTAACACAGAGCATATCATAATAGCGTTCAAAACAAATTGATCAACAACCCCAAACTCAACTAATACCTTTATAATACTTCAAAACACCTTTGACTAAAAACAGGATATCATTCTGGTTTTCAATGAGTCACTTAAATCTCCTTAGATAGCAACAAACTATGATCATAATCAATCAGAGATCACAAATCGTGTTTATCATAAACCAATATATATAACTAGTTATGTGATCATAAATCATAATTTATATAGGAAAAAATAGCATATCATGCTGGTTTAATCAAACCTAAATCCCAACATGAATTCCATAGAGAGTTTTACAAGATCTTATGAAATATTAGAGTCTGCATATAAGTATGTTGCAGTCTAAAACGTAATGACTATTTCCAATCTATAGCACAACACTGCATGATGTTCATCCAACATTAGTTTAATCAGTGTACAATCAATAACAATCACAATAATACTCAATAATAGCAACAATCAATAGTAGTGCAGGATTAACAGCATAGCACTACATATCACAACCATAGAGATCACAATAAAACAACATAGTACTATTCAGTATGCAATCGCCATTTTTCTCCTAGTGCACATCGCAATCCAATCGCCTTTTTTTTTTTTTTTTTTAGTGCACAATCACAATCCTAGCTATTATTTTTCTCCCCCATTTAGCATCAATCAAAATGTAGAATAAGAAGAGTAAGTAGTAAATATATGAAACAGAGAAGATTATATATGTGAAACAGTTATAAGCTAAGCAAAGACAGTAGAAAGAAGATAAATTGTTCAAATCCTGAGGCAGAAATAAAAATTGTTCAATGAAAAGCAGTAACGAGTCTTGGTAGAGGGAGACTGGAAATCAATCCACTGAATTGAGCACTCATGAAATATGAACAGTCTCGATTTTGGACCCGACACCTTTTCTGGAATGTTATCCAGCAAGCCTACTTGACTTTTGCTTAACTACCACATGCTTCTGTTTCTTTCCAAATGAGATAGGGAGTTCAGTAGGGGCAAGGGGTGCTACATCTTCCTGATATGGGGATGTTTCCCTTCCTTGCTCAGAGATAGGTATTTCCTCAACCTGCTACTCTTTCGCAGCTTCTTCTTCAGCCTCAGGGAGAGGTTGTTCTTGAGTTGCCTTTTTTGGGGATGGTGCTGATGGAGCAGATATTTATTTATCCTTTTTAGGTTTTTCTTCCACTGTGGTGAGCCTATTCCCAAGAGTTTGAATCTCTGAACTAAGGCTATTCACCTTAGCAACCAGTAAATTAATTGTGCCCAGAATGCTTTCACTGATGCCTTTGTCCTGAGTCCTCTATTTGCCCTTGGTAGAGGATTCTTCCTAAGGTTCTACCTCAATCTTTCTCTTTGCTCCAGTAGATGGGGAACTCTTGCCTTCAGTTTTTACCTCTAACAGCTTTTTACTTTCATCACCAGCTGCATCTCGAAATAGATTCCACTCATCATCTAATCTCACATATCCCGTTCGATTAAATAACTTAAAGCTGTACACATTCATTTTTTAGGGTGCAGGGGTAACAGAATTTAAATCAACACCAAAATGCCTAAACACCTTTATCAATAGGTTTCCATAAGGCAGGGCTTTGCTGGAGGTATTCCTAGTTTGCATCGGCAACCTGGCAGCAAGATACCCAAAACTTATTTGCCTACTTTCAGCGAGCGCTAACATAATCACCATTTGCATTATGTTGATGGAAGTTTTGTGTCCGAAGCTTGGAACCACCATGATTGAAACCATGTGGTACAGGATCCTACCCTGTCTATTCAACTACTTCGTGTTTCTGTCACTCAAGTTCAAAAACTCTTCATTCCAGTAAACATACTTTCAAATTTCCTGAAATCGAACAGATCAGTTCCTTCTAGAAACTTATTCAGTTCAAAGTATTGAATCTTGCCATCTCTGACCTTACACATTCTGTTTAACAGACGGTGATTAAACATTGGATTTTTACCCCTAACTCTAGAGGTGCACCACCAAATCATGAACCCTTCTCTGGTTTCCTCTAATTGGCTCTTTCTTATGCTAGCATAAAATTCCCAAATAAATGAGGTAAACAGTTTCTCATCTATAGATAACAGAGCTCCCCAATCAAGAGACTTAAACATATTTAACACATTTGAAAAATTCAAAAAAAAAAAAAATGCTGGATTTGCACGATAGCCCAAAATCACCGTTTGATTTCTCGAAACCCAGTCATTAAAATCATATTTACTTTTGGAATCTGAAAAGTGAGGTACCTGGGTGTCGGAACTTTCCTATTCTGGAGATGATTTAGAAGAGTCACTCTGAGAAGCTGAGAGTTCTAAAGTGACTTCTTTTCCCTTTTCTATTGTTGTTGATTTCTTCTTTATCATCAAAGATATTTTTTGGACTTTCTTTGACTTGGGGTTAGTTGATTTTAGTTCTTTTGCCATTGTAGTCAGAGAATGAAGGCTTGGACTTTCGGTTGTTCAGAGAGAAGCTTAGAAGATTTTGAGGGAGAGAAGATGAAGTATGGTTGGTTTCAGAATTCGGGAGAGAGGGGAGAGAGAAAACTTTTTGTGAGTTCCTAGGAAGTTGTGATAGTAAGTACACTCAAGTACATTGGAAAAAGCCCTTTCATCAGAGATTTCAAAAAGTATCTTGAGAAAAGCACTAATATTTTGAAATTAAAAAAGAAAAATTTGGAAGCAGTTATTCTTGAAAGATATATGAAGTATTAGAGGTGATTCTATTTTGGAGTCAGACTTGATTCGAAATGTTCATTGAATTAGGAACTCCTTCAAGAGAGAGTTTTGGAAGTGATTTTTAGACTTATTCACCGAAATGATGAATCTAGAATCATCGTCCAAAATTTATGTCTTTAGTGGTTCTACAAATAAAAACAACAATTCTTTATTGTGTCAGTTACATGATCTTTGTAATTCCTAAGCCTCTTCTTAGATTATTGAACCTTTCTTCAGCCAGAGGTTTTGTAAAAATATCCTCAATTTGTACATCAGTTGAAATATATTCAACACGTACTTCTCCTTTAAGCACATGACCCCTAATAAAATGATGTTTAACCTCAATATGCTTGGTTCTAGAATGTTGAACAGGATTCTTAGTTAGATTGATTGCACTTATATTATTACATAATATAGGTACGCAATCAAAATTGAGACCAAAATCAAGCAATGTATTTTTCATCCACAGAATTTGTGGTCAACAACTCCTAGCTGTAATGTATTCAGCCTTGGTTGTGGACAAGGATACACAGGCCTACTTTTTGCTATGCCATGACACAAGAGAGTATCTAAGAAATTGGCAGTGCCTGCTAGTGCTTTTTCATTCAACTTTATAGCCTGCATAGTCTGCATCGGTATAGCCTATAAGATCAAATATGTTAGTACGACAATACCATAGGCCATAATCATATGTTCCAACCAAATATCTAAGGATGTGTTTTATGGCACATAAGTGAGATTCATTTGGGCATGATTGAAATCAGGCACAAAGACAAATTGAAAACATGATATCTAGTGGGCTAGTAGTAAGATAGAATAAACTTCCAATCATACCTCTGTATTTAGATTGTCTACCTTCTTACCTTTTTCATCCTTGTGAAGTTTTAGAGAAGTGCTTATAGGTGTGTTGATTTCTTTGGTTTCATTCATACCAAACTTTTTGAGCAGTTCCTTAGCGTACTTAGCTTTATTTAGGAAGATTCCATCCTTAGTTTATTTGATTTGCAACACAAGAAAGAAGTTAAGTTCTCCTATCATGCTCATTTCGAATTTCTGTTGTATTGTCTTAGCAAACATCTTGTACAAGGAATCATTAGTAGCACCAAAAATGATATCATCAACATAACTTTAAACAATAAGAAGATCACCAAAATTTTTTGCCTTAATAAACAGTGTGGTATCGATCATGCCTCTTGAAAAACCTTTTGAGAGTAAGAATCCACTAAGCCTTTCATACCAAGCTGTGGGGCTTGTTTTATACCATAAAGAGCCATTGAAAGTTTGAAAACGTGATTTGAAAAAATGCTCATGAATAAAGCTCGAAAGTTGTTCTACATATACTTCCTCCACAATAAAACCATTTAAAAATGCACTTTTAACATCCATTTGATAAAGCATGAAATTTTTGAAAGATGAAAAGGCAATAAGCATTCTTATGGACTCTAATCTAGCAACGGGAGCAAATGTTTCATTATAATCAATGCCTTCCTCTTGATTGAATCCTTGGCAACAATTCTAGCTTTATTTCTAACAACCACTCCATTTTCATCAAGTTTGTTTCTAAAATCCCATTTGGTACCAATAATCGGATGATTAAGTGGTTTAGGGACGAGTTTCCAAACTTGATTTCTCTCAAATTGGTTTAGCTCTTCTTACATAGCTATTATCTAAAAATCATCATGCAAGGCCACATTAATAAATTTAGGTTCTACACTAGAGAGTAGAGCAAAATTTTCTATAAAGTACCGTCTAGTTTTAACTCCACAATTGGGGTTATCAATGATTTGTTCCTTAGGATGATCGATTTTGTATTTCCAATCTCTTGGTAGTCCTTGATCCGTGAGTTCTTTAGACTCTTGCCTACTTTGTTCAACTTGCTGCTCTTCAAATTCCTCTTCTTTGGCATGAATGTTGGGCAGTGGTGCTTTATGTTGTTCTTTCCCTCTTTCTTTTGAACTTCCTACATCATCATCTTCTTTTCTTGAAATATAAATGTTAGATTCATCAAAGATAACATGTATGGATTCTTCCATACATAGAGTTCTCTTATTGTACACTCTATATGCCTTTTTATTGGAAGAGTATCCAAGGAATATACCCTAATCAGATTTGCTATCAAATTTTCCAAGATTATCTTGGGTATTAAGAATGAAACATTTGCAGCCAAATACTTTGAAATAAGAAATTGATGGAGTTTTATCAAATATAAGCTTAAAGGGTATTTTTCTCAGAAAAGGTCTCAACATCACTCGATTGATAATATAACATGTTGTATTTACAGCTTCAGCCCAAAAAGTATTTTGGAATAGAGTTTTCACAAATCATGGATCTAGTAATTTCTTGCAAAGTTCGATTTTTCCTCTTAACAATCCCGTTCTGTTGAGGGGTTTTAACAGTTGAAAAGTTGTGAAAAACTCCATTTTCATCACAAAAGTGTGTAAACCCACTGTTGCAAAATTCTCTCCCATTATCATTCTTGATGGAAATCGGTTTGCATCTAATAGAGTTTTAGATGTGCTTGAATATTTTTGAGAATTCAGAAAATGCTTCATCTTTTTGTTCAAGAAACATGGTCCATGTAAATCTTGAGAAATCATCTACTAAAATATAAGCATACCTCTTAACACTAAGGCTAGTGGTCCTCATTAGTCCAAACAAATCCATATGTATTAATTCAAGATGTTTTGAGGTAGAAATCATTTTTTTTGGTTTGAAAGAAGTTTTGATTTGTTTTTGAAATTGGCATGCATTGCATACTTTGCTTTTATCAAACTTCATTTTAGGCAGTCCCCTAACAAGCTCTTTTGAGGATAATTTGTTTAGCAAATCAAATGATACATGATCTAATCTTTTATTCCAAAGATAGCTATTATTGTCAAGAATGGAAAGACATCTATTATTGTGAGCTAAGAGATCATTAAGATAGAATACATAAACATTTCCAACACGATTAGTAACAAAGATTGTTTCATTATTTGAGCTATCCATAATAGAGTAAGAATCTTTCTCAAAAATGACTTTGTAGCCATTATTACATAATTAACTAATGCTAAGTAAGTTATATTTCAGCTCATCAATTAATAGCACTTGTTTGATAATGGTTGGAGATCCTTTACCAATGTTATCTATGCCAAGAATTTTCCCTTTCTTTTTGTCTCCAAAGGTAACAAATCTATCGTTTGTTGCTTGCACATCTTCTAATAGAGTTGCATTTTCGATTATGTGTCTTGAACATCCACTATCCAAGAACCACTTTATGAAGCTCATTTTCTCCAATGAATGTACCTTTACATGAAAAGGGAGAGTGATTTTTGGTACCCACATTTTCTTGGGTCCATAGGGGTTTGTAATGGTTCCTCTAATTTTTCAAACTGTTCTTGCACCGGATTCAATTTTTTTTCTTAACATGACACTTAGATGCTTTGTGTCCAGATTTTTCACAGTATGTGCAACACTTGTGTGTCATATATGATGAGGCAACCTTTACAAAGTGAGATTTGTAGTTCTTGCCTATGATCTTATGCCTATAACCTAGACCATTAAAATTTGCAGCTAAGTGTTAAGCGCCAAGCAATTTTTCCAAGTTGCCTTTGCCATTTGTTAAATTTTTAATGCATGTAGTAAGATCATCGACTCTATTTTTCATATCATCAAAATTGCTAACCATAATTTTAAGAGAACAAATTTTATCACATAAGCATTCATTTTCTAAAGACACATGATGTAAGGCAGTGATGATAACATACTTTTCCATATTTGTATACATATATGACTCAAGAGATACTTTGTTCTCATTCAACAGCTTTGCATTATCATCTAACAAGCAATCAATTTTCATCTTCATTTCTTTATTTCTTCTAGACAGCTTTTTCAATTCATGAAACATGTCAATTAGCAATTCATTAGGATCATCATGCTTTTCATGATTAGAATTATGTAAATCAGATATGGAATTAGTGGTAGTGGATTTTACCTCATTTTTCATTACCATGAAGTATATGTTAGCAGTTCATTTTCAGAGTCTCCATCTTCCTCGGACTCAGACTCATTTTGGTCCTAAGTTCCCATTAGCCATTTTCCCTTCTTCGCTTCCAGATCCTTCTTCTTCTTTTTAAGCATTCCGCCTTCTTTTTCTTTAGCTATTAGGCAGTCATCAATGAAATGTTCCATGCTCTTACATTCATTGCATTGAGACTTAAATGATAAGGTCTGTCCTTTTCTTTTCATGAATTTCTTTCCTCTTTTGAAGTTTTCTTTGTTAAATTTTTTTTTTGAATTTCTTTGCAATCATCGCTAATTCTTCAATGTCTACTTTAGTCTCATCACCACTATCCGATTAACTAATTTTAGTTTCCTCATTTGCAGCTTTCAGTGCTATTCCTCTTTGTCCTTTATTATGATCATCAAATTCTTGAAACCTCTTGAGTTTCATTTTATGCATTAGGAGAGAGCCATTCAGCTCTTCAGTTGGTAAGGATTTTTGATCCTTAGATTCTTTCACAGCTAGAACTTTTGGTTGCCAACTCTTAGGTAACGCATCTAGAATTTTTTTTTTTTTTTTTTTGTTCACCAAGGGAATAGACTTTCCCATAGGCTTTGAGATCATTTGCAATATTTGTAAAGCTAGTAAACCTTTCAGTTATACTTTCATTTGGCTTCATTGTGAACAATTCATAATCATGAATTAAGAGTCCCAACTTAAATTCCTTCACTTAATTTGTCCCCTCATAAGTAACTTTCGGTAATCTCCACATATCATGGGCTGAATCATAGCCACTAACTCGAGTATATTCAGTGGCATGAAGGTAACAACATAGAATATTCATAGCTTGAAAGTTTAATGTCATTTTGGCATTATCTTCAGATTCGTCATTCTGTTTAGGCACTTTTATGCCGTCAACAAATTTTGACGGGATAAATGAACCATTCTTAATCAGATTTCACAACTCAAAGTTGATTGAACAAATATAAATCTTCATTCTATTTTTCTAAAATGTATAATTATTTTCAATGAACAAAGTAGGTCGATTTGTTGAAGATCCTTCAACATACAAAAGAGCAAATGAGTTTGCTTTGAGGACCTTTTCTACACGGTTGTTAGACAAAAAATAGATTAGAATTGTCTCTAATACCAAATGAAAAACCTTAGAGGGGGTGAATAAGATTTTTGACAAATTTAAAATGCTTTTTGAAAAATTTGTTTTGAGAAATTCCACAGAATTTTAGATCGAAGAGACTTGCTACAACGACAAGCTTTCGAAATGATTTAAAGATTAACTACACTCTGAATAATACAAGACACACGATTTAATTAATACTCAAGTGAAAATGAGTTGGTGAGAACCATAAAGATTTTTTTTTTGAGAGATTAAAAAGAATTTTGTGCAAGGAAGATTGCAGCTAATCAAAATTAAATGCAAAGAGAGATAACATAAGATTTATAGTGGTTCAATCTACCAAGATCTACATTCACTAGCTTAAACTCACACTTAAGGATTTTCAACCAAATTTCATTCACCTAACTTAATGGTATCAATCTACACCAAATACAAGAAAGGATAACCACACTTAAAACCTCTCAATCAGCCAACAAATCAAGGTTCATGCCAAATAGGTTTTATACCACAACCTTAATACACAAAGATAATCGTAGTAATGAAGAGAAGATGGCTCACTCTTTTGAGTAGATATACAAAGCAAATGAGCTCAAGCAACTTTTACCTTTTTTGCACAATTTGATTTCACTTTAAAGCACTATAAAAAAGGAGATTTTTGTATTTTATAGAGCAAGAGTGTTTCTTAAAAGGATAGAAAAAAATTTTGTTTTCAAATTGAGTTTTGAAACCTTTTATAGAGGCAATAAGTAAAGTTCCAATGGCTAAAAAATGGCTAATTGTTCACTATCAGATTTGCCAGAGTTTTGGGCTCAAATTTTGGATGATGTTGTATCTAAAATGTAAGTCTAAAATGGCACTTTCTCAGGCAGAATCGATTTGGCACTGTTCACAGGATTTTGGACGAGTTTTTCGATGCAGAGTCACCCAAATTACTCAATCTAAAATTTTGAAGACTTAAAACTTTGAAATCTATTTATTTTAGTACTTCAAGGTAGAATTAAACTGAATCATAAGGTAAAAAAGACTTAAGAATTTACACAGATAATACCTCAACAAAGATCCCTAATCTAAAGTTCTTCCATAATAAATTTTTGGTATGCAATCTCTTAAGCTTGATCTTCCACTTGATAATCGATTCTCAGATTTTATTGCCCAAGAGTTGCTTACCAATCTTATTTACACACCAGAGAAGAATTGAGGTCAAACATGTCCTATAACATGTATATCACACAAGTTAATTCTCATCAATGTTTGTCATAAGTCAAAATATGGGAGAATGCCCTTATGGCTAATAGTTTCAACTACAAAGCATTTGAATTTGAAATGTTTTTCTTTGAATTTCAAAGTTCCTACTCTAACTCCTACAAACTTTTCTTATGTTGAGCAATACTTGCAAACCACTTGTACTATGTCACGTACACGCATTAGATGAGCTGGCCTATCTCTCAACCAAAGCACTTCAATGCTCTGGAAAATTATTCAAGCTGAAACATGGAGACTTCAAGCTATAGCAACCTAGTTTGAGTTTTGGATTTCCTAAAAACTTTCCTAAGGTATCTTCTAGCTAGGATCATTCTTCAAGTTAAACTCTCTTATCATTTCTTCTTTAATTCCACTAACTAACCAAAGTTGCATCTTGCACTCTCTCGGTCTCTATTCTCACAAGAAAATTGAGGCATTATGTAACACCCTACTGTTTACACACCCCAAACAATGGGATGAGGATGTTACCCCATCCATAGAACCAAGAGTTTTTATAACTGAGTAAAGATAACGCTGAAAAGAAATGGTCTAAAATTAAACTTATTATAATTGATCAAATACTTATACAAGTCTCAAATGAAATAACTAAGTAAAAGTATTCAAAGGAAATACATCAAGATAAGAAAACAAAGTCTCCAATCTCTAGGTAAACTCAATATTGTCAATGCAGGACCTTACTGAAAACATGACATAAATAATATAAGAATTACTTCCCAATAAGCCTCGTGTGTCCTCTTGTATATTTAAAGATATTTAGTGATATGCAGCTTTAAATGTTTAAAAAGAAGCGTTTGCAAGTCATCTCAATAATACATAAAATGGTAGTTGGAAAATTTTTCATCATAAAACAAATGAAACCTTTGGAAAATAAAGCACTCTCAAAATAGGGACTATGAAACCTTGCATGATAGTCCAAAGCCATGAAAACCTACATCATGACGAAGTTCTGTGAACCCCTGTATCACAGTACCGTGGATGATCAGCCTACTGGGTGAGATACTCTTCCATCTCTTACCAAAACTTACCGGTTGTCCATCTCCAGGAATAGTCTACTTGGACTGAGTTGCTAGCTTGGACTGGCCTGTCTAACTAGTACTAAAACCCTATCTAAAATGAGTTTACCTTTTGGATGAGGCCTCTTACCATATAAGACTTTATGTAACTATCCAAAACTAGCACCAGTAGCCTACCTTTATTGATTACTCAATGTTTAGTTGTTTCGTTTAGGGAAAATTCAAAAATGGCACTTTGTCATTTTAAAATTGCAATCATGGTTAAGTGAGTTTTGGTTTGAATGTTTTAATAAAAGAATATCAACATTTTTATTTAAATGCCTTTGTGGTTAAAATGTTTGTTTTGAAAAGAGAAAGGAAAATAACCACGTTTGCACTTTAAGTATATGGTCACATTGCCATAATAAACCATTATTTTACTTGCATCAGAGCATTTATTCAACATGTAGTTTCATGCAAAGACTTACTGGATTCTTTCTTCACAAAAGTAATAAAATTTTGTTTGCCTTAGCCAATAAAGCTTAACCCTATTTATAGAAAATACAAAGTTCCATCATAACACTACCCAACAACAATTATATCATAATATATTGACACACATTGTCTCAATTCATATAATTCCCAATCAGCATAGTCGATTCATATCAAAAACTTATAACAACATATCAACATATAGATTAACTTCCAGCACGTTAACATAAACAATCCTATTCCTTCAATATTATATGTCATACATAAAATTATAAGTTATTTATCATAAACATCTTAACATATGCACCATATCATAAATTTATTCTCTAATTCAAATCTCAAAAAGACTACACATACTAAATGAATAACCCTTAGTATTATTTTGACATTAATTATCCATCAAACCACATACTCTGAACATAAGTAAATCTCTATCCTAGTCATATTCTCACTTGTCACATAAAAATGTCATTTAATCATGCTATAGTATGATATCATATAAGTAGATCTAATATAACTCGTTCATCAAGTTATGACACTACTCCTACATAAGTCGCACATATCACATATCACCACCACTTCACATTGATATACACCATCCCTTCCTCCAAAAATATAGTTAAAATAATCAAATGACATCTCCATCACAGTACATTACGCAACAATTAAAGTGATAACCCCATCATGATCCAATCCATCATATCATCTAGATATAATTCCTACTACTTGAGTTCATGAGAATAATGAATACTACAAGAGTTTCAAGAGTAAATGTTACCTGATTGGAAATCGAATTTCTTGTTTCCTTGATGATGATGATGATGATGATGATGATTGTTGTTTAAATGATCTTAGATATTGAGTTCTTAGAGAGTAAAACTTTAATCTTCTTTGGTTGGTATGATTCTAGGTAAAAGAGTAGAAAAGAGAGAATCGGAAAGAATGAGAGACCAATTAGTTCTCGGTCTAAAAGGAAGAGAAGAGAAAGAAAAAAAAGGAAAATGCAACCTTCAATACCTTCTTATTTTGAGAACCAAGAAAAAAATGAAGATGGTCATGAATCTTGATCTTTAGAAAGAAAAGTTTGCTTGCATGATATAACTGAGAGAGTGTGGTTTTTATCTCCATTGTTCTTGAGTGTTTAGAGAAAATAAGGGTGTTGAGAGAGTTTAGAAGAGCTAGCTATTAACTCTCTATGTTCTTGTGGGTTCTAGAGAGAAAAGCGATCGAGAGTGGAAAAGCTTTTGAGTTTTAGTTGTTTAGGAATGATATGGTTGAGTAGATTTATTTACGGAGCTTAGTGTTGTATTTCAGTTGGTTTAGTGTTCTAGAGAGTCTTTATGAGGCTTTCCAAGGCCTTTCGATTTTCAAAATTTCAAAGAAAGATTAGAGAAAACTTTAGATGCAATGGAGGTTGATGAGATAGTTTGTCGATGGTGATGATTTGTGAGAAAGAGTTGAGAAGCAGAAAAGATGAAGAAAATAGAAAGTGTACTCAATTGTTGTGAATAACTGAATGCACTAGCTTTAGGTGGAGTAAATGGTGGATTTTGTTTAGGAGCTTTTAATTTTAAAGGTTGTGGTTGATAAAAATGGTGTTTACCATGATGAATATGGTGAATGTTCCGATAGGGAATGCAAAAGGAGAAGAGAAAAGAAGATGAAAGACTAAATATGATACACGACTATGATAGTGATATAGGGACCAAATGGAAGATTAAATTCTAGGCATTAAATTTCAAACTTAAATTTGAGTTGAACTGAAGAGAATAGAGGTGCTTCCATGGTGGTTTGTTTGACATTTAAGGGAAAAAGAAGAGAATATATGTGGCAGGTTTGGAGTTTGGAGAACTTAAGAGCATAAAAACATAAAAGAAATAAAGAAACTTGAAACTCTAGTTAGGAGAAGAATAAATGAGTTGACGAGTAGTAGGAAATATTTTCAATTCAAAGTGTGTTGAAGAGAATAAACATGGCTAAAACTTCAGAGAAAATAGTTTGTAGCAATAGAGGTATGTTCAGCCTCCTTGGAAGAGAGTGAAACTAAGAGCAAAAGTAATGCTCGATTTCTCTGGTAAGGTGAAATATAATGTAATAAAGAGTATGCAAGGTTTGTGTTTGTCTTGATGGTATAAAGCCAAAACCGTGGAAGAGAAATGAGAGAATAAGTATAACAAGTTTTGCATAAGCTCTTGAACACCAAATAGTATATAGGAGAGAGCTATCTTATGCCTTGATTTTCTCCTTGTTTCGGGCCACCTAAGAGTAATCAAGTAGAAAGAAAAATTTAGGATGTTTTCTAGAGCCTTGGGACTTGAAAGGCGTCGGAGAGAAAAGGGAAGATTGTGAGCTAAACTGAAAGGAGGTTTTTAGGAGCAAATCTTAGTATTTCAATTTCAAATGGCAAGACTCATTTAACTGTTGCCATTCAAACATGTAGAGGTTTCCTCCACCTTCTTAATTACCTCGTACATTTCAGTCACCATAAAAATAATAAAGTTGAAAATTAATTATATTTAGAGAGTTTAAGACATAAGGCTTAATGGTAGAAAATTCAAGTAGAAAGGAAGTTTAAATTTGAAAGAATTAAGACATGAAGTACAAAAGTAAGAAATTCAAATTTTAACTAAATTCTTCTTTAGACATGAATAATAAAATTAGGAGTTTCAATTCAAATTTCCCAAGACATACTTCCTATGTCTAAGGGATGTAAGAAGAATTTTAAATGGTGGTTAGAGTGTACTAGCCAGCCAAGAGAATTGGAAGGAATTAAAATCAAAATAATTTTGCTGTAAGTGAGATTTGAAATCAAGCTGTAAAGAAACAACCCCAAAGCTCTAACCATTTAACTATAACAACTCTCTTGTTCATTTCATTCTGCAACAATTCTCTTCACTCTAATTCCAAAGTTATCGCTTCATCTTAACTATTATTACCATAATAAAATTCTCAACACAACATATACTTCCTCAACGCAAATACTCAACAAGATCACAAATATTCAAAATAAAAATCATATAAATGCATCATACGTATTATATGCTCAAGTAATGTGCTATGCAATGCATGCCCATCCTCTATTCTAAAGGTGGTCTTAGGTGGGGTTTTACATATTCACACACTATTCTTCTTCTTCTTCTCAGCTTCCCCGTTACATTCACTTCGAAGTACAAGAGAGTCCATGTAACATCCCACTACCTAGGCCCAACAGGGCCGGGGATGTCGCCCTGTCCAAAGGACAAGAGGTCTTTATAACTAGGTCATACAAACAAAAATAAAACAATACTCTAAAATTTAAAATTATTACAATCCAAAAATTCAAAAACAAATCTAAAATAAAAATTGTTCAGTCTCAACTCCCAAAGCATTACATAAAATACATAACAGAATATCTTCCAAGCAGGCAACAACTAGCTACTCATCCCCATAGCAGGATCGACCTGAAATCATAGTAAAAAGGGTGAAGAAATAAAAATCTCAGTAAGTCCATGGGTGCTTTGAGTGTCCAGTGAAAATAATTCATGAATGCAAAGTGTAAGAACTTCATAAGAAAAATACTAGCAAGTAATAAACAATGTTCAAAATCAAGAGTAGCGTTTTGGCTTCTCAAACAATTCATATACAATAAAATCAACCACTCAAAAGGGCGGCTATGGGTTACCACACGTTGGGCCCTATAACTAAACAACGGTCAGAATGCTACATTTTGTGCAGACTAACAAAATATAGGTGATCGGCCTACTATGTAAGATTCTCCTCCTTCTCTACACCCAAACAAAATCAGTTGTCCACTCCAGCAACACACAGTCCACATGACTAAAACTTGCTAGCTCGGACCAACATGACTACTAAGTAGTACTGATGTTTCTCTAAGTTGATTTCATCTTCTGGAGGTGGCCTCCTGCCAGAAGACTCACTCTTGCTCTTCAAAACTAGTACTACTAACCTACCCTTATTGAGTACTCAACGATGATTGTCCCATTTGGGAGAAAACTAGTAAAATATAGCTTTACTTGGAAATGGCAATCAAGGGTTTCCAAAGTCTTTGTCAAAATTAGTTTTAGAAACAATTTAGTGTTTGAATAAAACTGGTTGTTGTTTTTCAAATAATTGGTTTGACTGAAACAAGAAAGAAAATAGTCCCTAATTGCCTTTACCAAGTCAGTGATCACAAACTTTGTGTTTAGCTTGCCATAACAACTTTTGCAACAAACAGGTATTATGCAGGAGCTTACCTGATCCTTTGCTAGAGATAAAACAAAGATCTCCAAAAGTTGACCTAACCCCGCCTGGGGTAAACATAAGCCATAATTAAACTCAAGCCAAAATTCACTTTCACAAATAAACCTAGCTCAACTTACCACAATCATGACCCTAGTGTCCCAAGCTTTAAGGCTAGATAATAATTAAAATGGTTTATAAAATAAATCTAGCTTGATATTAAAATAACTAGGATTTGTGAAATAGTTACTAACAAGTTGTAGGTTTAAATCTTACTATAAATAAATTAGGGTTTATTTGATGAAAGGTCCTAGGACCTAGATGGAATTATTTAAAGTAATAATCTATTAATAATTAATTGTTAGAAAATAATCGGTAACTAAAATTAGCTGTAAGTAAATTTTAATAGGTTTTGATTAAAAGATAATAAATAAATTTTAATAGTATTTATGTATATATGACTTACAAAATTAATATTTTACCTATTATGATTATTTATATAAAAGGCTTTATTTGATATTATTATTTTATATAATATCTATATATTTTATTTCTTTAATAAAAGCTATCATTTATTTGACTAAAATATCATTATTTTATATAGGAGTCCAAATCCACATTTTCCTAGGGTTTTCGAAATCACTAGAAAAAATTATAGTATTAATCATTTTATTGATAAAATAAAATTAGCTTAGGGACAACAAGGTCATGATCATAATTCATATTGCTAACCATAATTATGAACATACACCCTACACCAATCAACAAAACAGCCAAGTCATGAATAAAAACATGGATCCAAATCTACCAACGCATGATCCAAACTCCACTAACATAATCATAATCATGGCCTTAACAAGAATACATGAACATAAAACCCTATTCACCAAAGGTGACATAATCTCTAACATGCTTGATCATTCATACTACTCACGACATGAAGACATGCAACAAACCCTAAAAACGCCATACATTCAACCAAGACATATCATATCAGCATTAATCCCATCTCCATCATACAAACATATTTATTCTCATGCTTCAATCCCAACTCCATCACAAAACACATGATCAATCTCCAAATATATCCCTTCCTCATCCAACTACATCCAAGAGAAATGAATCTAGGATTTAAAGAGAAGATGGAAGAAGCTTATTTAAATGATGACTACCTTAACGAAGTTTCGAAAGAATCCTCACGCGTGGACAGCTTGATTTGTCCAAGAAGAAGAAGAAAAATGGCCATGATGGAAGTAACCATTCGGCCGAAAGAGAGAGAGAAAGAGAGAGAGAGAGAGAGAGAGAGAGAGAGAGAGAGTTCATTAGTATATACTCATCAAGGTCGAAGATGGAAGAAGATGGAGATGATTGTTCATGCCTACCTTGAAGGTGTTCTTGAGCCTTCAAGAAAATTTTGATTTTTTATCCAAAGGTGAGACTTTGATTTCAGTGTTTGATGTTAAAAATTGCAGGAATGGATTTATGAGAATGAGTAGGTATAATCTGGAGTTTTTGGAGAAGATTGAAGTGTTTTTGAGTGGCCTTAGGTGTGATAATGGTAGTAGGTGTTCTTGGTGTTCTTGGAGGTTTGGAGAGAATAGAGAGAGAGCTGGCCAAAATTCTGTTGGAAAGAATGGCTGATTGGTTTGGGAGGGTTTTGGTAATTGGATTTTCGGATTTGAGAGAAAAAGGAAAGCTGGTAGTTTGAAATTCAAAAGGAATATTTTAGGGAATCAATTTTGGAAACAAATAAGGTAAGAAGATCTTGGTTGATTGAGAGCTTTTGGAAGCTTCAATGGCTGGCTGATTGGTTGGGGTTTTTGCTGAGATGAATGATGTTTGAAAAAGCTTTAGGGTGGCTGAAATATGGTGTGCAATGGTGAAGGAATTTTCTGGTTGTTTGAGGGGTAATCTATAGTAGTTTGCTAAATATTTTGCTGGAATTTTGGACTTCAATTAATGGTTTGATTAGAGTGATTGATAGAGAGATTTTAGGAGCAACCATAAAGCTATTTTTTGTGCAGAACACTGGAGAAGATGATGAAGTTCAGTTCATGGCTCTTCAAGGTGAGTTTGTATAGAGAAATGGGATGAGTTTCGGACAAGGGTGAAGAAGGAACAAAGCTAGAAATTCTAATTAGCTTTTCGCAAGCTTGCTGGAAATTTCTGGGCAGATTTTTCTGCCATGGTTCATCTGATTTGCTGCAGGTTTGAAGGGATATTGGGAGGTCTTCTAAGGCTGGTTTCCAGCCTTCTTTATGGAGGAACGATAAGTTTGAATTGCTAGTTGAAAAGCTGGAAGAAATAGCTTGGTTTTTGGCTCACCAAGCTGCGAAACTGTCCAGGAAATTTTCCTGGTTTGCACAACTTTTGTGCAGCTCGGTTTTGGCTGGAATTTTCTGTCCTCAAGCTAAGTGAAATGGTTATTTTTCTGGCAGCATTTGAGAGGGAAAGATGGCTGAAAATTTCAACAATTGGACTGATCAAGAAGTTGGAAAAATTTCCAGTTTACTACATGAAGAAGATGAGCACACATAGGTTGGAGTTTGAAGGTTCAACCATGGAGATTAATTCTCTTGGGAACCTTCCACAACTCTTCCCCATTTTCGATCAAGAAGATACCTCACATAGACATTTTCGAAACCTCAATATCACAGAACATTGCTAGAATTTTCTGGAAACAAAGTTGGCTTAGATAAATTGAACAGCCTAATGGATTAAGAAGTAAAGAAAGCTAGAGATCAAGAAAAATATGAATCCCTTAGAAAGGTTTGTAGGGTACAAGAGTAGGATTAGGACATTCCTATCATGTCTCTCTTAGGACAACACTCATACTCTTCCCTAAGGCATGTAAGGGCCGAAATATAGCCTTCTTAAACAAAAATAAAATAAAATTTAATCATGCTAAAACTCCAATGATGGAATTCGAACTCAAGACCTCAAGGATTTATTCCAAATCTCTAACCACTAAACCACAACAATTCTTGTTCTTATTTTCTCTCCTAAATATTTTTTTCTATTTAATCCTCAAGCTATCTCCTTATTTCCTCCTCAAGCAAAATTACCATTTTACTCTTCTTATTCAAGAAACACAAACAAGCCATCTAGACTACAAAGCACATATCCAAAGCACATATTATCATATAAAAATATATTTATGTATGCAAGAAAACATGATATGCATCCCGACCCCTTACTCTAAGGTTGGTTTTAGCTGGGGTTTCACAGTCTAAGGTAGTGAAGTCATGCAATTTGAATATTCAACTAACTCGTTTGAATTCCAAATTACCTCGGAATCTTCCTAAGTTAGCTCCTAGGAATTGTCTATTTGTTAACTTCCTTAATATTTTCACTAAACACCAGCCTTTCTTCTTACCAAGAACTGAGCACCCTCCACTCTACCTTTCTTCTAACAATTTCTCCTCTATTACCACTCCATGCAAACTTTTTTGAAATTTATATACCTAGAACTACTACTAAGATTTTTCTAGAGATCAACCTAGTAGCAAGATTACTCATCCATCTCATAGCCCCTTGATTTCTCTCTTCTCTACACAACTCTCTTCTCTTGAATTCTTCTCCATTTCCTCCTAACTCTCTACACACCCGAGACACACGCATGCACATCTCTCTCTTGGTTTTCAATTCCTTCTTCAAACAAAGCCCCTTTTCTTCAGAAATTTAAAACCTAAACTCACTCCTAATATTTCTCTAGAAATTAATCTACCTAGAACTCTCATTAGCTTTTGAATCATATTACACTCACAATCCTCATTCACTCTTTACCTTCTTAAACATAACCCAAACACACACACACACACACACACACACACACACACACACACACACACACACACACACATGCACAGGCATTTCTATTCTTCTTTCTTTTGGACATCCTTAACTCTATACTCCTTTCTACCGGTACTAGAAGAACTGAAGCATAATATTGCTCTTGGCCTTCTCATTTTCTCTCAAGAAATCAAACATTTGTCACACAAAATCTTTTCTTCTTTTGGCCTTTCTCTTTTAGAATACACCAACACTCCCACTTATACATTTCTCCTGAATTTGCTCTTTTCTCTCTTGGCCAATTCTTCTCCATATTCACCAAGACAACCAGATCACTCTACTCACACAAGAAGCTCCTAATCTCTATTGATGCGTGTTTGTTTAGTGTAGAAAATATTACTAACAAAGTCCACAATCATTCAAGCTTTAGTTAAAATGCTAACCACTAAATCCACACATACGGGTAAGTATGCCCATCATATAGTATAGAGAATTGCAAGTATCGAATCCATAAGAACTTAGGCTTTTACCTTACTTTATCAAAATCTTTATTGTTTAGCCAATCAAATAAGAAGAGATAAATAAAATACTAACCTAATATAGTAGAGAAAATTAAGTCATACAAGAAAAGTTATAAGGATAATAAAGGAGTGAGAACAGGGAGAAAAGACATGTAAATAGATAGAAATCCTTGAATACGCAATAATGATTGACTAGAAATTCTCTTAATTGATTATTATCTTGGCATCATAAAAGATTAAAGTAGACACATTTCGTTTGCAATCCGTGAAATCACTAGCCTCTAGTTAAATCAGTGAATATATTCTATTTCAACCAATTTATCCAAAAGATGCATTAAAATTAATCCTCGCACAAATCCCTATATTCTAGGCGATTTAAAGCATAAAATTAGCCAATGAATCTATATTCTAGCAATCATCAACTAATCTTTGATTACCCAAGTTCTTGACAATTAACCCCTTTTACAAGCAAGTTAAAAGATAACAAATATGAAATTAACTAAATTGAAACCACTATCAATCTCTTTCTCAAGCAAGTTAATAAGAAGAATAAATCAATTAATTTCTTAATTAAAACAAGTAATCAAATACCAAGAAAATAATAAATTGATCAAAAAACTAAAATTAATACAAAATTATGAAGCTAAAAGAATATCCTATAAAGACAATTAAAATATTATTCTCAAATTATCAATAAATTACAAAGAAGAAAAAAAAAACCACTCATAGATAAGTATGCCTTCTTCTTCTTCCTTCAAACCTTCTTTAGCAACCTCATCTTCTTCTTTAAGAATTCGCTTTGATCCTCCTAAATCTTAGTGTTTCTCTAGGAGTTTTCTAAAGATATTACATTGAAGAATTGAAAAATAGTTTATACAATGTTATTCACTTGTATTTATAGGAGTTCTAATTGTCAAAAAATACCTACAAGAGTCATTTTCTATGGTTCACAGAATTCTCAAAAGAATCTAACTGAAATTACTAAATTTTGCTTGAAAAGGAAAATTTGCCACCTTATGAATAGTAACAACTGGCGCTAGTTTAGGCAGAACAGCCGGTGCCAGGTCCCTCCTAAAATGTTTTTAGAATTCCTCTGTTCTGCTTTATTCTTCCAGAAGTGACCCCCGGCCAGATAAGCTATGTGGGCTGGAGCTGGGTCAACACTATTTGGCCCGATTTTGGGCATTTTTACTATATTTTCAATATTTCTCCTATTTAATCACTTCTACACAAAAGATAGCAATTTAGTAGGAATCAATAGTTATTTGAACATGAAAGTAACACAAATGACCCTCAAAATATAGGTACATTTAGCCCCTATCATCTACCATACAACGAATAATAAGGTAAGCGAATTCTTTTATTCTCTTCACCATCCCTTCTACTCTCAAGGCAAAAGCTTATACCAAGTTTTTCTATCTCTCTCTTTCATTCACATAGATCAAAGTTATCGAGGACAACGTTCTTATTACCTCAATAACACCATCAAACTTATGAAAGCAATCAAAATTTTCTTCTAATAAGTAAACTTTGCCCTATATTTCATTCTTTAATCTTCTAAGTTAATTTGCTGATATATTGATCAATTCACGGTTGATCAAGGGAGCATGTGTAGATGTTGATAATATTTTTGGAATCTATAATATCTAGTAGAGTGTGTTAAGTAGTATATGTTCTAAAATGCTAGAGTTTTGATGATATAATTATGCATATGGGAATATGGGATTAATAGATCTATTTATTTGGCATATGAGATAATTTCCTTGATATTTAGATTTTATCTTGAGTACTATATGATTTGTTAGAGATCAAGTATGTGATTTGACCTTATGCTATAGTTGATGGAGTCTATTATTTATGTGAAGCCATATTTGATATAAACTCTTGCTATGGAATATTTGAGTTATTTGAAGTGTCATAGATGCTATGTTTATTGTAAGTTAACAGATGATGCTTGATTGAAAGTGGTGATATGTATGTAAGTATATCTTGTTATATACTTTGGTGAATAAATAGAATAGATTATAATTGAGGGTTTTGTACTCTTTGATAGATGGTTTTCTACTATTAAGAAGTAAACCAATATTTGAATTTTTGAGTGAACAAGATCAAGTAAATCCTCTATATACATCTTTTGTTAAATGATGCTCAAATTTTGCAAGTCAACATGCCTTAGAATATTTTGTTAATAGAATTTGTCTACTTAGTGTGCAAACAAAGATAAACACTTTTCTCATAAACTAAATGATATTTTAGATTAAAAAAAGACTCAAAATAAAATGTTGAATTTCTTCAATGATGTCTTTGAACAAGAACTCACACTAATCTATGGTTGCATACCTAAGATGCCAATTTTTGTATTTGCTTGAAAATATCCCTAAGTTGGGGGTAGAAAACATTGAGTACTCAACAAGGATATGTTGTTAGTATTAGTTTTTGAAGATTAGGGTTAGTCTTCCTGTAGGAAGCTACCTCCGAGAGATAAACTCTTTTCGTATAAGGTGATAGTACTAGTGAGTTAGGTCAGTTCGTACTAATAACTCTATCCAAGTAGGACTTATATCTAGGGTTAGACATGCAGTAAGTTTAGGTAGGAGATGGAAGAGCATCTCACCCAATTAACCGACCATCCACTACACTGTGATACAGGGCTTCGCAGTATCCTGTCATGAGTCAAGGTTTCATGACAACCAATAAGATTATAATGCGGGGTTTCATACTTTGCCTATTTTAAAATAAAAAGTGGTTCTATTTTACTAGAAAAAGTTTCTTGGCTTTTACAGTAATGATATGATTGACTAAATTGAGTTAAACCATGCAATTAAGCAACTAAATGGTTTTCAGATTTTTATGTAATGACTTGCAAATGTTTTCTCTCAATGTTTACTTAAGTTTACATCATAAAAGAACTTTAAATTTTCAAGACCTCACACAAGACTTACTAGGAAGTAATTCTCACACGTTCTCTATCATGGTTTTCTGGGAGTTCCCAAACTAATAAGTTCGCAAGTCTTTAAGTACTTAAAGATTTATTTTATGTTTTGAGTTTTTCTTTTTGAGAATGTTTATTTACAACTTTAACTTTTGAGACTTAGTATAAGTATTGGGATATTTTAATAAGTTTTAATTATTTTGTGATTTTTTTTTTTTTTTTTGGTGTACTAAGTTATAAGGACCCATGGTCCTTCAGATGGGATAATAATCTCACCCTTTTAGGGTACTTAAGTAGTCGGGGTATTACAAGTGGTATCGGAGTCTAGATTTAGGATATATTTATAATTATTTGGATGTAATACTTTAAGTATTAGATTTTGGTACTAACCTTAGTTGTTTATGTGTATAGGATGGTAAGACTATATAAAATTGCACAAAAGACAATAGCCCAATGAATAGGGTGGCACCTATCTATCCCAATCTAAGTTATAGACTTGTCTTCCTCTGGCTCAGAGTCTAAACTTAAATTAAGCCCCAAGTCACCTCAAACCCAAGTCTATTAGAGTTTACTAGGAGGTTTCGTAAAGTCCCACATTGACTAAATTAACGGATCTTCAACTTATAAATAGGGTTTTCCCTCAAAGGTTCAATAACCTTAGAGCTTCAACTAACAATAGATATCTCCAACCTCAACGAAGTTTCAACAGTATTCAAGCTTAAGTTTTAATAAGTTCAAACTTTAACAACATTTAAGCTTCGACAAAATGAAGCTTCAATAGCATTTAAGTCCAACATTCAAGCTTCTTCTGTATTCAAAGGTTTGAATCTTCATCAAATTTTCAAGATGATCATCTTATTCTTCATCCAACAAATTTCAAAGGCGTTGCAATCAAGTGTTCATCATTAAATCTTATTTGATTTGAGATCAAGCTCTGTAGCCCTCAAATCAACATTTTCAGAAGAGAAAAATCAGGGACTCATCTTGCAATTTAGGATTTCTTCGGAGATTTGTAACTACTTTTAATATTTGCTAAATATTTTATATTTTTAAACATTTTTCTTTTCTTAATTTGCAGACTCGAAATTTTTTCATCTACAATGAGCTTGATACTAACGATTTAGACAATGATTAGATACCAATAATATGTAATGCTAGAACTTTGGGGAACCTTTTTGGTTTTCTTGTGTGGAGTTAGTAAACCTAGCACTTGGATTGTTGACTAAAAGTTTTGTTATTTCTCTAAAGATGTTGTTTATAGAATATTGATATCCATGGGATATTCATTTTCCTTTGTAAAAGCACTTTCCGTTATATGCATGAAGTATTTATCTTTTATAATAAGTTTCTTTTAAGGATTCTTTTACTCTTCTAGCATGCAATAGCTTCATGAGTTTAAAATGATGCATTATTTGTATGGAATATTATTATGATATTTGTTTGACATAATTTCATGGCTATAAGATATTTTGAATACATACACGTTCATATTGATACTATGTTAGAAGATGCCACCAAGACAATGTTGTCAGAATGTGTGCTCAAAATAGACTGTGTATTTCTATATTACGAATTGTAATGAAATATTCCATTCATATAATGATTGTTTGATCATACATATTTACACATTAAGGCCTAAATAAGACAAATAAATGATCCATGTGTTAGTTCATTCTTTACAGAAAAATATTAGCCATGGATGTTTGATATATAAGAAAAATATTATTCTTAATTTTTTGATAAAACTGGGTATTTCATCATGCTAAGATCATTATACTTTAATTTCTAAATGAACGATGGTTTACCTTTAACCAGTGAGTAGCTCACTCACACCATTAGCAAAAACATATTTAGAATACGTAGAAGCAAACCTGTAGGAGTAGTTCTTGATAAAGTACTCTGTTTAAAGAAATCAGACTATTACTATTACAATGTAGACCTAAGACTTGTGTATAAGTTGATGGTTTGGTGAAGCTAGACCTATGCACTTTGATATACGATAGGTGACATCTTTATGTTAGATGAATAATCTTGCACGTTAGGTGTATAACTCTGGTTAATTGATATAGCCTTATATAGTAAAGTTTCTATACATCACTTATTAGAGGTAAATTACTCCCTTATGATTATCTAGGATAATATAAATAATCCAAAAGCTTTGGAATATAACTTAGTATTGTATGCATTTGGGTAACTCTAAGAGATAATTAGATACATTTTAAAAGTCATGGATTATATGACTAGATGTCATGAAGAAATGTGTTAGTATATTTTTTCTGTCTCGATGATGGATATAATGGAAAAGGGTACTTTCATCATTACACTTGTAGGTCAAAGATACCGCATTTGCAATATTGTTCTTGGGGTTAATATTTTAATATAGTGATAAATGAATTTAAAATGCTAAAATATAATTATTTGTTAGTAGAGGTATTTTAATTATTTTACTAGTCAAGAATAATATGTCTTTTGGTCCTCAGTAGCTCAAATAACCTTAGTAATTTATTTATTATATGGGCTTACGGAATGAGATTAATATTAGAAGAATTATCCTAAGAGTCTAATAATTATTTATTTGGGCTAAAAAATATATTGGGCCAATTTAATTAATTTAGATTATTAATTAATTATCTTAGGTAATTTTATATTGGCCCAATAGGATTAATTAATTAATAAAATATTTAGACATAAGTCGTGGACTTATTTAAAGGGTAGGGTCAAACTGAGGCCCACAAGGTATGGAAGAGTGACAGCCTTAGAGTTTTTGGAACCCTGGGTAGCCAACCTTTATAAAGGAAAAGAAGGCATAGGATTAAAGGTGTTGACTTCTATGATCTTTCTTATGTAAGAAGAACAGAAATAGCTTCCCTAAATATGCCTCTATTCTTTTTCTCTCAAAACAGCTCTCATTCGTATCTTCCATTGATATACATCATAGTTTCTACTTTCATTGGTAGATAGCCTACAGTAGGTTAGACAATACTCTAGAAGATCGAAAGGTGCCAGTTTTAGTGTGTCTTTGATGTAAAGAAGTAGATGCTTGGTTGATATTCTTGCAGAACAAGTTTTTGTCACAAACTCGGAGGTGCCAAATTCGAGTATTCAAGTTCTCTCAAACCCAACTCCATCATCAATAGTTCACCCTACACATCGTAAAAGTAAAAATTCCTAAATTATCATTAGGAAATTATTTTGAAAACCTAAATTTCACGGTATTTTAAATTTCTCGCAGTCCTTCAAGTGATATCAGAGCTACTAATTATAATTTAGGAGCACGCTTAGGATTAATAACCAGAAAGGAAGTTCCTTGAGTAATAAAAATTTAATCTTTGTGATTGTATGTGATCCTTAATGGTTTTTCATATGGGTAGATATTGTGTATGCATTGTGTGTGGAGACATAGGCATTTGTATCAAATTTGTTCTTTTCATTTTCCATAGAATTTGTATAAGCCTCGATTGAAAGTCATAGGCAATTGTGTATTGTTTAAATTCAGTCTACTCGAATTTTTTGTAACAATCATAGTGCTTGGCTGATCGTGAAGAACCTTGAAGAAAAGATGAATGAAATTCGCAAGGATAGAAACTAGAAAAGGCAGTACTGGTAGGGACTATAGCAAGCTGGGGCTGGCTTTGGTATTGAACCAAAGCTTCATACCAAAGCCGGCCCTAGCTACATCAAGCCAACTATAGCTCTAGTTCACAGCAGAGTTAGGTGAGGCAAGGGCAAGCCCGCTGCAACATGCTCTTTGAGTCGGCCGTGGCTTGGTCTTGGACGTGCACGGTTTAGCTTATTAAAAGGCATTGGTTCAAGGTTTCCTTAAGAACAATGCAGTTTAGCTTTGTGCAATGTTTTTCTTGTAATTTTTCTTTTCTTTTGGGTGCCATATCAATTGAGATTAACTTGCTTATAATGGTTATTTATCTATAATGAATATTTTGCTTGAAAATGGTTAGTAAAAGAACCTCAGGATTAAACAAGGTCATTTTATTTTATTATATTTAATCCATTATTTGATCACTTAGAAATTAAAGGATAGAAATAGTCCACAAAAGATATACTTTTAAGAGCATGTCTATAGATAGAATAACTACAAAAATGTTTTTTAAATAAAAGGAACTCAAGAGTTTAAAAAAAAAATTCATGATTATGTTCTCTCAAAGGATTTTGTATTTGCCATGGAGAATAATTTGAATTTAAGTATTTTAAATTTAGTTCTTAGAAGGTTTTTGACTTAAGTAGTGAAAATAAAATTCATGGTTTATTCTCTCAAAGGCTTTTATTCTTCACATAGAGAATAATATTGAATTTTGGAGGTCTACAAAAGTTAATAGAATTAGTATATTATTAAAGGGAAATGTTTTTACAAACCCATATTTTGATAACAGATTACGTGGGATAGGTGTTCTAACGGCCCTATAGCTTCTATCACGAATTTTTGTTAGAGATTATAATTATTCTTGTCTCCTCCTAAGCATGATCCTTTATAGGATGGATTTTCATGAGAATCTAGGCCTAATAGAAGTATTATAATTAATGACTAAGATATATGTTGGTATCGGCCAGGCTACATTGGAGGTATTAATATTAGATTATTCTTAGGTAATATATGTAGTAGTCATCCAATTGATGGAACTATTTCTAGGTCATTACCTATTAAGAAAGTTTAATTAGTGATAGTCACACACTTAACTTGGAAAACTGTTAACCTTCCTACGAAGCTATATCAGTTATTCTAAGAGACAAAATTTTCATATTAATTGATAATGGTTTTAATAGGTGAACCTTGTCAAAGATATAATATGATGTTTATATGTGCATTTTATATGTTTTATCATTTTCAAATAAATTTAATTAAATGAATGTTTTTTTTAGGGATCAATAGAAATTTTTGGGTTCAAGCTATTGTTTATTATTCTCACAAAAAATAAGTTAACTGAACTTAACTATGTAGAATGGAAGAGGAATCTAAACATAGTAGTCACAACAGAGCAGTATAAGTATGTTCTTACAAACTCCTGTCCTAAAATTGGAGAAGATTCTACCGACCAAGAACATGAAGCTGATAGGGCAAGGAAGAAAGTCGACGAGATAACGAGATGACTAGATACTATATGTTAGCTTTCATGTCCAATATACTTCAATCGAAGCATGAGAATATGTCCATTATGTATGATATCGATATATCTTTGCATACCATGTTTGCAGATAAGAGCTAGCCCATAAGACAAGAAGCTCTCTAGGCAATCATAAACATTAGAATAGCTAAAAGGGCATCGGTTCAAGAGTACTTGCTGAAGATAATTACTCATTTCGAGAAAGCTGCGGTTCTAGGATCCACGATAGGTCTCAAGAGCTAAATTAACATGGTTCTTAAAACTTTACCAGATTCGTACTTTCAGTTCAAGTTAAACTATAACATGAACAAGTTAAGTATGACTTTAACTACGTTGATGAAGGAACTACAGGCAGCTAAAAAAGTAATGAAGCTTATATCAAAGATTTTGGTTACTCATTCAGCTTCATCTTTTAGAACTAGAGCCCAGCCCAAGAAGTACAAGAAGAATGAGAGATAGAACAATGCAAGGGCTAAGTCTAAGATGACTATACAAGGTCAGTCTAAGCCCAATGCCAAGCTTAAGGGTAAATATTTTGATAGGACTAAAATATACCTATATTTTCTTAGTCATTTGACATGAATTTGAGTTGTATTTTTGTGCATAATGGTTTTATAATTTATTATTTTGAGATGTTTTGATGAAATTCAACTGTAAAAAGATTTTCTTGGTTGTAGGAAGTTTTTTCATAGATTTTGGATAAAAATTGCAGAAAAAAAGCTGAAACGGACTTGTTCCGATAATGAACTGGAACCTGATGCGTATTTATTTGGGTATAAAAATCATATAAAAATAAGCACATTCCCAATCAAGTTTAAATTAAAACGTTAAACCCAAATTACACATATGAGCAAGCGTACCCATAATTAAGCATAGTATAGGGTTCAAACGAGTGTTGATCCTTAAGGAATAAGTATGCATTATTCCCTTTTCTCTCATGGTTTCACTGACTCAATAAAATGAAATAAAAAATAAAATAAAAGAATATATACATATCGATGATGGAGAATTATGTAGCTCAAGCCATTATTTAGACAAACATAATCTTAAAGAACCCACTCATTATCATAACTAATTATTCTCTTGGCATCATGAAGGATTAATATAGATTAACTTCTTTTCCAATCCATGAAATCACTATCTTTTAGACAAATTAGCATCACATACTCTGTCTCAACTAATTCACCCAAAAGATGCATTAAACACAGTCCTTGATTAAATTTCCATACTCTGGCAAACTTAAAACATGAAATTAACCAATGAATCCATACTCTGTCAGACATCAATTAACCTTTAATTACCCTATTTTTAGCAATTAACCCCTTTCTCAAGTAAGTTAAGAGACAACAAATATGAAATTAACAAATTGAAACCACCATCAACCCCTTTCACAAGCAAGTCAATAGAAAGAAACAACCCCTTAATCTTATAATTCGCACAAGTAATTAAATACCAAGAATAACAATTAATTAATCAAAAGATCAAATAACCAAAAATCATGAATACCTAAAACAATGGTAAACTACAATAAAACAATTAATACAACATTGTTCAAGAAAAAGAAAATAAAGTAAAAGAAAGTACTCATAGACAAGCCTCCTCCTTATTCCTTTAAAGACCTTCTTACACAACCTTCCTTGATTGAAGAATTCCTCCTTTGATTTGAGTGATTTCTGATATGGGCTAAATTAGTCATATTTTTCTTAGTTATTTGAGGCTTTTTTGCGATAAATTTTGTTCAAAAACAAGTCGTATTCCTTCATATTTGAGATTTTATCCTTGGAAAGGTATTTTGTCATTATTACAAATTTTCAAGGTAAAACGAAGCAAAAACGTCACAAAACAGAATAGAGGCGATGTTGGCTAGGACAGAGGAACCGGCGCCCACCATGCACTAGTAACACGAACTTCGAGGCAACAAAAAACTATCAAAATAGAGCGAAATAGAGTGGAACTGGCACCGGCTCCAGTAGCCAAGGCGGTGCCGGCTGTGCTTGAAGTTAAGGTGGTGCTTGATTTTTTTCTACGCTGTTTTTGGTAATCTGTGGAGTTTTAGTATTTTCCAACTTCTACTCAGCCAAGAACATTACACCAACGAGTTTAGGCACTTTCCAAGCCTATAAATTCATGGAAAACACAAGGGAAAAGGGGAGAATTCATTGATCATCGTAGCAAATCACTCAAATCAAAGGAGGAATTCTTCAATTCAATGAAGGTTGTGCAAGAAGGTCTTTAAAGGAAGAAGAAAGAGGCTTGTCTATGAGTTTTTTCTTTTACTTTGTTTTCTTTTTCTTGAACAATAATATGTTAATTGTTTTATTGTAATTCCACATTGTTTAAGATATTCATGTTTTTTAGAGTTGTTTGATCTTTTGATTAATTGATTGTTATTCTTGGTATTCAATTACTTGTACTTATTACGAGATTAGTTGGTTGGTTCTCTCCATCAACTTACTGGACCAAAGGGGTTGGTGTTAGTTTCAATTTATTAATTTCATATTCTATTGGCTTTTAACTTACTAGACCAAGGGGGTTGATTGCTTAGAACTGGTAATTGAAGGTTAATTGATGTCTTCTGAGACCAGGGGTTCATTGATTCATTTCATGTTTTAAATTTTCCAAGACCAAGAGAATTTAATTGAGGACTGTGTTTAATGCATCTTTTGGATGAATTAGTTGAGACGAGACCAAGTGATTCTAATTTATCTAGAAGGTAGTGATTTCATGGATTGACCATCGATGTGAATCTACTTTAATCCTTCATGATGCCAAGAGAATAATTAGTTATGATAATGGTTAGGTTCTTTAAAATCATGTTTGTCTAAACAATGGTTTGAGTTACATACTTCTCCATCCTTGACATGTATATATTTTTATTTTTATTTTATTTTATTTTATTTTATTTCTTTTTCACTTTATCGAGTCGGTTAAACAATGAAAGAAATGTGATTAATGTATACTTGTTCCTTGAGGATCAACACTCATTTGAACCCTATGCTATGTTAATGATGAGTACGCTTGCTTATATGTCTAATTTGAGTTTAACGTTTTAATGTAAACTTGATTGGGAATATGCTTATTTTTATATGATTTTTTATACCCAAATCCATACGCATCAGGTTTTTGGCGCCGTTGCCTGAAAGCTTGGATTTTGTTGATTTAACCATGTGAATATGTAAATATACAAATATGTAAATATATAGATATGTACAATTGTTCTTTATGTAAAAATGTGCCATCTTTTGTATCTATGTAATCTAACTTACTAACAATAACTAATGATTAATTAACTAATTTGTTCTTCTAATTTTGTTTGAATTATAAATTCCGTTATCTAACTTTCGTCTTATCATTGCTAGGTGTTTGCCTTGGTACATGATCTAATGACCTGAAGGCGATAAAGTAGATTTCGTTTTGTTTCATTTTTATGTATTCATGAATTAAATTATATTGTTCATCATTTTTATTTCATTTTTCAAAAAAAAAAACATTAGTGTATTGATGATAAATTGGCAAAATTACAAGCTAACATTGATGTTTTTAGTGAGACATCATTAGAAGTATTAGTGAATTCTTCTGTTGCCAATACAAATTCATCTGTTCAGTGGCATGAAAAAGCTTCCCAACATTTGTGCGATCAAAGGAAACAATTAGTTCAGATTGTTGATGAGACTCATGAGTTCATGCTAGCCCGTATAATTGACCATGAAAAAAAAGAAAGGCTATGAGGGACAATTGTATGATGTGGCAAGAGAGGTATTTAATTCTACACTACGTACTCATAATTCTAATATTTCTTTGTCACATGATTTCTTAGGCTCTTCTCACTTTTTGGAGAACAATAGTCCCAATGATAATGTATGGAGTTCAACATACCTCAAGAAGTTGGATTTATCATTCATTCTAAGAAACCCTTTGAGGATGTTCACAAATTCTACCCTTCACCCCAATTTCAGGGAGGTAACTTAGTATTTGTAGAAGCATTGAAAAGCAAGGACTTCTTTATCCCATCTTTAAGAACTCAAATACTAATTTTAAAGGGGAATTTTAATTGTAAAAATTATTTTGAAGGGTTAATTAGTGATATCAAAGTTGATGCATCCGTTAGATACCATGTATACTCATATGTTGAAAAAGATATTAATGTGTCTAAAAGAATGTTACAGAATAAGGGTTGTGAAACCCCAACTAAAACTAACTCTAGAGTAAGGGGGTCGGGATACATATCATATTTTCTCGCATGCATAAATATATTTTTGTATGATTATATGTGCTTTAGATATGTGATTTGTTGTCTAGATGGCTTATTTGAGCTTAGTGAGTAAGAAGGGCAAAATGGTAATTTTGCTTGAGGAGAAAATAGGGAGATAGCTTGAGGATTAAATAGGAAAAATATTTGGGAGAGAAAATAAGAACAAGAGTTGTTGTGGTTTAGTGGTTAGAGCTTTGGAATTAATTCTTGAGGTCTTAAGTTCAAATTCTGTCATTTGAGTTTTAGCATGATTAAATTTTATTATTGTTTAGGAAGGCTATTTTTGGCCCTTGCATGTCTTAGGGAGGAGTAGGAATGTTGTCCTAGGGGAGACATGAAAGGAATGCCCTAATCCTACTCTTGTGTCCTACAAAAATTTCTAAGGGGTTCATACCCTTCTGGATCTCTAACTTTCCTTCTTAATCCATTAGGTTGTTCAATTTATCTAAACCAATTTTGTTTCCAGAAAATTCCAGCAAAGTTCTATAGTTTTGAAGGTTTGAAAATGTCTCAATGTGAGGTATCTTCTTGATCGAAAATGGGGAGGAGTTGTGGAAGGTTCCCAAGAGAATTAATCTCTATGGTTGAACCTTTAAACTCCAACCTATGTGTGTTCATCTTCTTCATGTAGTAATCTGAAATTTTTCTAGCTTCTTGATCAGTCCAATTGTCAAAAATTTCAGCCATCTTTTCCTCTCAAACGCTGCTAGGAAAATGGCTATTTCACTTAGCTTGAAGGCTGAAAATTCCAACCAAAACCGGACTGCTCAAGAGCTGTGCAAACCAGGAAAAAAATCCTGGGCAGTTCGTAGCTCAAAAGCCCGAAAAACCAAACTGTTTCTTCCAGTTTTTCAACCAGCAATTCAACCTTGTTTTTCCTCCATAAAGAAGGCTGGAAACCAGCCTTAAAGGACCCTCCAATGGCCCTTCAAACTTTCTGCAAGTTGATTGAAATATGGCAGAAAAATCAGCCTAGAAATTCCAGCAAGCCTTGCAAAAAACCTTATCAGAATTTCCAGCTTTGTTCCTTCTTCACCCCTATCCGAAACTTCCACTATTTTTCTGTACAAACTCACCTTGATCAGCCATGAACTGAACTCCAGCATCCTCACCATTGTTCTGCTCGAAAAACAACTCCATGGCTGCTCCTAAAATCTCTCCATCAATCACTCCAATCAAACCATTGATTGAAGTCTAAAATTCCAGCAATTTATTTCATCAACCTTCCACAAATTAAACCTCAAACAACCAGAAAACTCCTTCACCATTGTACACCATATTTCAGCCACCCTAAAGCTCCATCAAACAACATTCATCTCAGTAGAATTTCAGTAATCCAGTTGGCCATTGTAGCTTCCCAAAAGACCTCCACCATCAAAGATCTACTTACCATATTTGCTACCACAAAATGTTCCCTAAATTATTCTCTTTGAATTTCAAACAACCAGCTTTCCTTTTCCTCTCAAATCTGAAAATCCAACTACCAAAAACCATTTAAGAAATTCGGCCACCCTTTCCCCACAGAATTTCGGCCAGCCTCCATTCAATCTCTCTATTCTCTCCAAACCTCCAAGAACATCTACTACCATTCTCACACCTAAGACCACTCAAAACCACTTCAATCATCTCCAAAAACTCCAGATTATACCTACTCATTCTCGTGAATCCATTCCTGTAATTTTTAACATCAAACACTGAAATCAAAGTCTCACTTTTAGATCAAAAACCAGAATTTTCTTGAAGGCTCAAGAACACCTTCAAGGTAAGCATGAACAATCATCTTCATCTTCTTCCATCTTCGGCCTTGATGAGTATAGACTAATGAACTCTCTCTCTCTCTCTCTCTCTCTCTCTCTCTCTCTCTCTCTCTCTCTCTCTCTCTCATCTAAATGGTTACTTCCACCATGGGCATGTTTCTTCTTCTCCTTGGATGGATTAAGCATCCCTAGCGAGAGGATTTTCTTGGATCGACTTCAAGGTAGTCATCATTCAAGTAAGCTTCTTCCATCTTCTCTTTAAATCCTGGATTCATGTCTCTTGGATGTAGTTAGATGAGGATGGGATATATTTGGAGGTTGATCATGTGTTTTGTGATGGAGTTGGGATTGAAGCATGAGAATGAATATGTTTGTATGATGAAGATGGGATTGATGAATAAGTTGATTTGTCTTGGTTGAATGTATGTCATTTTAGGGTTTGTTACATATCTTCATGTCATGAGTAGTATGAATGATCAAGCATGTTAGAGATTATGTCACCTTTGGTGAATAGGGTTTATGTTCATGTATTCTTGTTAAGGCCATGATTATGTTTATATTAGTACCGTTTGGATCATGTCTTGGTAGATTTGGATCTATGTTTTATTCATGATTTGGATGTTTTGTTGATTGGTGTAGAGTATATGTTCATGATTATGGTTAGCCATAGGAATTATAATCATGACCTTGTTGTCCCTAAGTTAATTTTATTTCATCAATAAAATGATTAATACTATAATTTTTTCTAGTAATTTCGAAAACCCTAGGAAAATGTAGATTTGGACTCTTATATAAAATAATGATATTTTAGTCAAATAAATGATAACTTTTATTAAAGAAATAAAATATATGAATATTATATAAAATAATAATATCAAATAAAGCCTTTTATATAAATAATCATAATAGGTAAAGTATTAATTTTGAAAGTCTTATATTCATAAATACTATTAAAAATTATTTATTATCTTTTAATCAAAACCTATTAAAATTTACTTACAACTAATTTTAGTTACCAATTATTTTCTAACAATTAATTATTAATAGGTTATTATTTTAAATAATATCATCTAGGGCCTAGGACCCTTCATCAAATAAACCCTAATTTATTTATAGCAAGATTTAAACCTTCAACTTGTTAGTATCTAATTCACAAACCTTAGTTATTTTAATATCAAGCTAAATTTATCTTAGAAACCCTTTATTTATTATCTATCCTTAAAGCTTGGGACATTAGGGTCATGATTGTAGTAAGTTGAGTTAAGATTATTTATGAAAGTGAATTTTGGCTTGAGTTTAATTATAGCTTGTGTTTACCCCAGGCGGGGTTAGGTCAGCTTTTGAAGATCTTTATTTTATCTCAAGCAAAGAATCAAGTAAGCTCCTGCATAAAACTTGTTTGTTGCAAAAAGTTATTATGGCAAGTTAAACCCAAAGTTTGTGAACACTGATTTGGTAAAGGCAATTAGGAACTGTTTCCTTTCTTATTTCAGTCAAACCAATCATTTGAAAATCAACATGTAATTTTATTCAAACATTAAACTGTTTCTAAAACCGATTTTGATAAAGATTTTGGAAACCCTTGATTGCCATTTTTAAGTAAAGCTATGTTTTATCAGTTTTCTCCTAAGTGGAATGAACTATGTTGAGTACTCAATAAAGGTATGCTAGTAGTACTAGTTTTGAAGAGCAAGAGTAAGTCTTCTGGCAGGAGACCACCTTCCAAAGATAAACTCAACTTAGAGAAACGTTAGCACTACTTAGTCATGCCGGTCTGAGCTAGCAGTTTCAGTTATGCGGACTATGTGTTGCCAGAGTGGACAATCGGTTTTGTTTGGGTGTAGAGAAGGAGGAGAATCTTACCCGGTAGGCCAATCACTTATCTTTTTCGTCAGTCTGCACAAAGTGTGGCATTCTAACCATTGTATGGTTATGGGGCCCAACGTGTGGTAACCTATGGCCACCCTTTCTAGTGGTTGATTTTATTATACCTGTATGGTTGGAAAAGCTAAAACGCCACTATTGCTTTTGAACTTTATTTATTGCTTGCCAGTCTTTTTCTTATGAAGTTCTTACACCTTGCATTCATGAACTGTTTTCACTGAACACTCAAAGCACACACGGACTTATTGAAATTTTTATCTTATCACTCCTTTTACCATGATTTCATGTCGATCCTGCTATGGGGATGAGTAGCTAGTTGTTGCCCGCCTTGGAAAATATTCTGTTATTTATTTTTATGTAATGCTTTAGGAGTTGAGAGTGAACAATTGTTATTTTTGGATTTGTCTTGAATTTTTAGATTGTAATAAGTTTTAATTTTTGTAATATTATTTTATTTTGATTATGTGACTTAGTTATAAAGACCCATTGTCCTTTGGACGGGGCGACATCCCTGGCCCTGTTGGGCCTAGGTAGTGGGGTGTTACAAGGGTTATGTGCTTTGCTTTGCTGAGACAAATTGTTTTTATTAACCCTCCATTTTTCAAAAGCCTCGATTCTTTCTACATTCATTATGCCTATCTTCTACTTAGAGCTTTGATGTCTTTTCAAAAGGTTTGATGAGGAAACATGATGAGTGTAAAGAGTTTTTATTTTATTTTTATTATTTATTTTAGTCTTTTTCTTTAGTTTGTTTTCTTTTATTTAGGTATGTTTTTATTTTATTATTATTTTTCTTGTGATTTTATTTGTGTTTCGTTTTACAAGAATAAAGTCCTCTTGGACAAGCCCTTCTCTTTACCTCAAGCTTGGATATCTATTGGAGCATTAATGCACTTGGGAAGTATTACTTAAACTTTCTACCCTTTTATTAGTTTTGGTCCCTTTGAAGATGTTTTCTTGTGTTTATTTTTTTGCCAAGGAGGACATTGTCCAATTTAACTGTGGGGGAGTGGTTTGGTGATATACTTTGTCCAAGTTTTTATCAATCATCTTGGTGTTTTATTAGTATTGAGCTACTTTGGAATATTTTGAAATTGAGAAACAAATTTATTGTGGGCACAAAGTATGGAAGTATTTTCTTTCTTCTCTTTACGCCTTTATTTTTGGTCCCATGGCACTATTTTTCTTGTTCTATTTATTTGGTCATTGAGAACAATGTTCAATTTAAGTGTGGGGGAGTGGGTAGATTGATAATTCTTCTATTATTCATTCTTCATAATCTTCTCGATTCTTCTATAATCTTCTCAAAATTCTTCTTTGGATCCTTATTTGAGAGCAAATTTTTTCAATTTTTTTCTGATTTTCTTTGAGATTTCAAGCTGTATTTTTAATGCATGTCTTTATGATGGATTATAGAGCATATGTTCTATATCATTTATGGCTTATGCATGACTGTTTGCACGCACTTGGACGAAGTAGTTCTTGATCCAATGCTTTGCATTGTTCTTAAAACTGTTTTTCTACTAAAATTCATGGAGAATTCTAGAACTTACTTGAATACCTCTCGAGGTGAAATAAGAAAGATATTCATGATTTAACTTAGGGATGCCGGTAATAGACCTTCTTTGGATAGTTTGAGCTTTTCAAGCCTATCTATTGTTATATTATCCCTAGTGCCTATTTTGAGCCTAAATTGTTGATTTCTTTCTTAAAACTCGTCACAATACTTTGTCCATTGTTTGTTTCTGAGAGTTTGAATAATTTTCCAAATCTTTATGCTCTTGATGGATGAAAGTATTTGTAAGAGAATGTTGAGGAAGAATACTTGGAAAAGATCATGACTTGTTACTTTTAGTCATGCATCAATAGTGCATTGAGCCGGAAAGAGAAAAAAAAGAAATAAAAGAAAGAGAAGAAAAAGGAAAGAGAGATTGAAAATAAGAGAAGAAAAGAAACAGCTGCTAGAAAAGATGGGAAAAAAGAAATTGAGAAAGAAAAGAAAAGCAGCAGTAAAAGTGAAAAGAAGAGAGAAAAAAAAGAAAAGAAAAATTTTTGAAAGGAGAAGAGAGACAAAAGATCACAAAAGGAATGGTGATTGAGTTGTAAAAAGGTAAGTTCATATAAAGTACTTGTCACCATTGCTGGAAATTTGAGTGATCTTGAAAAAGAAATAAAAAAAGAGTTGATGAAAGAAAAAGAAAAAATAAAGAGAATATGCAGGATTTGCTTGAGTGGAGTTGTAATTGCTATATAAGGTTTTGGTTTGATTGATTTTTGGAATAGGAGAGTAAGAAGGGTTGGAAATTATTGATTCATTTGTTCATCCTTTTCTTGCGAACTCTCAGTTTCTTTGATATTTGAATCTCCTATATCCTTCGTTTGATAAGCTACATTACAAACCTTTAGCCTTATAGTACAAGCTTGAAAGTCCTACTTGATCTAAGTAGAATCATGATATGTCTCGGATTAGGGGAGAGAGTGTATGAAATGTAAGCCTATGGAATGCATATTCTTTTTTAGCTAAATTCTTTCCAATGGTCTGAGAATATTGTTAAGTGTTGAGATGGTTCTACTAAGTCATTATTCACTACACAAGTCTTGCATTTGTTGCGAAAAATGTAGTGGCATGTTTTTTATGTTCTTGAATGAAGAAAGCATTAGAGATATTATTTTGAAATTGATTAAGTGATTTGATGAAACCTTGTGTTTTCCTACTTGTTCTTGATATTTTGCTTAAGGATAAGCAAAGAGCTAAGTGTGGGGGAATTGATAGGGGCTAAATTAGTCATATTTTTTCAAGTTATTTGAGGCTCTTTTGCGATATATTTTGTTCAAAAACTAGCCGTATTCCTTCATATTTGAGATTTTACCCTTAGAAAGGTATTTTGTGTTGGGTATCTCAAGCTCGTATCCTATACGGTGCAGTAGAAAATAAAATGAGATACCATCCCAGGACCCATCTATGTGTGGAAAACAAGATATAATGATAATAAAGGTAACATCTTTTACTTTTGGATAATCGTCTGAAGTACAAAATTAAACTTCTTCAAGTCGAGGCGCGATCTAGCAATCCTCTTATGCAAACTCTACGAGAGTTAAATGTCTAACCACTATAATCACAGTGTGTGGTTATCTCTAATTGTAATCCACACAGAAGAATACTCAAGCACTAAAATTTTCTGTGCTAGCAGAAAAAGATGGCGGCTAGGGCTGTTTTTGTTTTCAGTAAAACGAGGAGAGAGAGAAGATCGTGTGTCTTGCTCACAGCTAGGGTTTCGTGTGTTTCATCATCATGTTACACGAAAATCTTGCTCTAAATAGACTCCAATCTCAGAATTCTAAAACAGTTACAATTTCCTAATTGTAATTGGAAACATCAAGTTCTTACTATTATAATTTGGACCACAAATTATAACTAATTATAATTTGTCCACAACAACTTCTATTTCTCTCAATCAACCCCACCATGTTATCAAATAACATCATGAGTATATAATTCTCTATTTTGTGTGACCTATTAGGTTTCCCAGTCAATTGGCAGCGAACATGAATTAATCCAAACGTCTTTGAGATTAATAATCTATAATTAATTAGAATTAATCCTATTAATTCTAATCAGGATTTGTTTATTAATTCATCAATTAATAAACCCATATTCCCATATCATGAACGGTATCTAGAACACATCATGACCACCCAAGAGTCCAGGAAGTCAAGTAGATTGACATGAACCCTTCAATAACAAACTTCAGTGCAATTAACTCCTTTTACCATACAATATCTCATTTGGTTTGGAGTACGGAATTAGTGCCAACTCCCTCCAGAAATAATTCTGGCCCGAATATAATGGTACTTGTACTAAGGACCCACTACTTTAGATGTGTATCAACTGGAACTATTTCCAATACATAATTGCCTTGGCCAAGGACTTCTCGAGTAGTAATTCCTACAAGTGGCCGTGAGATATTCTCCCCTACTATTAGGAGTGGTGAATCCTTTATTGACCCTCTCAACTACTTTCATTTACCTCACAATGTACCCAATATCCATCCCATAGGTGCCCTTGATCGAGCTCCGAAAATTGGAATCAAAGTACAAAGCTCAGCAAACAAAGTACCTTAGAGATCTCAAGTCTAAGGATACTTGCACGTTTGCTATATTGAGATTATATCACTGGCGCTAAATAGTCATCCAGTTGATTATCTCAAAGTTAGGTTATCCAATGAACTTGTTCCATTAACAAGCATCCATGTGTTAATTTTGAGTATCTCAATACTCACGGTTATGAGAACCACTATCTGATCAAATCAAAAAGTCTAACACATGCTAGTCTTGATGCATTAATGATGTCCTGTCTCATTAATACTATGACTAGGGACTATTTAAGTACTAACACCATCCAGTGCAATAGAAATCTCATATCATGATCTCTATCACGATTTCCTTAACACAGTGTTGTACTAGGGACTTTATCGAACAGTTATATTACTTAAAGTAAATAAAAGAAATTGTAAGATAAATAATGCCTTTTATTAAAATAAAATGTGTCATATACAATGTACAAGTGATTGCCTCTAGGGCCCAACACTAACATAATGACACGAACTTCGAGGCGATAAAAAAATTATCAAAATAGAGTGAAACAGAGTGGAACCGGTGCTGGCTTTAGTGACTAAGGCGGTGCCGGCTGTGCCCTAAAGTTAAGGTGGTGCTTGATTTTTTTTCTACACAGTTTTTGGTAATCTGTGGAGTTTTAGTACTTTCAAACTTCTACTCGGCCAAGAACATTACACCAATGAGTTTAGGCACTTTCCAAGCCTATGAATAGATGGAAAACATAAGGGAAAATGGGAGAATTCATTGATCATCATAGCAAATCACTCAAATCAAATGAGAAATTCTTCAATTCAAGGAGGGTTATGCAAGAAGGTCTTCAAAGGAAGAAGAATGAGGCTTGTCTATGAGTGCTTTCTTTTATTTTGTTTTCTTTTTTTTGAACAATGATATGTTAATTATTTTATTGTAATTCCACGTTGTTTCAGATATTCATGATTTTTAGCATTGTTTGATCTTTTGATTAATTGATTGTTATTCTTTGTATTCAATTACTTGTACTTATTACGAGATTAGTTGGTTGGTTCTCTCCATTAACTTACTGGACCAAGGGGGTTGATGGTAGTTTCAATTTTTTAATTTCATATTCTGTTGGCTATTAACTTGTTGGACCAAGGGGTTTGATTGATTAGAACTGGTAATTGAAGATTAATTGATGTCTTCTGAGACCAAGGGTTCATTGATTATTTTCATGTTTTAAATTTTTCGAGACCAAGAAAATTTAATTGAGGACTGTGTTTAATGCATCTTTTGGATGAATTAGTTGAGACGAGACCAAGTTATTCTAATTTATCTAAAAGGTAGTGATTTCATGGATTGACCATCGAAGTGAATCTACATTAATCCTTCATGATGCCAAGAGAATAATTAGTTATGATAATGGTTGGGTTCTTTAAGATCATGTTTGTCTAAACAATGGTTTTAGTTGTATACTTCTCCATCCTTGACATGTATATATTTTTATTTTTATTTTCTTTTGTTTTATTTTATTTCTTTTTTCACTTTATCGAGTCGGTTAAACAATGAAAGAAATGTTATTAATGTATACTTGTTCCTTGAGGATCGACACTCGTTTGAACCCTATGCTATGTTAATAATGAGTACACTTGCTCATATGTGTAATTTGGGTTTAACGTTTTAATGTAAACTTAATTTGGAATATGCTTATTTTTATATGATTTTTTATACCCAAATCCATACGCATCAATTTTCTATAATGATCTATGAATTCCCCTATTTTCTCTTGTGTTTTCCTTCTATATATAGGCTTAGAAAGTGCCTAAACTCCTTGGTGTAAGGTTCTTCGCTGAGTAGAAGTGGGAAGATACTAAAAATCTGCAAATTACCAAAAATCGCGTGAAAAAAATCAAAGTCCGTCTTATCCTCAGGGCACAGCTGGCGCTGCCTTGGCTGTTAGAGCCAGCACCAGTTGTATTCTGTTTCTTCCATTGTTCGCCAATTTTTTTCTTGATTTTCACGTAATGTTATCCAGAGTACAGCCGGTGTGAAGCCCCATTCAAAACCAGTCTTGGAGTAAGGGGGGTTGGGATGCATATCATACTTTATTCCATGTTTAAATATATTTTTATATGATTTTCTGTGTTTTGGATTTGAGATTTATTGTCTTGAAGGCTTGGTTGTGGGTATTGCTTGAGAAGGGCAAAATGGTAATTTTGCTTGAGGTGGAAAAAAGGAGATAGCTTGAGGATTGAATAGAAAATATTTTTTTTAGAGGGAAAATAAGAACAAGAGTTGTTGTGGTGTAGTGGTTAGAGCCTTAGAATTAGTTCTTGAGGTCTTGGGTTCAAATTCCATCATAGGAGCTTTAGCTTGGTTAAATTTTATTTTTGCTTGGGAAGTAATAATTTCGGCTTTATGTGCTTGGAGTAGGGTAGAGAAGTTGTCCTAAGAGAGACATATTAGGAGTATCATCATTCTACTCCTTTGCCCTACACGAATTTCCTAAGGGGAATTCATTTCCCCTTGATCTTTGATTTTCCTTATTTCTCAACTCATTAGTTTGATCAAGTTGTTCTAGCCATTTTCTTTCCAGAAATTTCAGTAAAGTTCTGTGGTTTTATAGGATCAAAATGTCTTAGTGAAAGGCATCTTATGGTCTGAAAATGTGGAAGAGTTATGGGAGATTCCAAGAGGATAAATCCCTCTAGTGAACTTGCTAAAAATTCACTCTAGCTAGGTTCATTTCCCTTCATGCATAGAACTAAAATTTTCCAGCTTTGTGTGCCTTCAAGGTGTCGAAATTCTTAACCATTATTCCCTCCCAAATGCTTCCAGAAAAAGGCCCTTTTGCTCAGCCTAGAATCTGGATTTTTCTGGCTATTTTCAGACTGCACAAAAGTGGTGCAAAACCCGAAAAATTCTTGTGCAAATCGCAGCTTTAGAGATCCAAAACCAAGCTGTTTTCTTCCAAATTTTGTTCAGCACCTTAGCCATGTTTTTCCTCCATGAAGAAGGTTGGAAACCAGCCTTGAAAGCCCCTAAAATTTCCCTTCAAAATCTCTGCAAGCTAGCTGGAAAATGGCAGCCGAAAAACTATCCAGGAATTCCAGCCTAGCGAAAATCCTGTGCAGTCTAACTATCCAGCTTTGTTTCCTAATTCTCTTCCAGCCGAAATCCCATCCTTGTTTTGCATAAACTTCCTTTAAACCTTCAGTAACTGTGCTCCATTATCTCTCTTAAGCTTCTGCACAAAATTCAGACATGGCTGCTCGAAAATCTCTCCAACAAATCCCTGTAATCATGCTTGATTGATTACCAAAATTCTAGCCACCTTGGTTTAGCAACCTTCCATAAAGTATCCCTCAAATAACCAGACTTTTTCTTCACCATTATGCTCCTTGTTTTCGGCCACCACAAGCCTTCTTAAACCAGCTTTCAATCAACCGAAATACTGCTCAAAACAGTCGGCCATGGCAGACTTCCAAAGCTCTCCAATAATCAAGATATTCTTGAATATTTAGTTTCCAAATTTACTTCCTAAAAATATCTTCAAGGATTTTAACAACTAGCCTTTCCTTTTCCCTTCCAAACCAGAGAGCCATCTTCCTAAACCCTACAGAAAATTCGGCAGCCCTAGTTCTCACAGAATTTCGGCAGCTGCAAAACAAAATCTCTCAAATCCCTTCAACCTTCAAGAACACACCAAGAACACCTAGTCCTTCCTTTCACCTAATACCCCTCCAAACCACTTCAAACCTTCTCTAAAATTTCCAAATTTAACCTACTCACTACCGTGAGTCCATCAATACTATTCTTAACATCAAACTCCACAAACCAACTTGCTAGTTTGGATAAAAAACTAGAAAATTCTGTGAAGGTTCAAGAACACCTTCAAGGTAGGTTTGTTCTAACAACTTCATCTTATCCAATCTTGATCTCTAGTGAAAATATATATGAATAAATATGCTAATGGTCTCTCTCTCTCTCTCTCTCTCTCTCTTTCTCTCTCTCTCTCTCTCTCTCTCTCTCATGGCCAAAACTCTCTTCTCTTGGCCAGATGGCTTCTTCTCCTATGGCCATACTTTCTCCATCTTCCTTGGACGAAGCTAGGCATCTATGAGTTGAGATCCATTCTAAACTCCTTCAAGGTATTCCTCAACCAAGTAAGTCCTTACAATCTTTCTTTTAAATTCTAAATTCATGTCTCTAGTGTAACACCCCACTGCCTGGGCCCAATAGGGCCGAGGATGTCGCCCCGTCCAAAGGACAAGGGGTCTTTATAACTAGGTCACATATAATAAAATAAAATAAATACTTTAAAATTAAACTTATTACAATCCAAAAGATAAGTACAGGAACAAATCCAATATAAATTGTTTGCTACATTCTCTCAAAACATCACATAAAGAAAATAACATGAAGTCTTCAAAGCATAGGCAACAAGTCTAGCTAATGACCTCTACAGCTGGATCAACCTTAAAACATGGCATAAAAGGTGATGAGATAAGAATCTCAGTAAGCCCGTGTGTGCTTTGAGTGTTTCAGGTAAAATCATTCATGTATGCAAGTTGTAAAAGTTTCACAAGAGCAAATGCTGGCAAGCATTAAATAAGTGTCGAAAATAAGGAGTGGTGTTTCGCTTTTCAAACCATACATGTGCACAATAAATACAACCACTCAAATGGGTAGCCATGGGTTACTAGACGTTGGGCCCCATGACTAAATAATGGTCAGAATGCCACACTTTGTGCAAGCTGACAAATGGTAGGTGTACGGCCCACCAGGTGAGATACTCCTCCATCTCTACACCCAAACTTACCGGTTGTCCACTCCGAAAATACACAGTCCACATGATTGAAAACTTGCTAGCTCGAATCGGCATAACCTACCGGACTGGCATCCTATCCAGGAAGGACTCACCCCTCAAAGGTAGCCACCTATTGGGAGACTTACCCTAACCCTTTAAAGACTAGTCCTAGTGGTCTACCCTTATTGAGTACTCAACGTTGATTGTCCCACTTGGAAGAAAATTGATCACACATTGTTTTATTTGGAAATAGCAATTAAGGGTTTCTAAAATTCTTGTCAAAGTTAGGTTTTAGAAAGAATTCAGCATTTTGTGTAAAATTGCTTGTTTGATTTTCAAATGATTTGGTTGACTGGAATGAAAAGGAAAAACAGTCCTTAATTGCCTTTACATCAGGAATGTCCATACACATCACATTTGGCTTGCCACAGTAAGTTTTGGTCTTCAAATAATTCCATGCAGGAACTTACCTGATCCTTTGCTTGCTCGAATTCAAAAGTCTTCCAAGGCTGACCTAACCCCGCCTAGGGTAAACACAAGACATAAGGTTATACTCAAGCTATATTTACTTACACAATTAATCCTAGTTCAACTTATTACAATCATAACCCTAATGTTTTAAGCTTTAAGGCTAGATGATTAATGATTTTACAAAATAAGTCTAGCTTGATAAGTTAAAATAACTAGGGGTTCTAAAATAATTGCTAATAAATTATAGACTTAAATAATAATTCTTGAGCGTTATTATTAATAAATAAACTAAGGTTTGAATATTGAATAATACCAAGCCCTAAATATTAATAAATGGTAATTTTAAAAATAATGTTACTTAAATAAATAATAAATTTACAATTAATTTTTTAATTATTTTTAAATTTTTTAAATAGATAATAAATAATTAGTAATAAATAAAATTAATAATAAATAATTTTGTTAAATTTTGTTTAATAAATAACAAACAAATTTAAATATGAATAATATTTATGACTATAGGCCTACAAGGTCATTAATATTTTATTTATTAATAATATTTATATAAAAAGATCTTATTTAATATTATACATATGCATATATTATTTTTAATGAAAAATATTATTTATTTGACTAGTAAAATATCAATATTTCATTTAATACCCCATTTCCAAAGCTTCCTAGAAATTTTGAAATCTTAGAGGAAAAATATAGTAATAATTTTAATTAAGATACTAAAATTTGCTAATTAAAATAACCTTGGATCAACAAGATCATTATCATAATTTTCCTACTACTAATAAGAATCATGAACATATTCTCCAACATCAAACAACAAACTAATCCATTCATGAACGTAGGCTTAAATCTACACATGCTATCACATGGCAAATCTCTACTAACCATAATCATAACCATGGCTTCAATGAAGATAAGAACATGAAAATCCTATTCACCCAAATGTGTCATTTCATCTAACATGCTTTAACTATCCATAATTTTCTTAAGACACGATGATCATACATTGATTGACAAGAAAATCCATATAGCTTAAACATGATCAATCACTCTCGTGTCCTAATCTCAACCCCTTCATACATATGCATATACTCAATCCCCCATTCATATTCTATTCTCCCTATCCATATTTAAGAGACATGAATTCATAATTAAAAGAATGGTTAAGGAAAAATACTTGGTTAATGATTACTTCGATGAAGATTTAAGAAGGTCCACGCTTGAGAGTCTTGAATTGTCCAAGAGAGGAGGAGAGAAAATAGCCATGGTTGTCATAACCATTTCGGCCGAGAGAGAGAGAGAGAGAGAGAGAGAGAGAGAGAGAGAGAGTGCATTAGCATGATATGTTAAAGATTGAAGATAAGAAGATGAACAAAAGAATTGTTCTTGGTTACCTTAATGATGTTCTTGAGACTTCAAGGGAAAAACTGGTTTTGATCCGAATGCTAATTTTTATTTTCGAGCATTGATGTTATAAATTCCAGAAATGAACTCTAGGGAGTATGTAGGAGTGTTCTGGAGTTTTTGAGAGGGATTGGAGGTGTTTAGAGTAGTCTTTGGCTTGAATAAAGGTAGTGTGTGTTCTTGGTGTTCTTGGTGAAAATGGAGAGAGTTGAGGGAAAATGCTAGATGAATTTCTGGAGAGTGCTGGCTGATTAGTTTAAGGAATTCAGGGGTTTCGGTTTCAGCTTAGAGAGGGAGAGAAAAAGCAGATTGTTTGAAATTCAAATGGAGTGATTTGAGGAGTGGTTTGAGGTATAGGATATATTAATGGTGTTTAATGGGGAGAGGTTTCCTTGTTCTTCAATGGTGCCGGCTGGCCTGTTTGGTTTTGCTAAAATGAATGAAGGTTAATATAGCTCTAAGGCTGGCCGAAATTTAGTTTACAATGGCAGAGAAAATTCTGGTTTGCTAGCTTGATACAAGAGTGATTTAATGAAGCAAGAATTCTGGAATTTTTTGAAGTTCAAATGAGTTTTGGATAGAGTGATCTTAGGATATTTTTTAGGTATGATTATAGAGTCCAAGTACTCAAGGTAAGTGTGGAGGTTAATGGTGTTTAGTCCATGGCTGAACAAGGTCCAATTTGCAGAGGTTGAAGGGTGGTTTTCGGCCAGGGCTTGAAGAGAACAAAGCTGGAAAAATTCTGGTTCTATGGTGTTCAAAGCTGCGAACGGTTGCAGCATTTTTCTGTGCAGAATTTCTGCACTTCTTCAGTCCGTTTTGCAGTTGATTTTCTTGGAGTTTTTGAGGGTCTTTTAAGGGTGATTTTCCAGCTTCCTTCTTGGAGAAAAACAGAGGGTGCCTCGGCTGAATTAATGACAAAAGACAGCTTCAATTTCGGCTTAGAATGCAGTGAATTGTGCAGGAAATTTTCCTGGTTTTGTGCAGTTTGTGCAGTCCGAATTTTGCACAGAATTTTCAGTCTTCAAGCCACATGAAATGACCATTTTTTTGGCAGCAAATGGTTAGGATTACTGGCTGATTTTTTTTGAAAGCTGGACTAACAAGAATGCTGGAATTTTTCTCAAATTTTCCTTCAATAAAACCATGATCAACATGAAAGCAGGATTGAAGGTTCTACCATGGTGATTTATTTCTCTTGGGAACCCATCATAACTTCTCTCCTATTTTCAGCCAATCTTCTATCCTTCAAGATTGATTTTCGAAATTCAAGGCTGAAGAATTATCACAGAATTTTTTGGAATTAAAAGAAGAGATTTAATGGATTTTGGTTCATTTAAATTATGAAGATGTTAGGACAAAGTTAGAGGTAATAAAAAGGACAAGAATTCCTCTAGAATTCTTTTTAGGACATGATGATAAGATTAGGACATTCTCTTCATGTCTCCCCTAAGACAACATTCCTATTTTTATGGAATGCAAGAAAATAAAAATTCAAACTTAATTAAGATAATCATGATAAAACTTAGATGATGGGGTTTGAACTCATGACCTTAGAAATTAATTCACAAAGCTCTAACTACTTAATCACACTAATTCTTGTTCTTATTTTCTCACCTACATATTCCTCTTATTTAATCCTCAAGCTATCTTCCTATTTTGACCTCAAGCAAAAATACCATTTTACCCTTCCTACTTAATAAGCATAACTAAGCCTTTTAACCTATAAACCACAATTCTAAAGCACAAAAAATCATTCAAAAATATATATATTCATGCAAGATAATATGATATAAATCCCGACCCTCTTACTCTAGGGTTGGCTTTAGGTGGGGTTTTACATCTAGGATGATGTTGATAGTATGTGGATTGTGATAGGATTTGAGTATGTATTATTGAGATTGAAGCATGAATATATGTATGATTGTGAAGAAGATGGGATTTATGCATGGAAGGTTTGTCTTGGTTGATTGAATAATGATTTGGGGTTTGATGTATGTTTCCATGTCATAAGTAGTATTTGTGATGAAGTATGCTAGAGATTATGTCACCTTTGGTGAATAGGATTTATATTCATATTGGATTATTGAAGCCATGATCATATTTATGCTAGTAGAGGTTAGATCATGTCTTGATAAATTTAGATCTATGCTTATATGCATGAATTTGGATGATTTAATGAATTGAAGGGTTGTATATGTTCTTGATTGTGGTTAGCCATAGAAAGTTGATCATGATCTAGTTGTCCCTAAACTAATCTTTATTTCATGAATAAAATATTTAATAATATAATTTTACTAGTAATTTCAAAAAACCCTAGGAAGGGTAGATCTGGATTATTATATATAATAAGGATATTTTAATCAAATAAATAATAGTTTTTGCTAGAAAAATAATATATATATATATATATTACTTAAAATAATGAAATCAAATAAAGCCTTTTATGGAAATAATTATAATTAGTAATATATTTATTACTAAAAATTTAATTATTATCTTTTAATCAAAACCCATTGAGAATTTATTTATTATTGTTTAAGCAAGACTCATTAAATCTATTTTCAACTAATTTTAGTTATCAATTATTTTCTAACAACTAAATTATTAATAAATCATTATTTTATTTAATACTACCTAGGACTCTTGATCAAATAAACTCTAAATTTTTCTTAGCAAGATTTAAACTTTCAACTTATTAGAATTTATTTCCCAAACCATTAATTATTTTAAATATCAAATTAGGCTCAACTTATAAACCTATTTATTTATTGTTTTGCTTTAGAGCTTGGGACACTAGGATCATGGTAGTATTAAGTTGAGTTGATTTAAAATTGAGGAAGTGGATTGTGGCTCGAAATTGATTATGATTTGTATTTGCCCATGCGGGGTTAGGTCAGCTGTTGGAGACCTTTTATTGTGAGCGAGAATCAGGTAAGCTCCTGCATAAAACTTGATTGATGTGAAATGTTTATTATGGTAAGCTAAATGTAGAGTGTATGGACACTCATTTATGTAAAGGCAATTGAAGGTTGAATTCTTTCTTATTTCAAACAATTTAATTATTTAAAGATCAATGAGTAGATTTAATCAAACTCAAAACTCTTTCTAAAATTGATTTTGACAAAGACTTTGGAAACCCTTAAATTGCCATTTTCATGTGGAACAGTGTTTTGTTCATTTTATCCCAAGTGGGAAACATCGTTGAGTACTCAATAAGGGTGGACTACTAGGGCTAGTCTTTGAGAGGTTAAGGTAAGTCTCTCAGTAAGTGGCCACCTCAGAGGGGTGAGCCCTTCCCGGATATGACGTCAGTCCAGTAGGTCGTGCCGGTCCGAGCTAGCAGCGTTCTTTTCAGTCAAATACTGTGTTATGTCGAAATGGACACCCGATTGTTGTTTGGGTATAAAGAAGGAGGAGTATCTTACCCAGTAGGCCGATCACCTACTTTTGTCAGTCTGCACAAAGTGTGGCATTCTGACTGGCAATATGCACAAAGTGTGGCATGCTGACCATGTGGTTATGAGACCCAACGTGTGGTAACCCATGACCATTTCTTTTGAGTGGTTGATTTTATTGATTATTTATGGTTGGAAAATCCAAAACACCACTCTTGCTTTTGACTAATGTTTATTGCTTGCCAATGATCTCTTATAAAAAATTTTATACTTTGCATTCACGAACTGTTTTCTCCCGACACTTAAGCAGACACGGACTTATTGAGATTTCTGTCTTACCACCATTTTTACCATGATTTCAGGCCATCCTGCTGTGGGGATAAGTAGCTAAATATTCCCTGCTTTGGGAGAATTTTCTGATGATTTATTTTGTGTAACGTTTGAGGAAGATGAGAGCGGATGAATTTTATTATGAATTTGTTTTGGGTATTCTTGGATTGATTTCTTGGATTTATTATTATATTTTTTTTGGGATGTAATAAATTTTAAGTTCAAGTATCATTTTTATTCCGCTATTTTATTTGTGTGACCTAGTTATAAAGACCCCTTGTCCTTTGGACGGGGCGACATCCCCGGCCCTGGCGGGCGGAGGTAGCGGGGTGTTACAGCCAGCGCCGCCTTGGCTACTGGAGCTGGCATTAGTACAGATCTGTTTTGGTCCTGTTTCAATAATTTTCTGTCACCTCAAAGTGCGTGCCAATAGCACATGGCCGGCGCCGGTTCCTCTGGCCTGGCCGGCACTGCCTCTGTTCTGTTTTGCGACGTTTTTACTTTGTTTTACCCCTAAAATCTAAAATAATGCACAAAATACCTTTCCAAGGGTAAAATCTCAAATGTGAAGGAACATAACTAGTTATTGAACAAAATTTATCACAAAAGAGCCTCAAATAACTAGAAAAAATATGACTAATTTAGGCCCTATCAGAACTTCCCAGGAAAGATGAACTGGTCGTGGCTCAACACTTGAGAATAGGGGGAAAATAGATCAAAAATTGGATGGGAGATAGAGCTAAGTGGACATGGGCTCAGTGAAGTTCAACCGGCTTGGCTCTGTACTAATTGAAAGAGGTGGAGAATCTTTTTTGTACCAGAATTTGGAAATTGTTGTACAATTCTTTTAGAAATTGACTTTTGGACGTGAGAGGACTTCTTGGTATGATTTTTGGAAAACACTAACATCTACTTAAGCATGGAAAAACATGAAAAATATATCAATTCAAGGAGCTACATTAGAGATTTATTATTCAAGGAAGAGTTCATCAATCAAGGGGCACTATTTTATGAGGAGTTTTCATTTGGAGTAGAAGGGCTTGTTTATGAGTTCCTATCCTTTTCTTTTTTTTTTTTTTTTTGTCTTCTTTTCTTAAATAGTGATGTGATTAATGTTTTAATTGTATTAAGAGAATGTTTTTAGATTCATAATTTTGTATTAATTTTGGTTATTTGATCAATTCATTGGTAGTTTGGTATTTGATTACTTGCTTTTATTTGATAAATTAATTGGTTGTTTCTCTCTTGTAATTAACTAGAAAAAGAGGTTAGTAGTGGATTCAATATAGTTAATTTCATATTTGTTATTTTTTAATGGACTTGAAAAAGAATTCTAAGGATAAGACTTAAGTAGTCAAAAGTTAGTTGATTTCGCCTAGAATATAAGGTTATTTACTAATTTCATGATTTTATATCACCTAGAAGATAGGCATATTTGTTAAGAATTGGTTTTAATGCATCTTTTGGCTTTTGTAAGGTAGAACATATCCACTAATTTGCCTAAAAAGTAGTGAATCTATAACTTGAAAACAAAATGGAGTCTATCTTGTTTCTTCATGATGTTGGTATCGTAATTAATTGTGATAATTGCTAATCAATCATTGTCATACCTTTAACGATTTCTATCTATTTACATGTCTTTTCTTTTAGATTTCATTGATATTGTTATTTTTGTTTTTTGTTTTTTGTCTTTTTTGTTTTACTTATGTTTAATCACTCTAGTTGGCAGGTTAAATAGAGGATGAAAAGTGATTAAATGGTAGTTGTTCCTTGAGGATCAATACTCGTTAATGTCCTATATTATACTTTGCAATGAGTACACTTTCTCATATGTGATTTGGGATTAGCATATTAGTTAAAACATGATTGGAAATGTACTTAAAAATGTATGATTTTATATGCCAAATCTAATACATTAAGTTTTTGGTGCCGTTGCCGGGGAATAATATCATGAAAGCTTGAATTCCATTGATTTAGCCTTTGTTATTTTGTAAATACCACTAACTTATAGGTAGTTTGTGAATATAGTTGTCTTGTTCGTAATTTTGTTTTTTTTTCTCGATTTCATTTTTTTTTAGTGCGAAATTAACATCATCATGAACAATTATTCATGGGAACAAAATCAAAGGAGCTACAATGATGATAGACTAGCAAGATTACGAGGTCACATTGATGCATTTAGTGAGACATCACATGGAGTACTAGTGAATTATTTTATTGTTAATACAAATACATTCATTCAGTGGTATAAAGAATCTTCCAAACGAATGAGTCATCACCGAACACAAATAGCTGAGATTGTTGAGGAGATTCACGAAAAACTTTCATCAAGCATATTAGAAATCACAGGAAAACAGGGGTTGCCTTATAGAAATGTATTGGTGTCAAATGAAATACGTGAACTGACTCTGTTTGATCTAACAAAACCTTTATAAATGGAACAAATGCGAGAGGGAGTGCATAATGTGGAAATTTTTTAGCCACCCTTGGAAATATTTGGAGGGAATTAGTGTCCAGTAAATGTTGAATCAATAATGGCCCATACAATTGACCAAGAAAATAGAGGACATGAGGAGAATTTAAATAATGTGATAAGAGAAAGCTTCAATCCTACTCTATATGCTAATAATTCTAATTTCTTTTTATCATATAATTTGTAGGTACCTCTCAATTCATGATGCCTAATGATGCCAATGATGATGTGTGGAGTCTAACATACCTCAAGGAATTATATTTTTCAAGAATACATTCTAAGAAGTCCTTGGAAGGTATTGGGAAATTTTACCTTTCATCCAATTCAAATGGAGGTAACTTAGTTTTTGTAGATCACGCTTTGCAAATAATGATTTCTTGATCCCATCTTTAAGTACTATATTTCTAGGTTCAAAGGGGAAGCTTCATTTTGACAATTCTTTAGAAGGGTTGCTAGGTTATTTCAATGTTAATGCATTCTTTAGATCTTCTTTGAATTCATGTGTAGAAAAATTTATTTTTGAGTCTAATGAAATGCAAGGGAACAAGGTCTATCTGTTTATTTCTATTGGCATTTATAATTTCCATGTACTTCATCCCTTACAAAACCCTTCCTTATTTCTTCTTTCATCATGCCTGCTTTTTCGATTGAGCTTTAATTTCTTTTACAAAGGGCAGATAAGAAAGCATGATGAGTGAAAAGAGTTTATTTTGGGTTTGTTTCATCTTCGGCTTTATTTAGGTCTTCATTTCATTATCTTATCTTGTTGAGTTGGTTTTTCTTTAAGTTGTTAGGTGTCTTTATGTTGGATTTCGATCATGCTATATCAAATATACGCACAACGACAAATAAAACCAAATCCATGCAAAGGAATACTTGTATGAAATTAAATGGGTTAAGAGAGGAAAGAAAATTTTAATGCCTCAAAATTGCAGCTTTTAAAATTTTTCTTCCATGCGAATCGCCTTCGAAAGTTGATCAAATCGAGCCATCAAATTCCAAGAATAGAAATTCTCTAACAGTAATCCATACAAGGAATTGTACTCGCACTAAAAATCTATACTAGTAGGTAATATGTGGTGGCTTTTGGGGATCAATTTATGGAGAAGAAGAAAAGGAACTCTTGGAATAATTTTCTGAGAACAAGAAAGAAAATGGCTACGGGTTTCTTTCACACATATACATACGGCGGTTATTTCACATACATCAGTATATATATTGGCAAAAGCCCACAACATGTTAAACGTAAAACCTTTTAAGATGGGCATTAGATTTCTAAAATTGTAATTAGGCCCTTAAGCACTTATTAATTGCAATTTGTCCATGACAATTATAACATTTTACAATTCGCCCATATTATTATTTCTTCTCACAAATTAACACCAAAATATTATTATATAATATCTTGAGTACCAATTCCACTATTGTGTGTGACTTATTAGGTTTTCTAATCTATTGGTAGCAAAATATAAATTAATTCTAATTACTATAGAATTAATAATCCTTAATAATTAGAATTAACTTATTGATTCTAATTAAAATTAATTTATTAATTCTCTAATTAATAAATTTATATTTAGCATGTTATAAGCAGTATCTAGCAATGTATCATGACCATCTAAAAGTCCAGAAAGTCAAGGGGTTTAACATGAACCTTTCAATAGCAAAATATCAATGCAATAAGCTCCTTTTATCATACAATACTTCATTCGGTTTACAGTATAGAATTAGTGACAACTCTCTCTAGAATATAATTAATTCTAACTCAAATTCATTAATACTTGCTTCAAAATTCATTACTCAACATGTGTACTATTTTGAAAAAATTTCCAACACATAGTTGCCTTGCCAAGGACTTCTTACTGGTTGCCTTGCCAAGAACCCACTCCTAACCTATTTTCCAAGTTACTTAGCAGAGAGAAATAATCAATTAATTCATCAAATAAAAGCAAGTAATCAAACACCAAACAAATAGTCAATTGATCAAATAACCAAAATCAATACAAAATCATGAATCCAAAAACATCCTCTAAGTACAATTAAAACATTGATCTCACCATTGTTCAAGAAAAGAAGACAAAGGAAAATTATAAGAACTTATAGACAAACCCTTTTACTCCCAATGAAAACTCTTCCTAAAACAATGCTCCTTGATTATTGAACTCTTCCTTGAATAATAAATCTCAAATGTAGCCCTTTGAATTCATATGTTTTCCATTTTTCCAAGCTTAAATAAATGTTTGTGGCTGCCAAGAATCATCCCAAGAAGTCCTCTCATGCCGTAATGTCAATTTCCAAAAGAATTGTACAATAATTTTCAAATTTTGGTACAAAAATGATTCTCCACCGCCTTCAATCAGTAAAGAGCCTCAAGCTTGAGACTAAGAAAATATAGATACATTTTAGTCCTATCAGATTCCCCCACACTTGAGACTTTGCTTGTACTCAAGCAAACACGACATTAAGCATACCAACAAGTAAAACTACTTCTAGAAAAAAAATAGTTAATGTTTAATATAACAAAGATATTATCTTTCTTCTTACTTAAGAATCCAAATAAAAAATTACGCAATCAAGTGAAACCTATGCAAACTCATTTATTTAGATAGATACAATAAAGGCTATCAAAGTTAAGTTAAATAAGTCCATCCTAATTCATTGAAAGTCACTTCTTGTACCCATTGCCAAACAAACAATGTAACTAATATAAGCTAAGGTTATCACACCTATCGATTTCTACAACTTGTGTAATAGACTGGGGACATTCTCATCATTTCTTTTCTTTTGGGAATTTATAACCTCAAGTGAATGGTTTTCTCTTCACTCACTGTATTGGCCCCCTTACTTTCTCACTTATATTTCCACTCACACTCTTGTTTGCTCACATTCTCACTTGTTTTAACCAAATAAATAAATAAATAAAATTCCCTCATTTTTTTTAATTTTACTTTTGCTAGAATGGGTACTTACATTCCTTCTACTTTGTCTTTTTCCATTCAAAATAATGCAACCAATTTCGAACACTTACATCTCTATTTTTTCACTCTTCACACCTCTCACCCTATTTACTTAAACTCAAAGTTAAGGTAAGTTAGAAAATCACGAAACATAAACCAATCAATAACATGTACTTATACTTCATCATATTAACCATTTAACCAAAAATCACAAGAAAAAGCAACCTGTAACTACTAAAGAATAAACTTAAAATTTTAAAACTTACCTATATCATACTAAATTTCCAAGTTAACATAGACTCAACTCAACCAAATATATGTTAGACCAAATTCTTATATAGAAATAAAAATAAAAGCAATGCCATATTAACTAAAAAGAATAAAAAATAGCTCAAAAAAATTAGCAACTAATAAACCACAACACAACTTAAAAATCTCTTGGCAAAAATATCACTAATCCCTCCCCTACACTTAAACTAAACATTGTCCTCAATGGCCTAAAATCAACATAATAAAGCATCTCCAAATGGTCCAAAAATAATAAAGAGGATAGAAAGTCGAACAATACTTCCCAAGTGAAATTAAGCTTTAATAAATGTGAAATTGAAGAAAAATAGAAAAGCTTGTCCACGAAGAATTTATTCCTACCTACAAAAGAAAACATCAATAAAAGCACAAAGAAAAAATAACAAAACAAAACATATTAAAGCAAAAGACTATTAAAAATCCTAAGAAAGCAAAAAAAGACTTAACTCTCTCCCCCACACTTAAGTTGGAAACTATTTTCCTTACTAGGGGGTAAAATGTTAAAGTTATGCCTTAGAGCTAATCCATTTATACAATATATTTTGTACACTTATCTAATAAAAGCACTCTTTATCTTTCAGATTCCTTGTTTCAAATGTTTATGTGCATAAAAATGATAGATAAAGTCTCGAGCACAATGCATAGTGCTAAGGAAATCATGATAGAGATTATGATGTGAAATTCCTACTATACTATGCAGTACTTATGCTTAAACCGTCCCTAATTATAGTATTAATGAAGCAGGACATCATTAATACACAAAGACTAGCATGTGTTAGATTTCTTAATTGGATCAAGCGATAGTTCTCACATCCGTGACTATTGTGACACTTAAAGTTAATATGTGGATGCATGTTACATGAACAAGTACATTAGATGACATAGCTATGAGATAATTACATCGATAACTATTTAATGTTAGTGATAGAATCTTATTATAGCAAATGTGCAAGTATCTTTTGACTTGAGAATTTTAAAGTACTTTGTTTGCTGAGCATTGTACTTTGATTCTAATCCTTGGAGTCTTATCAAGAACTGCCTATAGGATGAATATTAACTACAACGTAAAGTAAACAAAAGTAGTTGAAAGTGCCAACAAAAGATTCATCACTCCTAATAGTAGGAGTGTATATCTCACAGCCACTTTTTCATATTTTCTATTTCTTAATTAACTTGAAAACAACTATTAAGAATAAGAATTTAAGTAGTCAAAGGTTAGTTAATTTTTCCTAGAATATAAGGTTATTAACTAATTTTATACTTTTATATCGCCTAGAAGATAGGGATATTTGTTAAGAATTAATTTTAATTCATCTTTTGGTTAATTAGTGGGGCAGAAGATATCTACTAATTTGGTTAAAAAGTAGTGTATCCATAACTTGAAAAAGAAGTGGAGTCTATCTTGTTCCTTCATGATGACAGGATAGTAATTAATTGTAATAATTGCCAATCGATCATTGTCCTGCATTCAATGATTTCTATCTACCTATATGTCTTTTCTCCGAGATTTCATAGATATTGTTATTTGTGTTTTTGTTTTTTATTTTTGTTTTACTTCTTTTTAATCATTATAGTTGGTAGGTTAAACAAAACATAAAAAGTGATTAATGGTAGTTATTCCTTGGAGATCGGTACTTATTAGTGTTATATATTATGCTTTGTGATATGTATATTGCTCATATGTATGATTTGGGATTAACATTTTAATTAAACATAATTGGGAATGCACTAAAAAATGTATAATTTTTTATGCCCAAATCTAACGCATCATATTTTAAATATGACAAGAAGGGACACTGAAAGAAAGATTGTCCAAAATTCTCGGCCAAGTCCTCCTCAGATGTTATTCTTTATTTAGAGTCTATATTAATAGTTGGATCATCATCTACATGGATTGCTGATTCTAGAGCCATTAACTATATCTATAACTTCTTGCAGGGATTTAGCAAGGAGAGTATAAACATTGAGTAGGAAACAGAGCACGAGTATTGGCCGAAGCAGTGGAAGACATAGAGTTCTTATCTGATTGTAATAGGATTTTAGTTATAAAAGATATTCTATATGGTTTTTGTTTTAAATAGAATTTGACTTCAATTTCACAATTGATTAATCATGGGTATTCTGTTTTGTTTCAATCAGTAGAGATAGAAACATTATTCATTCTGGAAACATGCATGGTAATTTCTTTTATGTTAATCCTATAAGTTGTCAAATAAATAATACTCAAACTACTACTAGAAAAATGTAATGTTGTGACATATTTATTATGAAATTTTGGTTAATATGCATTAGAAATTAAGTTTTGTGGCATTTTGTTTGAAATGTCATAATAGACAAATATCAAAACTACACCATCTTGTTTAACTACTTATCAATGAGAAATTTAGTATATTTTTTAGAATTATATTACTTATCAATGAGAAATTGTCATGCTATTTTTTTTTTCTTTTGGATGTTCAATTTCCTATTGTGATATGATTAAAACATTATAATAGATATTTTATGAGAAAAAAAAAAAAGAACCCATTGCACTGAGCGAGGGTTGCATACCAAAAATTATCTGGGAGATTGAAAAAATGTCCAAGAGCTTGAAAAAGTAAAGCCAGTTCGGAAATTTTTAGGTGCATCCAGTGCATATGAACTGAATACTTTATGTAGTTGTGCCATGTACAGATGAAGTTGTACACTTATAGATCATTACAACTTCCTAAAGTGTTGGTACAACCACATAAGCATCTAGTGCCTGCGCACCACACACTAAATGCACTAAAAAGATTTTCCAGCTTCAGACAACTTTCACATTTTCTCCCGTCCCTTTCTCAAACCCGTCATTTTCATCAAACCACCCTATCCTTCTCAAACCCTTTTCTTTACCACCCTCTGATTTTAGATTGAAATTCTTACAAGTAATCTGTCTCCTCAATTGCTAGAATGTTATGGAAATAACTGAAAAAAAATCTGGACATTATAGGTGTTGAAGATTTTCTTTGGAGTTGTAACAACCAACAAGAAAGCTTCCTCCTGACCAGAACTACTCCCTTTGTAAGAACGCCACTCCCCTCTATTCATTTTCTCAAGGCTTCCCTTTAGATTCACATCAATGTATGTTCCTATTCTACAAGTTAAGACAAAAAAACCATAAAATCATCAACATTCATGTACAATAAAAGTTATGTGTTCTTCCTTTCAAGAGGGTGGAAGATGAGGTTAATTATTTTTCTTGTTAATGATGTTTTTGGAAAGTGTGAATTTAAGAGAAAGATGCATGCTTGGCTCTTTGTGGTTTATGGTTTCGTGTCAACATTGTACATTTCTTTTTTTTTTTTTTTGGTCAAATATGTATGTGTAGAAGCAGAAAGATTTGGGTTTTAATTTTTAATTTAATATGATAACATTTTTTTGTTACAAAAAAAAAAAAGAAAAGAAAAGATCCTTAGAACTAAAAGAAAAAGACTGAATATTTATACTTTTTGTTGAAATATGATTTCTGTGTATATGGATTTTGTTATGTGTTTGAGGCTTAAACTTGTGTGGCACATTCTTCGAGTGTTGGGAGGGGGAGGGATTTCTTGTCTCTGGAATGAGCCTTAGAAACTAGCAGCTACAAGATTTTTTTGGCTCAAGAGTTCATATATATCGTTGGAGATTTTTTTCTCTAAAACTTACTTTTCACTATCTCTGGATTTATTTAGGTGAGAGGAGCTAAATTAGTCAAAATTTTCCTAGTTATTTGAGGCTCTTTTGTGATACATTTTGTTCAATAACTAGTCATATTCCTTCATATTTGAGATTTTACCCTTGGAAAGGTATTTTGTTCATTATTACAGATTTTCAGGATAAAACAAAGCAAAAACGTCGCAAAACCGAAGAGAAGTGGCACCAGACAAGGCATCGGAACCGGCGCCGGCCATGCACTATTGACACGAACTTCGAAGCGATGAAAAATTATCAAAACAGAGCGGAACAGAGTGGAACCAGCACCAGCTCCAATAGCTAAGGCAGCGCCAGCTACATTCTGGAATACATTGTGCAAACGAATGGAGAACCAGAACACAATCGGCGCCGGCTCCGAGAGCCAAGGCGGCGCTGACTGTGCATTGAGGAAAAGAAAAGATTGTGATTTTTCTACGTAGTTTTTGGTAATCTGTGAAGTTTTAGTATCTTCCTACTTCTACTCGACCAAGAACATTACACCAACGAATTTAGGCACTTCCCAAGCCTATAAATAAATAAAAAACACAAGGAGAAAAGGGAGAATTCATTTATTATCGTAGAAAATCACTCAATCAAATGAGGAATTCTTCAATTCAAGGAGTGTTGTGCAAGAAGGTCTTCAAAGGAAGAAGAATGAGGCTTGTCTATGAGTTCTTTCTTTTACTTTATTTTCTTTTTCTTGACACTGATATGTTAATTGTTTTATTGTAATTCGACATTGTTTCAGATATTCATATTTTTTAGACTTATTTGATCTTTTGATTAATTGATTGTTCTTTGTGGTATTTAATTACTTATGCTTATTACGGTATTACTTTGTTGGTTCTTTCCATTAATTCGCTGAGACCAAAGAGGTTAATGGTGGTTTCAATGTATCAATTCCATATTTGTTATTTCTTAATTCGCCGAGACCAATGTGGTTAATTGATGAGGACTAAGTAATTAAAGGTTAATTGATGTTTGTCGAAATCCAGGATTCATTAGTTAATTTCATGTTTTAAATTCGCCGAGACCAAGGGAATTTAATCAAGGATTATGTTTAATGTATCTTTTGGATGAGTTAGTTGAGACGAGACCAAGTGATTCTAATTTATCTAGAAGGTAGTGATTTCATAGATTGAAAAAGAAATGAATCTATCTTAATCCTTCATAATGCCAAGAGAATAATTAATTATGATAAAGATTGGGTACTTTTAGATCCTGTTTGTCTAAACAATGGCTTGAGTTACATACTTCTCCATCCTTGACATGTATATATTTTTATTGTCTTTTTTTTATTTTATTTCTTTTTCACTTTATTAAGTCAGTTAAACAATGAAAGAAAATGGATTAATGTATACTTGTTCCTTGAGGATCGACACTCGTTTAAACCCTATACTATGTTAATGATGAATACGCTTGCTCATATGTGTAATTTGGGATTAACGTTTTAAGATAAACTTGATTGGGAATGTGCTTAGTTTTTATATGATTTATATACCCGAATAAATACGCATCAAATTTTTGGCGCCATTGCCAGGGATAAATCTGTGTTTATTGGTTTAATAATTCTTTCCTCGTGCCAAAAACATCAAGTTTTTGGCGCCGTTGCCGGAGAACAATAGCATGAAAGCTTAGATTTTGTTGATTTAACCATGTAAATATGTAAATATGTAGATATGTACAATTGTTCTTTATGTAACAAGGTGCCATCTTTTGTATCTTGTATCTTCGTAATCTAACTTACTAACTTTGACTATGTTTTGACTAACTTTTTCTTCTTTTAATTTTTTTTTAATTATGAATTCCATTATCTAACTTGCTTCTTATCTTTGCTAGGTGTAGCCTTGGTACATGATCCAATGACTTGAAGGCAATATAGTAGATTTCATTTTATTTTAATTATTTCTTCATGAATTAAATTGCATTGTTCATCATTTTTATTTTGTTTTTCAAAAAAAAAAAAAACATTAGTGTTTTGATGATAGATTGGCAACATTACAAGCTAACAGTGATGTTTTTAGTGAGACGTCATTAAAAGCATTAGTGAATTCTTTGGTTGCCAATATAAATTCATCTGTTCAGTGGAATAAAGAAGCTTCCCAATGATTGTACGATCAAAAGAAACAATTAGTTTAGCTTGTTGAGGAAACTCATGAGTTCATGTTAGCCCATACAATTAACCATGGAAAAAAAGAGAGGCTATGAGGGACAATTGCATGATGTGGCAGGAGAGGTATTTAATTCTACTCTATGTGCTCATAATTCTAATATTTCTTTGTCACATGATTTCTTAGGTCCCTCTCACGTCTTGGAGAACATTGGTCCCAATAACTATGTATGGAGTTTAACATGCCTCAAGAAGTTAGATTTATTATTCATTCTAAGAAACCCTTTGAGGATGTTGAAGAATTCTACCCTTCACCCCAATTTCAGGGAGGTAACTTAGTATTTGTAGAAGCATTGAAAAGCAAGGATTTACCAATCCCATCTTTAAGAACTCAAATACTAATTTTAAAGGGGAATTTTACTTGTAAGAAAAAAAAAACTTCTTTTGAAGGGTTAATTGGTAATTTTAAAGTTGATGCATCCGTTAGATACCCTGTGCACTCATATGTTGAAAAAGATATTTATGTGTCTAAAGGAATGTTAAAGAATGTGATTTATATGTTTCGCTTTGCTGAGACAAATCGTTTTCATGAACCTTTCATTTTTCAAAATCCTCCATTCTTTCTACATTCATTATGCCTTCTTGGAGTCTTAATCTCTTTTCCAAAAGGATTGATGAAGAAGCATGATGAGTGTCAAGAGTTTTGTTGTCTTTTTATTTTTTTTTATTTTAGTCTTTTTCTTTAGTTTGTTTTCTTTTATTTAGCTATTATTTTATTTTATTATTATTTACCTTATGCTTTTATTTGTATTTTGTTTTACAGGAATAAAGTCTTCTTGGACAAGCCCTTCTCTTTACCTCGAGTTTGGATACCTATTGGAGCATTATTACACTTGGGAAGTATTACTTAAACTATCTAACCCATTATTATTTTTAGTCCCTTTGGAGAGACTTTCTTGTGTTTATTTTTTGCCAATGAGGACATTATCCAATTTAAGTGTGGGGTAGTTGGTTTGGTGATATACTTTGTCCAAGTTTTTATCAATTTTATTTTGAGCACAATGTTTGGAAAATTTGAGCTACTCCATTATGGAAGTATTTTCTTTCTTCTCTTTTCCCCTTTGTTTTTGGTCCCATAGCACCTTCTTCCTTGTCCTATTTGTTTGGCCATTGAGGACAATGTCTAGTTTATGTGTGGCGGAGTGGTTAGAATGAGAATTCTTCTAAACCCACTTCGATTACCAAAATGATGTTGAGTTTCGAGAAGTTTTTCCAGATTGCTTTTACCATTTGTAAATTTTTCAATGCAATTGGTAAGATCATTTACTCTAATTTTCATATCATTGAAGGTGCTAACCATGCATTCAAGAATTCGAATTTTATCACACAAGTTTCTATTTTCCAGAGATGCATGATGTAATGCTGTCATGATCACATCTTTTTCAATTTCAGCACACATATGTATTTCAAGAGACATTTCATAGCTATTCAACAAAGCTTCATTTTCTTTCATCAGACAATTTACCTTTAACCTTAAATCTTTATTTTTTTTGGACAGTTTTTTTAATTCACAAAACATATCACATAACAACTTATTAGGATCAACATGCTTTTCAGTCATAGATGTATGTGAATTAGACATGCATTCTGATGTTGAAAAGTTTACCTCATTTTCCAAAGCCATGAAGCAGATGTTGGCAGTTTCTTCCTCAGATTCTTTATCTCCAGATTCTTCATTTAAGTCCCAAGCTCCCATTAATCCTTTACCTTTCTTAACTTTCTGATCTTTCCTCTTTTTAGACATTTTTCCTTCCTTTCCTTTTGCAACCGGACAGTCTGCAATGAAGTGATTCGTGTTTTTGCATTCAAAGGATTGAGGTTTGAAGCCAGAGGTTTGTTCTTTTTTTCTTATAAGCTTCCTTCCTCGTTTGTAGTTTCCTTTGAACATCCTTCTAAATTTCTTTGCTATCATTGCTAAGTCATCACCGTCCATTTCCATGCCTTCATTGCTTTTGGAAGAGCTTGTTTCTCCATCTTCACTTTCAGCTTTTAGAGCAATCCCTTTTCTGCCTTTATCATGATCATCAGATTCATGAAACCTTTTAAGCTTCATTTCATGAGTTAAAAGAGATCCGATCAACTCTTCAGTAGGTAAGGATTTTAAATCCTTAGATTCTTCTACAGCAAGAGTTTTAGGCTGCCAGCTCTTTGGTAAAGCAACAAGAATTTTTCGATTTTGTTCCCCAAGGGAATAAACCTTTCCGTAGGCTTTTAGACCATTTGAGATATTGGTAAATCTTGTGAACATGTCAGTGATGCTATCGTTTGGCTTCATAGTAAATAATTCATAATCATGAATAAAAAGCCCAAGTTTTGATTCTTTGACTTGATTAGTCCCCTCATGGGTGACTTCTAGCAATCTCCACATATCATGAGCTAATCACAACCACTAACACAGTTATATTCAGTCGCATCTAGTGCACAACACAAAATGTTCATAACTTGAAAGTTTAGAGTCATTTTTACATTGTCTTCCACACTATACTCATCATTCTATTTAGGTATTTTTATGCCATCAATCATCTTTGATGGAATAAAAGGACCATTCTCTATTAAGCTCCATAACTCGAAGTTAATAGAACACACATAAATTTTTATTCTATTTTTCCAAAAAGTATAGTTGCCTCCATTAAACAAAGGTGGACGATTTGTTAAAGACCCTTCAACATATGGAAGAGAAGATGAACTTGCCATTAAGATCTTTTCTACAAGGCTGTTAAACTAAGAATATGTAGACCTCGCTCTGATACCAAATGAAAAACCTTAGAGGGGGGTGAATAAGGTTTTTGGCAAGCAAAAATAACTTTTCCCGATTGTCTAAAATGCTGAACAAGGATGATCACCAAGATACTTGGACTGACTTTATAGATGCATGAAAGCTCCCAAGTACTTGTAGATGTATATTCAGATTTAGACAGTGAAAGATCATAAAAACAAAATGCATGAACCACTGAAATAAAATGAGACAAGAGATGTATAGTGGTTCGATCAACAATGATATACGTCTACAACCTTAAGCCTCACACTTAAGGATTTTCAACTCTATTTCATTAACCTCACTTAATGAAACAGCCACATACAAGAGAGGATCACCACACTAGGTTTTACACAACCTCTCAAACACATCAAGGCTCACCCCTATGGGTTTTACACCACAACCTTGAACATACACACAACAAAGCTCACCCCTGTGGGTTTTACACCACAACCTTGAACATAGACACAACAAGGCTCACCCCTATGGGTTTTACACCACAACCTTGCACTCACAAACAGAGAAAATGAAAATCAATAGAATAGAGATAAGCTCACTTACTTGAGCAGATATTCTCTCGGATACAAGCCACAAAATGCTTTTATCTTTGATACACAACCAACTTACTTTGAAGCTTAAGATAAAAGGAGATTTTTGAAAATATTGAGCAATAGTGTTTCTAAGATGAATGTTTCAAAAATCTTACTTGTAATCTTGCTTTAAGGGCTATTTATAAAGCCAAAAAGTGGAGTTCCAACGGTCATAAAAAAATAGCTATAAATTTTTCTGTTTAAACTCATCCGAGTTTTAGACTTGGGTTTTGGACGAAGATGCATCCAAAAGTTAAGTCCAAAATGGCACATCCGTGACAAACAATTTTCAACCCGGTTTATAGGATTTTGGATGAACCTTTTGGATTTAAACTGTACCATCCAAAATTCTGTGAATTTTAAAAAATTTGACAATCATCTCCTTTCAAGCTTCAAGGTAAAGTCAAATGAATCAAAAGATAAGAGGACATAAGAAATAATAAATATACCTTAATGAACACTTCCTAGTCTAATATTCTTGATGCATAACTCCTTATACTTGATTTTCCATTTGATCTTCCATTCTTGAAATCAGTGATGAAGGAGTTGCCAACAATTCTTATTTGAAGACTTTAGAAGAACAAAATCAATCATGTCCTATCATAATAAATTGACATGTTAGTCCATATCCATGTTTGTCATAAATCAAAACATAAAAGAAAGCCCTTAGAGCTAACAGGGGGAATTTCTAATCAGGCAGATCCTATAGCTCAATCTATTCAGCCTCTTCTTATTTCGAGATAGCCATATCACTAATTAATATCTACTTATTCTTTTGTCACTGAACTCTAAAGGCAAGATTCTAATAACATTGATTAGCCTATCCGATAATCCAACTGATTCTCCCTATTATCATGCTTTGAATCTAGTGTAGGCCTTTTTACGTTATATTTGACATTTTTTAATTCGAGACATTATGGCAGGTCGATCCTGTGTTGTAGTACATTGATGGAAAAGGCTAAAATGAGTAATATCGCCTGACCATTCTTAATATGGAATGCCACCATCACTTGTTGTCATCGTCAAAGAAACTAAATGACTTTAGGCCTCAATCTTTGGAACACAAAAAAAAGAACTTGTGGCTTTTCTTCTAAGTCTATCTTTTTCCTCAGGTGTGACCGATACTCGCCTAGCTAATCTCTTAGGTCAGCTGCCCTATCTGTCGTTAATACCCAAACATGCTTCCTTCCAAGATGACTGCCTTGTGTAGTGCTCATCATGTTAATATTGGCCTTAGGAAAAAGGTCTGACTCGATTAGGGTTTCAATGGCAACCTTATCTATAATTTGAACCGTCTTTCTTAGATAGCTTTCTAGATAGCATTCTTGAAGACAAGATAAATGTTGGTAGCATGAGTAAAAGTGTTATGCCACTTACAAGTATTAGGATTGTGCCACTTATAAGTATATGTGCATATACATATGCATATACATATATACATATATGTATATATGTATATACATCTACATACACACACACACACACACACACACATACATATATATAATATACATATATGTAGATGTATATATATATATATATATGTATGTATATATATGTATATGTATATAGTATACATATATATATACATATATATATGTATATATGCATTTGTATATACATATACATACATATACAATTGGTTTGGAAGTGTAGCCAAGATCACCACGCTGGACTGTGCATGGGGTAAAAGCAATAGGATATTGTTTGGCATAAGCGTGTTTAAAGCGTTTCACAACAATCAAATGATGACAAGGTGTCTTAAATAGGATTTGATATAAGGTAGTATCAAAAATAACTTTATGAAATAATTGTAAGAAATTATTTCCAAGTAAAATATCAGTACCTATAGTATAGAAATAAAAGGGTGGACATTTTATTAAAAATGATCCAAGTAGAATAATTGGATGTTCAATACCTTTATTTATTTCAATCGTATGATTTGAAATATCTTTTCCTTTGATGGTTTTTAGGTCTTGATGATATCGTTTGGGAAAGCAATCAGGACAGCATAAACAAGAACCTGAACCACTATCAATATAAGCAGCAAAATATTCTGCTTTATAATCAAGATAGGTAAGGCCTATAGGAATATAAATGCTATAGGGACTTGTCATCTCTTATCGCGGTATATAAATTAATTTTCCATTATAACTGAATCTTATTCCATATGATGTAATCTGATAAGGTTTTACACTTTCTAAGAAAGTATTACCTAACATAATCTCTAAGGTATCATTTACTCCGGCATCTTCAATAAGCAATCTAAGAGCAATGGTTTCATTTCCAAATTTTAAAATGGTTTCTATTGCTTCATTAATTTCATGTATTTCACCATTAAAATTTGTATATTGTTGTGGATTCGATAATTTATGTTTTTGTAAATTATGACATAAAGACGAGCTAATATAATTACCATTAGCACCTGTGTCAATAACACATTTACAGGAGTAAATTGTATACCATCAAAATAGTCTCCTTTTATCTTATAGTTTCTTAAAAAATCATTTTTTGCTATAACCGGTAAAGGGAATCGAGAACTATGAAACGGAGTACTAGCTACACCTGTAGAGGTAAAGGACAATCTTGGGGGTATAGTGGTACCCAACATCAAAGGTTTTTGTTGTAAATCTAATTGTAATGGGATTGTCTCAATTTCCTGAATTTTTGGTAAACTAGGAAATTGTATTTAACTTACTTCATTAAATAGATATGGAAAATCTATTGTATCTTTTATAACAAAACAATCTGAATGATGAGTATTCGAAATAGCATACGAAATCATATAGGTAATAGAATAAGGTCTATTAGACTAAAAAAGGAATTCTTTTCTTTTAAAGTCTTATATTAGACTTAATGTTTTATCAAAATCTTTATCTTGTAAATGATATGATATGCGAGAAAAAAACATTAAATTTCAATTTTCTATATTGCAGGTTTCCTCTTAGAATTCGAAGACAAGCTTCTTCTCTATTTTGAGTTCTATTGTCCATAAGGGCCAAATCAATTAGAGTATCCAATCCTTCTTTAAAAGTAGATTGAACAATTATTTGGATTGCTCCTATATGTATCCAGCCCAACATTTCCCGTATTTCAGGTTTTATTTTTTGTAATTTATCTTGTATATCCTTTTTGGATAATAAAGGAATCATTACTTTATTAGCTGTAAGTGAAACATCTAAAGCACGTTCTTGCATATTTAATCCATAATATAAATGATATTTCCTTGGTCTAATACCTAATTTTTCAAGCATATTTACTTGAAATCCAGAATAATTAGATAGAGAGAACTTTTCATTTTGTATTTGTTTTAATTTTCTCTTATCTATCAAGATTTCTTGTTTATATTCTCCGTATTGTTCTTCAGAACTATCGATAATAGACAAAGAACTACTAGGTTCAGTAATCTCCATTATCATCAGAAGATGTGTATTCTGTTTCTGTTAAGATAAATATACTATTATCTGATTCAATCTCTTGAAAATCATTAATCTGAACAAATTCTCCATGTTCAATAATCTTTTAAATATCATCATCGATTTCAAACATCTTTTTATTAAACTTTTTAGGATAACGGTTGGCATAGTGACCTAACTCATGACCCGTCTATGAACATTCAGTGAAGCTTCCACTATTCAGTGCACTGCATTTCTTCCTTCTCCTCCGGTGAAGCTTTAATGCTAGGCTTTTTAATTCACAGAATATTCCCATCCTAATTTTCCAATTGGTGAGCACACAAAGGGTTGAAGGGAGAAAAAAAAAATCAGACCATTTTTCCTCAGTTTTATAGCTATCCATTTCCAGGCTCGGTTTCTTCAAATAAAACCAAAACTGGTGAAGAAAAACAAAAGCCAGGATAACAAACAGGCACAAGAGAGAGAAAGCTAAGAGACATTTATTTATTTTATTTTATTTTTCCACATAGAAAGCCAAGAGTCATGAAACCAAAAATAATTATTTTGATAAAAATAATATTCTCGGAATTTAATACCTGAATATTTTTAACAAAATAAATTTTGGCTTCACCCTAAACACTTCTAAACTGTGTCCGGAAAAATCCTATGGTCCAGGCTATTGGGCCAAAATAATATTTTTTTTTACCTGAAAAATCCAAAATAATAAACATTAATTATTTTTCTTGGGATTAAATAAATAACCCAATAAATAATTAATGGACCCAAATGAACCCAAAAAATAATTAAACATTAATTATTTATTTCTTGGGATTAATTAAATAAATAACCCAATAAATAATTAAGTAATAATTATTTTCCTCTAGTTTAAGTCCCGATTAATTTTATAATTATTCAAACTGGACCCAGGTCCTGAATAATTAATTAATCAAATAAACCAGATAATAAATTTCTCTCCACTTATTTTCTTCCAGTCTAATAATAAATTAGACTTCTCGAATAAAATAAAACTCTCTCAACTGAGATCATTTTCTCAACCCAAAAATTAATTAGGACTTACAGGCTATTCCGAGAACCAAAAAGACACATCGCCTTAGCTACTAAAATAACCAAAGTACCCCTACTATATAAATAAATGTATTTTGAATTTTAAATATTTCTTAATATCACCATAAGGAAATATTGACCCCAAGGACAATGCTGCGTTAGCAGAGTCTTCAACTTACAAGTGAAATGATAAAAATATGCCTCTACACATCGCCGTACATTTAGAGAGGAAAAAGTGTACTAACACCTATCTAAATGACATATACCATCCTTAGACTTCTAGTCCAATCATCCACGACTTCCTGGAGTGTTTCCGCTTTCCAAGGGAGCTACCCTAAAGTAAACATCCAAGTCATATTTCCCAAGACCCTGGATATTTAGATCATTCAGACAACCACAAGGGGCGATATAGTGTAGAAACTATCTTGTACAAGTCTGTCTTAACTAACTAGTCACACATACCCAACATACAAGTATATTGGCCCTCCGATAGAACCTTAACTATAGTATATCAAAGTATATGCTTCCAGTTTCGGCAGACCACCAACTCTTACTCAATTCATAGAGTACTAGTCCACTCTGTAACGGTAGTAGACTAGGTTTCTACCATATAGTGCTTTTAAGAAACCACTATTATAGGTCCTGTTCTACGTATTTGAAATACGCTTATGTCATGAATTGAGTGGACTACTCACTGGCTAAAGGTAAACCATTCCCCATTTGGAATTCACAACATAATAACCTAAACATGATGAGATTCCCATTCTCATCAATCAGTTAAGAACAACTGTTTATGTGTTTAAATAATCTATGATCCATGCCTTACTGTGAAAGACCTCCATTCACATGGATCACTTATTTACACACAATGGGTCTGTTCCAAACGAAAATTGTACACAAATAAAGAAAATTATTTCACAAACAATTTCCGACAAATAAACTCTTTTATTAACATATTCGCTATTTTCATCAGAAAACTAGTCTAAAAGGGCATATTCCCAACAATCTCCCACTTGCACTCTAAGACTAGGTAAGTCTATAGGTGCCCACCCCAATGGCGTCTAAGTGTCTTTTGAAGACCCTTAGCCAAAGGCTTGGTGAATGGATCTACTAGATTGTTCTCGGAGGCAATCTATTCCACCACGACTTCCCATCTATGGAAATCCCAGTCCAGGTGGTGCTGCCTCACAATATGCTACCCCTCCTTGTGGTTCCAAGGTTCCTTTGAGATACATGAGAATATGCTTCACAGCATGCCAACTAACCTCCCCAGGGTTTGACTAATATCTGCTAACTAAGCCTATGGCGAAGCAGATATCTGGCTTAGCACACAGCATAGCATACATGAGACTTCCCACAACCGAAGCATAGGGAATCCTACTCATTTTGTCCTTTTCTTCTTGAGACTTCGGACAGTCCCTCGAAGAAAGAGACAACCCATATCTGCAAGGGATTAGAGTACTCTTGCATGAGTCCATGTTGTACTTGGCCAGCATCTTGTCAATGTATACGACTTGGGATAATCCTAATATTCTCTACTTCCTATTTCTAAGAAGTCTAATCCCAAGAGTGTAGTTGGCTTCTCCCAAGTCCTTTATACTAAATTGACTAGAAAGCTAAACCTTTGTAGATAACAATGACCCTACATCATTTCCAATGAGTAGAATGTCATCCACACATATAAGATAAGAAAAACCACATTAAAACCCTCAAGATTCTTGTACACGCAAGGTTCATCCTCGTTTTGAATAAAACCATAAGACTTCACAGTCTCGTCAAAATGAATGTTCCACGCTCTCGATACTTGCTTAAGTCCATAGATGGACTTCCTAAGCTTGCAAACCAAATATTCTTGGCCTTCAACAATAAAACCTTCTAGTTGGGACATATAGATGTCTTCGCTAAGATGTCCATTAAAAATGCCGTATTGACATCCATTTGCCATATCTCGTAGTCATAGTGACATGCGATGGCAAGGAGGATACGGGTAGATTTAAGCATGGCCACAGGGGAAAAATGTTTTCTCATAATCAATTCCTTCTTTCTAAGTATACCCTTTTGCCACAAGCTTAGCTACGAAGGTATCCACCTTCCCATCCAACTCCCCTCTTCCTCTTGTACACCTACTTATACCCAATGGGTTTTATCCCTTCAGGTGAAGCTACAAGATCCCAAACCTGATTGAAGTATATAGACTCAATCTCGACTTTCATTGCTTCATGCCATAGATTCGCATCAGCATCAACAATTGCTTCCTCGTATCTAGTGGGGTCTTGTTCCAAATGGTCAGAGGCCAGCTCAAAAGCTTTTCCATTCCATCTATCCGGAACCCTAGACACTCTCCCACTGCAAGAAGGCACTATTTGTACAGTCTCTTGAAGCTGTGCCTCTTCTTGTTCCACAATCGGGTTAGAAAAAATTACTTCCGAAAATAACTTCTCATCGAGTTCCAACCTAATTGAACCTCTCGTGGAAGTATTTTGATCATCCTCTAAGTATCTAGTATTGGTACTAACCAGTACCTTCTACTCCTTAGGATGATAAAAGTAACCACCCTTTGTTCCTTTTGGATACCCAACAAAATAGCATAATTCTGATCTTAGTTCCAACTTGTCCCCCTTAATCAGTACATAAGCTAGACAACTCCACATTCTAAGATGATTCAGACTTGGCTTACGCCTAATGTATATCTCATAGGGAGTCCTAGGTACTGACTTGGAAAGCACCAAGTTCAGAATATATACCACTGTTTCCAGGGCATATCCCCAAAAAGAAACTGGGAGAGTAGCATGAGACATCATGCTTCTGACCATTTCCATTAATATCCCGTTCCTTCTCTCAGCTACTCCGTTCTGCTAGGGTGTCCTCGACACAGAGAACTGGGATACTATCCCATAATGTACCATATAGTCCTTGAATTCACCTAGGAGGTACTCTCCACCACTATCTGATCGTAAGGTCTTGATTAATTTACCTGTCTGACGCTCCACTTCAGCCTTAAACTCTTTGAACTTGTCAAAAGAGTCAGACTAGCGTCTCATTAGGTAAACGTAACTAAACCATATACAATCATTCGTGAAAGTAATGAAGTACTCAAAAACCTCATTTAGCTAGTGTAGACAATGGACTACACACATCAGTGTGAACAAGACTCAATACCTTCTTAGCTCTATCCTCCTTAGGAATAAAAGACCTTTTGGTTGTCTTTTCCATCAGGCAAGAGTCACACTGAGGCCAATTCTCCAATCTCAATGTGCCCCAAAGGCCCATCATGGATTAGCCTTTAAATCCTGGTTAAGTTGATGTGACCCAACGCCAGATGCCAAAGATTTGAGTCATTAATATTAGTCTTTCTCTTCTTAGTTAACGGTTCAAATTGAGCGTTATTTGATTGATTGTTAATAGGGTTTAAATAGAATAGATTTCCATACATGTGCCCAGTACATGATATTTCTCCATCTCTACTGATAGAAATACCAGAATGAAAATATTTAGAATATCCTTGATTTATAAGTTTTGCAACTAAAATCAAAATCTGACGAAAACCAGGTACATATAAAATATCTTTTAAAACCACTTTATTATTACAATAAAAAATAAGATCTAACTCTCCCACTGCAAAGGCCCAAACTTGTGTTCCAAATCCCACGCATAATCCATGTTCGCCCTTCTTAAGTCAACTTATCTTCCTAAACCCCTCCAAGGAGTTACAAATATGATCAGTGGCTTCTGAATCAACAATCCAAGTGGAAGTTGATCCAACCATTGATATAGACTCTAGATAGTGAACATTACATATAGGGTTTTTCTTGGCTTGAAGATCTGGACACTCCTTTTCCCAGTGTCCCTTCTTCCCACATTTGAAGCACTTACCCTTTGATTTATCTTTAGGCTGGGTCTTGGGCTGGGCTATTGCATTTCCCTCATTCCTTTTGAACTTTCTGGGCTTAGACCCAATTCTAAAGGAAGAAGCCTTAGCAATTATGGCCATTAAATGTGGCTTCATGACCTTCTCTGCCATCTGAAGTTCCTTTATCAACTCATTCCAACTCATATTTAACTTGTAGTTCAGTTTGAACTGAGTAAAGGAACCCGGTAGAGATTCGAGAACCATGTCCACTTAGCTTCCGTGGTCAATGATAGCCCCTAAGATTTTCCCTGACTGATGCTCCCACGGCCATCTTAGAGTTTATTATAGTTCGAAGAACCTTCTGCCTTGCGGGCCGGCTCTTATCGATGAACATAATGGCTAATGAATCACTAATGTCATACGCATAAGCCATGTGCTCGTGTTTAGATTAGAGCACATTAGACATGAAGGCTAGTATATAGCAACGTGCCATTTCATTAGCCTTATTCCATGTTTTCTCAGCCTCTCGCTCACTTGTCAGTGGAACCTTCCCCGATTTCAGGGCAGGTTTCGTAAAGGACATACTTATACTCCACGGCTGTGAGTATTATGTCCAGGTTCCTCTTCCAGTCCTCATTATTTGGTCTCGTTAACTTATTCTCACGGAGATTAACGGCCAAAGGACTAAAAGAACCTCCCACCATTTTCGATAAATCGAATAAAAAAAGAAAGGATTTAGTTTGTGAAAATAAATTTGTGCACATAAATTAATTTGGCTCTTAGAAAAACTGACATAGTTTCTTTGGAAGATTAACAATCCCCTAAGCTAAGTGTAATAACTACTACAAATTAATTTCCCTTCTAGGTAATGATCTAGAGAATAACTCCATCATGGGATGGTCGTTTCCTTTCTATTTCCTATGGACATTCCTCGCACTATAACCTCCAACGTGGGCTGGCCGATTATAGTACGTGTCCCAGGTTATTAATTACATCATTCCATTAGATCTATATCCTTATTGTATCCCCATCCTATACGGGTTCACTCCCAGGGTGACGCGAGGGGACCCACGATCTCTAATGAGGACCGTAATGGAAGCCGTGAGGCCGTTGGAACCCCTCTCATACTTAATCTTTTAAAATAATGTTTTCTGGAAAAATGTCCTTTTTGAAATTTTCATTAAGTTTTCCTTTAACTTAAAAATAAAATATCCAATTCCATTAAAATCTCTATGTCAAGAATTATATCATTTGAGAGATTTTTCCATGGACTAATTTTATTTAAGTTAAAACTTAATGATTTCAAAAGTTTTCCAATTAAAACTTTTCTCGAGACTTTGGTCTCAATATTATTTAACAAAACAATTTTTCTTATACAAAATAAAATAAAATGGCTTTCTTTTTTAACCTACAAAAATATCTAAATCCAACATATTTTCTATGCCAAGGATTAAATCCTTTAAGAAAATAGCCAAGGATTAATTTTTGTTCAAGTTAAAATAACCATTTAATTTTTTTTAAAGAAAAATGTTTTCCTTGCATAAATATTCCCAAAGACTTTGGTCTTTGAGAAACCGCACACATAGGTACACAAAATAAATAGCCTGCTAGAAAATAGTAAACGTTTTCATGCTTTTCTATTTTTAAACCTATGTGCCCAAATAATAGAATTAAACAAATTAATTAATTAATTAATTAATTAATTAATTATTTTGTTTAATCCTAAAATCCATTACTAATATTTTTCATGCAAATATATTCCAAGAATATAAACTATTGCAAAAATATTAACTTCGCCTGGTATAGGACCCAAATTAAAAAAAAAATTTAAAAATTATTTTTTTACTGGCGATCCACTACACCCGCCGCACCGGATCTGGGCCCATTTGGCCTGTGGTCCATTGCGACCGCGGTGCACCACGCCCACGACCCAAGCCCACTTGCCCTCTGCTGCCAACCCGCGCATGGACCCGGTTTTCGTGCGCCCGACCCAGCTGCAACCCGCGCAATCAATTGCGATTTTCACTTTGAAAACGGCTTGAATTGCTACAATAAACGGCTTGGCTTAGCGGCTCCGCCGGCATGGCTTATCTCACATGCACAGTGGCGGCTCGGCTCGATCGCGGCTTAGGAATAGTTCTTCTTCTCTAGAATGAGGTTTCTACGTACTATCTTCTGCGTTTTCTTCTGCGGATGATTTCTATTGGCTTCTATGGACCATTTTCATTACAAAAACTCATCCAAACTAAAACAACAACCGCTTATACTCATTTAAATTAAGTTTACACAATCCAAACTCATCAAAGCAAAAAATTACAGAGAGTTTGTGAAATTCATAGAAGACATATCCCATACCATAAACAGCGAAGGATCACATATTTAAGCTCCAAACAATGTTCTTCTCCATTTTTATTAACTAACATGCTCCCTAAGTCAATCAAATTCATGCTCTGATACTACTTGAAGGAATTGACGAAATCACAGAGCATGTTCACAGTGACCAAAATGGAAGAACATGAACAATATACACAGTATGAGAGCATCGTGGTGGGCTTGAAACATACCTGTTGGAACCTTAAAAATTTGAAGAATATTGAAGAAAGCTTTGAACCTGGAAAAACAGCTTCTTCATCACCCGTCCATGAACATCTAGTGAAGCTTCCACTGTCCAGTGCATTGCATTTCCTCCTTCTCCTCCGGTGAAGCTTTAATGCTAGGCTTTTTAATTCATGGAATATTCCCAGCCTAATTTTCCAGTTGGTGAGCACACAAAGGGTTGAGGGGGAAAAAAAAATCAGACCATTTTTCCTCAATTTTCTAGCTATCCATTTCCAGGCTCGGTTTCTTCAAATAAAACCAAAACTGGTGAAGAAAACCAAAAGCCAGGATAACAAACAGGCACGAGAGAGAGAAAGCCAAGAGACATTTATTTTATTTTATTCTTTTCTTTCCTTTTATTTTATTTTTCTACACAGAAAGCCAAGAGTCATGAAACCAAAAATAATTATTTTGATAAACATAATATTCCTAAAATTTAATACCCGAATATTATTAACAAAATAAATTTTAGCTTCACCCTAAACTCTTCTAAACTGTGTCTGGAAAAATCCTATGGTCCAGGTTATTGGGCCAAAATAATATTTATTATTTTTCTTGGACCTGAAAAGTCCAAAATAATAAACATTAATTATTTTCCTTGGGATTAAATAAATAACCCAATAAATAATTAATGGACCCAAATGAACCAAAAAATAATTAAATATTAATTTTTTATTTCTTGGGATTAATTAAATAAATAACCCAATAAATAATTAAGTAATAATTATTTTTCTCTAGTTTAAGTCCCGGTTAATTTTATAATTATTCAAACTGGACCAAAGTCCTGAATAATTAATTAACCAATTAAACCAGATAATAAATTTCTCCCATTTATTTTATTCCAGTATAATAATAAATTAGACTTCCAGAATAAAATAAAACTCTCTCAACTGAGATCATTTTCTCAACCCAAAAATTAATTAGGACTTACGGGCTATTCCGAGGACCAAAAAGACACATCGCCTTGGTTAATAAAATAACCAAAATACTCCAACTATATAAATAGATGTATTTTACATTTTAAATATTTCCTAATATCACCATAAGAAAATATTGACCTCAAGGACAATACTGCATTAGCAGAGTTTTCGACCTACAAGTGAAATGACTAAAATACCCCTCTACACATCGCCGTACATTTAGAGAGAAAGAAGTGTACTAACACCTCTCTAAATGACATCTACCATCCTTAGACTTCTAGTCCAATGATCCATGACTTCCTGGAGTGTTTCCACTTTCTAAGGGAGCTACCCTAAAGCAAACATTCAAGTCATGTTTCTCAGGGCACTGGATATTTAGATCATCCGGACAACCACAAGGGGCGATATAGTGTAGAAACTATATTGTACAAGTATGTATTAACTAACTAGTCACACATACCCAACAAACAAGTATATTGGCCCTTCAATAAAACCTCAACTATAGTATATCAAAGTATATACTTCTAGCTTCATCAGACCACCAACTCATACTCAAGTCATAGAGTACTAGTCCATACTATAGCGGTAGTAGACTAAGTTTCTACCATATAGTACTTTTAAGAAACCACTACTATAGGTCCTGTTCTACGTATTCGAAATACGCTTATGTCATGAATTGAGTGGACTACTCACTGGCTAAAGGTAAGCCATTCCCTATTTGGAATTCATAACATAATAACCTAAACATGATGAGATTCCCATTCTCATCAATCGGTTAAGAACAACTGTTTATGTATTTAAATAACCCATGATCCATACCTTACTGTGAAAGACCTCCATTCACATGGATCACTTATTTACACACAATGGGTCTGTTCCAAATGAAAATTGTACACAAATACAGAAAATTATTTCACAAGCAATTTCTGACAAATAAACTCTTTTATTAACATATTCGTTATTTTCATCAGAAAACTAGTCTAAGAGGGCATATTCCTAACAATATATACATATATATACATACATACATACATATATATATACAAGAAAAAAAACGTAAATGTTTTAAATGTTGCTCAAAGGATTCACTAAAGATTAATACATCATTAATATAAACAATACTAAATGATGTACAGGGATTAAAGATGTGGTTCATGACTTTCTGGAATTCACTAGTGGCATTCTTTAAATCAAAGGGCATGTCATTCCATTCATATTATCCGAAGTGTACATTAAAGGCTATTTTATACCTATCGTTTTCTTTAATCTAAATTTGCCAAAATCCTGATTTCATATCAAATTTACTATAAAAAACTGCTTTATTGGTTCTTTTCAACAAATCTCGTTTGTTGGGAATTGGATATCTTATCCATTTTAATGCTTTATTCAAAGGCTAATAATTAATGACTAATCATGGAACACTACGTTCTTTTTCTGCATTATTATTAACATAAAAGGCTGCACAAGACAAAGGCAATCTTGATTCTCTAATTAAAGCTTTTTGTAATAAAGTCTGTATTTCTTGTTTGCAATACTCTACCAAATCTTGATTCATCTATATGGGCCTAGCTTTGGTAGGTATCATAGATTCATCAAAGTTATCTACGTATGGTAGACTGACTATGTGTTTCTTTCTTTCCCAAAAGGCAGTAGGGATGTCAGAACAAATATTTTGTTTGAAATCTTTGCGGATAGATTCGATCTTATCCTGAATGGCTTTTGATTGTAACTATTCTTGGATTCTTGTATATTTCAAGTCTTCCTTTAAAAAAGCTATTTGCTTTTCTCGACAAAGAATCTTCTTTTTCAAAAGATTGATATCTTTCGGTTGAGAGCATTGTAGGAAAGAAAAAGTACTCGTACAGATCTAATATCTATATGGACACCATGTTGATCTATAGAGAAAGGATAAATCTAAGTTAAAAAAGGAGTTCCTAAGATTACATCTTGACTTAGATCTTTGATGATTAAGAAAGAATTTACAAAACAAAATTGATTGTTGCAAATATGGGCATTACATGGTTTATATCTAATTTTGAGCTGTTCACCAACCGCAATATATAAATTAGAACCTGTTTTTTCTAAATATTTGGTAGGGATTATTCCTTCACAAATGCAGTTTTGATCCGCACCAGAATCAAGGAGGGCTACGATATGGATAGAAAAATCTCCAATTTACTGGGATATACCATTTTTGAAAAGTGGTCTAGGAAATAGCTGAAATATAATATGGATTCTTTTTATTTCGTTCAGTTTTGATATCCAATAAGGAAGTAGGATTGGAGGTATCAATTAAAGGTTTATCAAAATTAAGCTAAACTAAATTTGTATTAATCTGATTGATGTCAGAAATACATTGAGTATTCTGATCTTTTAACCATTTAATTTCTTGCTTTAGTTTCTTAATTTCTAAATGCAACTCTTGTAGAGATACAAAGTATTCCTTTTGTTTTCCTTTAAATTTATCAAATACTTCTTTCAGATTATATGGTTCCACTTGAACTTTAGGATTAAGAACTAAATCTTTAACTTCTAGTAAATATTCTTGTTTAACTGATTCATCCTGAATATGATCTAAGAGTTAAAAAAAAAAAGTTCTTTATTGGCTCGAGTGATTACATTAACTTAGTTGCTTTGTTTGATACTACGCATACAAAGTTCTCCTAAAGTGCAGGTACATAATCCTGTACAATCACAAGAGGATTTTTCACTTGATTCTGATTCAAAGGAATTTTCCTGAATTTCAAAGATTTCGTCGATTTCACTATTGCTAGTGCGAGATGAATCAGATGATTCATACTGATCAAAGATTTGATTGATTTGTTCTAAAGTATCTTTAGGTAAAGATAGTTGATTTACCTTTTTCTTCTTTTTTACTTTGAGTTTACACTCATCTGCTTTATGTCCATGTTTTCTACAAAAGTAACACTTGACATGATCTTTTGATGTTTTAGCTTTTGTCTTCCTTTTAAAAGGTTTTAAAGTTTTATCTTTTTTATCTTTTCTAAAAGCTTTCTTTTTAGATTTCAACTTTAGTTTTTTGGACGAAAGTGTTATTGGAGAATATCCAAAAATTTTGCAGAAATTTCCTAATTCTTTTTTGAATTTTTTATGATATGATTCCGTTTGGGATTTAAGTTTGAGATCTGTGCAGAGGTCCACACCAGCTCGATTAACATAACTAATTAATTGACCATATGCTAGATGATCATAAGGAATTGTATTTCCAAAATCTAATTTAAGCTTTTACCTAACTTTTTCTGCAAATAGGGGAGGTAGACCTGAAATAAATCGTTCTTTCCAGAACGCATGATGACAATTTGATCTTAACATTACCTTTTGCAGGAACATGTCTTTATACCATCTAAAGTCATGTAGCTTTGGGCAAGTTAAATTAGTAAGGATTTCAGAACTTCTATCAGCTAATTGTTGAGGATTTCCTACAAAATGTTGACTTAATGTAAACATAAAAGTATTTAAACAATTAGAAACTATTTCTGTTGTTTGACTGGGTTGACCATTGACGTTTTGGATAATTTTGGTTTGAACTTTGGTGGCATTCAAAATTTCATGATGCTGTTGATCAGTGAGGTAGTTATTCCACCACCCCTGAAGAACACCAGTAAAACCAGTAGTCAAAATATGGAGAATAGATTGGTTAAATTGGATGGGTTTTTACATTTAATGGTTGTGATTGCCATAGACATTTCTTCAATTACATTTAAGAAACCATGTTTAGACATGCCATCTATATTTCATTCACTGATTTCTTTGCCAGTAAAGGCTGCTCTAGTATCTAGATGTCTTTCTTCAAATTGGACATCTTGGAAAAATGGTCTAGGATAATAATTCCTAGTGTACGAATTTTCAAATCTCTTTAAAATAGGGGTTTTACTTTTAAAACTAAGCTTATTAAGCTGCTCAGGAAAAGGATCTATATCTATTAGAGAAATTGGTTGCCTTAGAGTTTGAATATGTGATTTAGAACTAGATTCAGGAACATCTTTTGTTTTTAATTTATTTAACTTTTCATTAACTTCTTTAATAAAGTCTAGATCATCTAAATTCATAGTTCCTTTTTCAAGTTTTATATTTTTTGGTTCATACAAAATAGGTTTAAAAATGGGATTAGGATCTATTGATTGTTTTAGATTAAACTGTTTTAAGTGTGGGATTTCTCGCACAGAGGATTTATTATCTAATTGTTCAACTTTACTAGCCATAGCAATTAACATCTAATTCGTATAATTTTTCTGTTGAATAACTTTATTTGAATCTTTATTTGTTACATCACTTTGTTTATCTAAATTTTCAAATTTTAAAGGCAAAGCTGTTACGACCTGATTTTCTATTGGAATCTTAATTTCTTCAGTAGGAGGAAATACTGATTCTTTGACTTCATTTTTGGTTGTATACCATTTTTTGGTAATAGCATTTAATATATCACGTTTTTTATAAGTGATTAGTTCATACCAATCAAAGAAATCTAAATGTTGTTTCATTTTTATTTGATCAGAATAATATTTTTGTAAGAGTCTAGCTCTTTCAGATTCAGAAATGGTAGCAAAATACCATTCACATTTAAGCTTTTTGCAAGGTCTATTCCAAAGTTTTCTAAGATAATCTTTGTTCAAGACAAAGTCTGTCAGTGGTTAATACAATTAAAGAAGAGGGCATATTCATTTCTGATTGAGTAGGACTTCCTAATTTAACACTGACATTTTCTTCATAATTAAATTTAGGAATTTCACCAATAAAGTCAACGTTACTGAAGCATCAACTGCCCTGAGTTTTAGGCAATGGGAAGGAAGATGAAGAAGAAGCTGAGAAGGATTTTCTTCTAAATTCTAATTTAATATGACCAGATGAAGTTTCAAAGATTCTATCTATGGTTTTTTATTCATAATGTTTTTTAGGATTAATGATATTTTTGAAATTCCACGTAGGATTCTAAAGAACGTTATCCCATTTGATCATTCGTGGGACAAAAGTATTTGATCTATTAAAATTGGTTTCCAACAAACAGGTTTCTTTGGGATTACCAATATGTTGTTTGGCTTTAGGATTTATTGTGGTTTTCATTACCTTGTAATAGACACTATAAATCAAACCAAGAGATTTAGAACCTAATTCAAAATCTAAATTCTTTGTCTGAATATTCAAGGTTAAAGTTTTCAGAATATGTGGGTCTGTAAGATCCACAGTAAAATTGGGATAATGGTTAAAATAAACTGGACCATTAGCTGTGTTTGATTCAAGGACTGCTAACAAACTATTTTGAAAATCGAGATGCCTACTATCCCTGAGTAAGAGGCAAATCGGAGCATTAATACCTAAATGATATAAGAGTTTAACGCCTACTTGGACTAGACCAATATGGAGATATCGATACTTGTTTTTGCGATGGTGTTCTAATGTTTCGGGATTTAAAAGTTAAATTGTACCATAGGGCTAATTTATGAAAACTATTTTCTCAGTGGTTTTGATGGTGTAGTTTTGAACTAAATCAAACATTCCTTTTTCATAAATCTTGTCAAAATTTTCTATTGGTAAATTCCAATTCATTAATCTAAATTCAACTTTATCTAGTTGAGTACTTATTTCTAAGTCATTAACTGATTTAATGTCTATATCCGAAAGATTAGAAGCCATGGGTGAGGGAAGGATACTTTCTCTCTTTTTCTTTATGCTTGTGTTGATAATATGATTTCTATTGTTCCTTAGAGATATGTCTTAATCTATATTGCTTTGTTTTCTTCTTAGGACACACCTAGTTTCGGCCATACCGAAAACACTATGCTTTTGGTTGAGAGCTACGAGACCACCCTTGGGTCGAGGCCTACATAATGCCACTCCTGGCTACCAACGGTTTTAGGCTCACCAATGTACTAGTTGCTCAAACAGGTGACTACCAACCAACATAGCTCAAGAATACTAGAAGAAACATACGAAAAAACATAATAATTAAGAACAAAAGAAAACGAATAACTCTACATCATGCAAGATTCAGAGAAAGAAAGTAAACGAACTTACTCGGACATGATTTTGCAAATCATAGAAGATTTATGATGAAGCAAATTGAGCACTTGGCTCTGATACCAAATTGTCACCCAGGATATTTCAATACCAAATCTTCTGATTTTATTACACTGGATTAAAACTTACAAAAGGTTTTGCTGAATTACAAGGGTTTGAAATCTATAACAAAGATTACAAATGTCGAAATACAAAGGGGTTTCACTCTCAGGATTTTCTGCTTGCAAGTGAGTCTGCATCTCTTGGAGTAATTACTGTCTTATATAGGCAGAAGTTGCAAAGCTCTCTCTAATTGCTTGCTGCAATATTGTTGTAAGGTCCATCTAAGTGGAAGAAGGAATCAAGTTGTCGGTCATTAGGAAGAACTGTTCCAAAAGGCGTCTTGAGTGGAGGGGTTCGCCACTTTCTGTTGTCTTCATAATTATTTTGCAAAAAAGCTGAGTGATATGATAAAGCTGACTTGACTGCTGGTACAGCTAGATTTGTCTATTTTCTCTTTTCCACTTGGAGTGGAGTATTGCCATTACGGACTTTGGCAGATGTATGCTTGAACAATACCAGAGGGGTTATCCATATCTCTATTGTCGAAGATGCTGAAATCTGGTTGAGATTCTATTGTGCTTTTTTCATCATCTGCTTGATGCAGTTGTTGTTGTAGAAGTTGAAGTTGAAGCTGCAAATCTGCTTTGCTGACTTTCTTTCCTTTGCTAGAAGAGGATTGAGCATCTACTTCTTTCTGTGTTGCTTTCTGGACAAGTGTCCATCCTTTGATTTTAATCTCCTTACAAAAATATTTTACATTATTAATGGAATCTATTTTATAGTTCCACCCCAAGACATAACAAATCTTTTTCTCAAAGTAAAATTTACATAGCTGATTATTCATTGATAATGCTTTCATCTGATTTTCGATTACAAACTGGTTAAACTTCTACAGGTTTGAACTAGAGAGAGTGGATGTATCTCCGCCGAACTATTTCCACCAAGCATAGAACCATCTAGGCATGGGACTGATTGTTTCTTTGCTATATTTGACAAACCAGGTATGAGTGAGGTCTCAAAGATATATGAAATTATACCAAGCATCGATATAATCTATAAAATTATAAGTGGGAGGTTTAAACGGGGATTTAAACTGAATTGGAGTATAAATACTAGTAACAGGCCAAGAGTTTAGATCGAGAATCTTAATAATTCTGCATTTGGAATAAGCGATACCTTTATTGGCTCGATTGGTTTTCCGTTCATGTTCGAATTCTATCGAACCAGTGGCATAAAGGATGTGTTCATAGTAAAGATGGTTTTTCAAGGGTTCAGCTTTGAACACATGACTGGATTGGTGGTAAGCTTCTGGATGGAGCTTGTTGACAATTTCTCTTTCTAGTTTCATGGTTAGCTCTCTGGGTAAAGCTAAAACTAGAATAACTATTTTTGACAGAAACTCAAATCTCTCTTTGGTAGGGAGAATCTGTTTGTCTGGTTTGGTCGGTGTTTTGGAGATGACGGTTTCTTTGAACAAAGTCGGAGAAGAAATAGCATAAAATGATTGATCTATTTTTTTAGTTTCAGTAGCTTTTTGAGGAGAAGCTGGATCGAACAAATTCATAGTAAACGGTGGTTTGCTTACCAGATTTGTGGGAAGAGGAGGAAACAAGTTAAGAACTGCAAATCTATTACCTGCTGGTGGTCAAAGGCGTTTTCGTTGATCCACGTCTGATTGCACTGATTTAGCACTCAATTTATAGAGGTTCGCATAGGACTAAATGAGCTCCAGAAATGAATCAGTACTTATCACAGTGTTGAATACTGTGTTACAATGGATAAGGATTACAAATGTTCTTGCAGGAATTCTTGGGTTAAGAAATCGGATAGAGAATTTTCTTCTCCTTTGATGAATTCAATATCAAAATCAAAGCTGGATTAAAGGGCTTGCCATTTGGCAAAAATTTGTTTTGCCACAAGATTTTTAACGTCCTTTTGTAAAACATTTTTGGCTGCTTTACAATCAATTCGCAATAAAAATTTCTGATTTATCAAATCATCTTGAAATTTTGAAATGCATAAAACAATGGAAAGGATTTCTTTCTTAATTGTACTATAGTTCTTTTGACTGGAAAGCCAAATACCTGAATGATATTTGACTAACTATTCTGAAGACGAATTAACTTTCTTTTGTTTGAGAATACCTCCATAACCAAGTTCAAAGGCATCAGTTTCAACAATCATAAAAGCTGTTAGATTAGGAATTCCTAAACATGGAAGCTTTTTGACAACGTGTTTAATTTTCTTAACTGTTTAGGTCTATACTAAACCCCAAGGAATTGGATCTTTGCGAAAACGTTTATACAACGGTACACAAATTTGTCTCACATTAAGAATAAAATTTGAGATGTAATTTAAACATTCTAAAAATCGTAGTAACTGGGTTTTATCCTTAATTTCATCTAAAAATTTATCTGCAAATTCTATTGCTCTACAAATTAGTTTGTACGGTCCTTGGGTTAACTCATGACCTAGAAAACAAATTTGGGTTGGACAAAATTTGAGCTTTGATGAACTCACATATATATATACATGCATATACATACATATATGTATGTACGTACGTACATATGTACGTACATACTTACATACATGTGTGTGTATGTGTGTGTGTGTGTACATACATATAACACACACACACACACACACACACACATATATATATATATATATATATATATATATATATATATATATATATATGAAACACAAGAATAGCCATCTGTGTCCTAAAACCTCTTAGAAATCAATGATTTTAGCCTTTCCAATTATAGGCCTGAGCTTTCAAAAAGTACAATTTAACCTTTTGAATTATAACAAGTTTCTAATTCATCCATAAGAATTTAATAATTGTAATTCGACCTCAACTAATTATAACATTTTATAATTAGTCCATAATAATTATTTTTTCTCATAAATTAACCCATAATATTATCAAATAATATCTCGAGTACCAATTCTCTATCGTGCGTGACCTATTAGGTTTTCTAGTCAATTGGTAACTAATATGAATTAATTCTATCACAATAGAATTAATAATCTTTTTATAATTAGAACCAACTTATTAATTCTAATTAGAATTAATTTATTAATTGTCTAAGATAATTAATAAATTCATATTTAGCATATCATGAGCTGCATCTAACAGTGTATCATGACCACTCAAAAGTCTAGAAAGTGGCTTGATGTGAACCTTTCAATAACAAAATATCAGTATAATAAACTCTTTTTATTATTCTATATTTCATTCGGTTTAGAGTATGAAATTAGTGGCAACTCTCACTAGAGTATAATTAATTATAATCTGAATTTATTAGTACTTGATCAAGAATCTATTACTCAACATGTGTATCATTTGAAACTATTTCCAACACATAGTCACCTTGACGAATGACTTTTTGAATAATGATTTCATATAAGGGGCCGAGAGATATATGCTCCTACTGTTATGAGTGATGAATCCTTTATTAACCCTCTCAACTGCTTTAGTTTACTTTGCATTGTACTCAATATCTATCCTATAGGCGGTCCCTGATAAAACTTCAAATATTAGAATCAAAGTACAACATTTAATAAACAAAGTACCTTTGAGATTTTAAGTTTAAATATACTTGCACAGTTATTATAATGAAATTATGTCACTGATACTAAATAGTTATTTATATGATTATTTCATAGCCAAGTCATTCAATGAACTTATTTATATAACAAGTATCCACGTGTTGATTTTGAGTATCACAATAGTCACGAATGTAAGAACCACTAAGTGACCTAATCAAGAAGTAAATCATGTGCTAATCTTTGCGCATTAAGGATGTCATATCTCATTAATACTATGACTAAAAATAATTTAAGCACAAGTACTACACAGTGTAATGAGAATATCACATTATGGTCTCTATCATAATTTTCTTAACACTATACTATGTGCTTGAGATTTTATTTAACAGTTTTATACACATGTACGCGAAATGATTAATTAAACTAAAAGATAAAAAATGTCTTTTATTAATAAAGTGAAAAATATATTGTACAAATGATTAATTTTAAAGAACAATTCTAACAAATCCTTACATATTCGGACTCCAGTAGTAGAGTGGAACATTTCCCTTTCAATCTTCTGAAATGTTCTAAAAACTCGGTAACAGTTTCTCCAGCCTTATGCTTAATAATGAGCAGATCAGGGATAGATGCCTCTAAGATCGGTCGGTAAAATCATTCATGAAATAATCATTCCATCTTACCCCAAGTATGCACTGAGTTGGGTGATAAATTGTTGTACCAAGAAAAAGCAGCTCCGGTCAAAGATAAAGGAAACAACTACATTTTATGACACTCACTACTGCAAAATTCATTGCAGTGAGCAGTAAATCTTCCGATGTGTTCCATCATGGTCTTCTTATCATCTCCGAAAAATGTGGTAAAGTCGGGTAATTTAAATCCCCCAGGAAGTGGGTTGGCTAAATCAATCCAGTATGGATTCCTGCACGCAGGCTTTCAAAAGCAGTAACATTTAAATCGAACTGCCTCCTCAAAACATCAGCAATCGCCTGGGAATCGACCTGTTGCTGAGGATTAACCGCTTGAGGTGGAACAAGGGCTTGTTGGCCATTGATTTTGCTTGGCCTGCCGAACTTCTTGGTTGGAGAATAGCTCTACCATGAATATTTGGTAGATAGGTATTTTGGGGCACTGTTGATGAAAGTTTGTCCCATAGCAAACCCCCGGTGGGTTAGAAGCAGACTATACTAGGGGACTACTTGTTAGAGCAATACTGAATCGTAGGTGGACCCCAAGGTCTACAGGGACTAACCCGCCGGTGAATACTAATGCGAATACTCTATAAGGCATACTGGATTCACCTTCGGAAGGAAAAGATGGTTGTCCCCTAGCATATGCTGGCATGACCACATTCCCAGCGACGGCTTGGTATGTTTCAATGGGGTTGACAGGCTGGCCGGCTGGAAAAACAAAATTGACTCTTCCTAACTCAGGATAAACTGCTTCTATTGGGTTACATCTTCGCTAGTACTGCAGGCCTTATCCCTAAATTATTGGATAAAAGTCTACACTTTCTGCGAACGATAGTCACATTTTCAAATTGTAAATGCTGGGGAACCATATTAGCCTCTAAAGGCGGAGATGTAGTTATTAGGACACTCATCCTGTGCTCCATTAGTGCATGAAGCTCGTTCTACAACATTGGATTAAATATAACGGCAAATTGTTGAACCAAATTTTGCATTAGATCCCTCGTGCTCTCATATTGGCGAATTGCAGTAAGGGAAGTTTGGTGGGTGTTCGAGTCAGTGCTAGCTAAATTTTATTCAACATCATCATGCTGTCCTACTGGAATGTCATTGCTAGTTTCTATATTTGCAGTGACTCTTCGAGATCGGAATAGCTTGAAGGATGAAGTGGGCTCACCTTATGGTAATTCCATTCTTGACAATAAATAGTATTGATCATCCAAAAGTTTCAGCCGTTTGGTCTGCTAAAAGTTGTTCCGTCGGGTTAGAGTATCACTCGAATTTTTCCTTTTTAGTATGGATCGGCTAACACTCACTGAATCTCTCTATCAAAAGTGATGAACAAACCTCACAGAATGAAAATCAATAGCAGACAATCCCGCAGATATAAGTAAATCTTCCTCAAAAAACTGAGGGAATTGTAACAAGGTATTGAAACGGGAATTAAATGTCTGAAAAGGAAAATAAAGCTAAACTAAAACAATTCCAGAAAGACAGTAAGACAAGAAAAATTGCTTGAAAGTTCTTCTGATGTCTCCGTCTCCTACCTTTTCCATCTCCTGGTTGTATTTAATCATTTCTTGCCTCCACGTCCACCACTTCCGACCTTTCCTCCTTATTGCTGCATCCTCAGCGTTAATGGTAGAAACGGTGAAAAATATGGTCACTGACTCGGTCAAGAGCCTTGCCTATGCTGCTGTTTTCTCCGCCTTATCCTTCGGGATCCGAACTCCCAGGAAATCTGAAACCTGTCATCCAGCTAGCTCGGCCGATCCAACCCAAAATAAGCTTGCCATCCAATATAGCCAGCCTTTGATCAGCTGATCGAGCCCCCTGCCGCACCGTTCAGATAATTGTTCCCTGACTTTCTGTCTGCCAACAATATTATTAATTGATTTTTATTTAAAGTAAAGATTGAAGAATAAAATCTCAAACTTGAAGAGTATTACATTAGATAGTATATTTTTGAACTTCATATTGAACTAAATCTTAAAAATAATAAAGCAATAGAATTGTATTTAACTTCGTTTTGGTTCTTTATTTTGTAATATCTGTATGAGGAGTGGCACTTCTTTAATGATGATGCTTTTGTTAAGTGATCCATTTCTAATCTAACCCAGAATTTTTTTTTTAGGGGAGGAGGGGGGGGGGCTATAAATTAGATAATGCAAAATATAGTATGAACTCTTCATCTATAAAAGAATGATTTTTTATCTATCTTGTGAATTTAATAGTTGTGCTTATTTTTTTTATCTTTGATATTAATACAAATGTAAATGATTTTGATTGTAAAAAAGAGTGAAAGAGAATTGTGTTTATTTTTTTTATTTTTGGTATTGTATCAATTATAAATGATTTTGCTAATGAAAAAGAGTGAAGCGTTCTGTTTTGAATGCTTACTTTTAATAAAATGTGAGAATTTTTTGTTTTATTTGTTTTATTTTTTTGTTTATTAATATATTCTGTAAAATCAAATTATATATCGAAAATAATTTATATATAAAAAAACCATCTTGTTTGCCTTACTATTAAATTAGTTTTAAAATCAACTAAAAAATCTGATTCCGTCCCAAGCCAGAACTTTTAATTTTTTTCTTTTTTTTTTTTTTATTTGGGTTCTGGGGTTGGGGGGTTGTTGTTAGTTAGTTCTAATATGATAGCTGGGATTAATGTTTGTAGACCATGCCCTTATTTCTTTGAGTGTGCATCTGCGCAGAAGATTTGGTCTTTTGTGGCCAAAGGCAGTACATGGCTAATCATCTGATCTTTGTCCGTTAAGGGCCTTCTGCCATACATTAAGGTGGATAAAGATGAGGTGCAGTCGATCGGCCACTTTTGCCACAATTACATGGTTCATTTGTAAAGCTCACAATGGACTGATCTTCGAGTCAGCTTTCACTACTCTGGCATTGGTAGTCTCTAGTTCTCTCTCAACTGTTAATGATCATTTTCAGGTGCTTAATGTGCTAGCAAGTACGATTGTAGCACAATCTTATCTGTATAAATGGGTGCCGCCATATCCCAGTGTGCTGAAGCTGAACTCGGATAGTGCCTGGAAAGATGGACTGGCGCCTTTGGGCTCGATTTTACTGGTGTAATTGGATATATCGCTTGAGGGCCTTTACTTGGTATTCTTGACCCTAACAACCTGTAGGGCTTGAAATTGGTATCCAGAAATTGCAGAGGCCCAATAGGATATTTCAGTTTTGTGGAATTTAATTTATAGAATTGATAGGCTGCGTTCTAATATCACTTCAATTTCGTTTTCATTTATTGAACGGGAAGGCAGTTCCCAAACTCATTTGCTAGCTAAAGCCCAAACGGCCAACACGAATGCATTCGTGGGGTATACAGCCTGCAAGCTCTTTATTTCCAGCAACTCTTGTAGACATTATTGGTCAATAGTATCTTCTTTATTCTAAAGTAAAAGGTCAGAATTGACCTAATTTTGAAAATTAAACTGTTTGATTGGAATATTATATTTAAATGCCAAATGATTAAAATTTTATATTTTTTATTGTAAAACTAGACCATGAGAAAATGACCAGGAGAATCCAATAATGGAGCTCCTCTTGGACGCTGTACTACATTGACCGGCTGCTTTGATCAAATATAACAAGAAAGCGACAAAAATATATTTTACTTCCGTACTTTGTACAGGAAAGTTTGTTGCTTTATTTGGAATAAATCATTGTCAGAGAAAGTTCTATCACGCGCAAAAGAAGCATTCGTAAGCAGGTTTAGGTTCAAACATTGTGAAGATGATAATTACACGTGGTGTCCTTCCAAAGTAGTCTTTTAGTGGTATATATATTACTTTTTTAATTGTAATATTTATTGATTTAATTGTCCTGTCTAATTGAGTTTTTTACAGCAAGGGGATTAAGAAACAATTGCACCACTACTTCACGTGGGAGATATATTTCCTAAGCCCACCTTAAGATGACACTTTTGTTTCAAAGACTCTTTCCTTTTGAAATTAAATTTATATTTTTTATTTTAAAATGTATAGAACTTAATAATTATCAATATAATATATATATATATATATATATATATGTGAAATAAATTATTTCATTCCTTATTAAATGACTTTTATGGTCATGATCATTTTATTTATTACTCTTTTCATTAAAACTAGCTTCTCTTATCAAAACATAAGTTTGTATGCTACATATAAGATAATCACATAAATAACTGTTTAATACCAGTAATAAAATCTCATTATAGTAATTGTACAAATATCCATAAATTTGAGATTTTCAAGATACTTTGTATGCTAAGTGTAGTACTTTGATTCCTATCATTGGAATCTCCTCAAGACTGCCTATATAAGAAGGATATTTAGTACAATATGAAGTATCCGAAAGTTGTTAAGAGGATCAACAAATGATTCATCACTTCTAATAGTATGAGAATATATCTCACAGCCACTTGTAGGGAATTATTACTCAAGAAGTTGTTTGACCAAGACAACTATATGTTGGAATTATGTTTTGGAAATAATTTCAAATGGTACACATAATGAGCAATGGATTCTAGGATTAAGTGCTAATAAATTCGTATTAAAATAAATTATATTCTAGATGGAGTTGGCTCTTGATAAACCTTAGGGGGGGGGGAGAGGGGGATGAATAAGGTTTATGGCAAATAAATGCAAATTAAAAACTTGATGACTATTGAGAAATGTGAACTCAATGGCAGAGTAGCTTCGAAAAAGTAGAAACCTTTTAAATCAATACAAAATGGAGAGAGACTGGTATAAAATAAAGATGGGTAGTTGAGCTAACAACGACAAATTTACTACTAAATGCAAGAGTATTAAATGAGCTACTGATTTCAGTGAAAAAGATGTTGCATTTAAGATTTGAAATCCAAAGAAAATGCGATAAAGAAATTTACGCAAGCAACACAAGAAAAGACTCAAGGATTTATAGTGGTTGATCCTTAAATAATCTACATCTACTACCTTAAGTTCTCACTTAAGGATTTTAACACCACTCACTAAAACCTTTTTCCCAAATCAATGGTGGTAGATAACACCAATCTTACATAAGAGGATCACCACTCTTGGTTTTACATCCAATCTCTTTAAACACAGCAATTAAGGCCCAGCCCAACTGGGTTTTACCTCCTTAATCTTGATACAAAATAGATTTAAGAAAGAGTACAAAGATAGCTCACAGATTGAGAAGAATATGAACAACTAAGCACCACAACCTGTTACCTTTGGAACACTTTTATTTCACTTTGAAGCACAAATAAAAAGGGAGATTTTTTCATTCTAAAGTGTAAGAATGTTTTTGAGAAAGATAGTACAAAAATTTACTTCAAAATCAACTTCTAAAGGCTTTTATAGGAGCCAAACCCGAAGTTCTAACGGCTAGTTACTTTCTATCAATATTTTCAGGATTTTGGATTCATAAAGTGGAAGGACATCCGTCCAAACTGTGAGTTCAAAAAGGCACTTTTTTAAGTAGAAACATTTTAAAAAATATTATAGATCGTCGGATGATGTTTTGGATTCAGAGGTCCATCCAAGACTACTTCATCCGAAAATTCAAATTTAGAAAAATCTTTTTCTTTTGAAATCATTTTTAAGTGCTTTAAGGTAAAAATAAAATTGATCATAAGGTAAAGAGATATAAGAATTTACAATTAATATCTTCATAACAATTCCTAGTCTATGATTCTTCTCAAAGACTTCTTGGTATGCAATCTCTTAAGTTGGTACTTGATCAATCACTCTTATATTCCATTGCCTAAGAGTTGTTTAGCAATCTTATTTGCATGCCTTGGAAGAACTGAGGTCAAACATGTCCTATCACATATATATTACACATGTTAGTCCACATCAATATTTGTCATAAATCAAAACACAGGAGAATATCCTTCAGGCTAACAATCTCTCCCTTTTTGAGTGATGACAAATTTGATGTGATTGTGATTTAAAAAAAAAATGATATAAATAGTATCGACATGTTAGACTAAGAGAGATAAGAATGTATTTAATTTGAAATGCGTTCTTTCGTTATAGGTCTCAAAGAATGCTTATGAGATTAAGATAAGGAAATTTAAACATGTTCTCATAAAACATAGCTCAATAAGCTTATGGCTCAACCAACCTCCCTATTCTTCTTCCTTCCATAATGATAGGGGCAAAATTCATCACTATTTTCCTAGTTATTTGAGATCAATTTGAGATACTTTTATTGTAATAACTAGTCATATTCCTTCCTATTTGACATTTTGCTTGTAGAAAGTGTTTTTGATAAATTTGTACAGATTTAAGTTAATTTTGAGCAAAAAAATATGAATTTTCCAACACGTGCCTAGCGCCAAGCTTGGCAAGGGGACTAGGCGTTAGGTGCATTCTAGCCGAACAATGAAAAACAAAGCAGTTTCAGGAGGAAAACAAAACACACCTGGTGCTAGGTGGGTTGACTGGACCCAGCGCCGGGTCTACTCTTGGGGATATGCCCTAGAGTCAATTTATACTTATACTATTGTCATTATCTTTTATATAATAATATGAGGCTTTCCTTTCCATGAATAGTGAGTTTTGTTTTGTTGGTCATCAAGTACGTGACTTGATAGTAAAACCCTACAATGAATACAATGACTATTCTAAAACTGTCCCTGATCGATTATTATTATTGGAATAATAATAAATTAAGATTAGTATATTTGTGACATGATGGTTATGTTTTACTGGCCATGGATATTTGTGATATCGAGTCAAGACATAAATAAATGTTAGAGAACATTGTATTAGACATGACCCACTGTGAGAGTTCTTCATGGAATATGTCATAAGTACTTTCTAGCCATAATAATATTGAAAGTCCTTCGACCTAAATTCATCATAGTTTCCTACTTGATAAATTCTATATTTTGACATTGTCTAAAGTTGTCTTTAACCAGATAATAAATTAGACTACTGTTGGATATAGAATAAATCAAGGAGAGGAATATGATTGATTGTGAAGGAATTTGTCCCTCTCGATTATGGGAGAGATATCCATGGGCCCCTTGATAAGTTAGACTCGTTAAAAATGCATGGCCGTGCTCAAATATATCAATCTAAGATATTGATATCATTTGTTTGAACAGTCTACTATGAAATCAAGAAATAATTGATTAAGCTTAATAAGGATGACATGCTCCGTGCCTTATGCTTAATCTGGATATCGTGTGACAAAAGGACTAAATATAAAATAATGGTTTGGTTCAAAGAGATCACCGATCTTCATTTAACCTGGATAGTTAAAATGTTTTGCTAGAAACCGCTTATAACTTGTGGGCTATTTAAATATGATTTAGGTACACTGCCAGTGTTAAATGAACCTATAGGGTCACACAATAAGCGAGCTTGTTAGGTTATTTTTCTGGTAATCAGGTTCGATGAATCTGGAAATATGTCTAAGTTAATCGTACTTAGAAAATTTACCAGATACAATGAATCTGGAAATATGTCCACATTCGATGTATCTGGATGATGTCCAGATTATAAGAATCTGACTCGGTAAATTAATTAGTTAAATTACCGAGATAATGGCAGAATCTTATCATATCAGTTTAAATTTAATTTGAATTTAAATTAGAATATGATAAAATATTATTAGGATTGGACTCTAAGAGGTTCGGGGGTTTTTAAGAAAACCTTAGCCGTCTTTTCAATAGTCTAATTTTTCGGTTGAGAACATTCGTGCCATTCTCTACCAGAAAAGAAAAAAAAACCCTCTCAAACCCTAGGCGCTAGCACTCTCCGGGTATCGAGTGAGTTCGCGGTGTGTATCCGATAAAGGACGTTCGCATACTGCAGCGTCTGGTGATTGTTCGGGTTGAATGTACAACAGCGCAACCAGAATCGAAGGATTTCGATTACAGCAACCAGAGGTAATTCTTAAACCTTAGATCATCTTAATCGTTTACTTGGGTCATCGGGAGAGATTCGTGGATGTTTTTCGCGTTTAGGAGTCCACGAATTCTAACAGTGGTATCAGAACAACTTGCTAAACGATTAGGTTGATTCACCTGTGTTAATCGTATTGTTGAATACATGTATGATATGTATATATGAATTTCAACGGTATGTATCAGCATGTTCGCATGATTATGATTTTAGAATACTTAGCATACAGACTGCCTGAATTAGGTTTAATATGTGCGTCTTAGTCACCTCAACAGACCAGATTAGTTGCAGATTGTCTGTAAATTGGTCTGTTTTAATATGATATGGTATCGTAAGCATGCTATCCGTCGTTCTATATTTGCGAATTGTTTTTATTAATCGGCCATGATAATATGTTATCTGTATATATATGATTAAAAGAACGCATATTGTCTGTAATATGAATTTTCACGGCGATGGTTACTAAGGGGTCCGAACGTTAATTTGATTAATATTCGGAAATCGGAAGGCAAAATCTCATTCAATGAGAAAAGGAAAAATCGTTTTTCCTTCCAGGGGCATTATGGTTATTTTAAGTTGTAATTTTTAAATACGGCCTGCGTGTCGTTTTTCATTGTTGTAAAATTGTACTGCTTTCCTAGAATAGGAATTATTTTAATTTTATTATCCAATGTAAAAGATGATGGCAGCCAACATTTACAACCAAGGAGGAGTATGCTCAAGGTATTAGAGAATGCTTAAGGAGTTCATATACCTAGATTGACCACCTTGATCTTCACTTTGCTCGTGATGATCAACATAGGTTATGGGTCATGCTATGTCACTTTTATTTATGTCTTGCATGCATATTTGATATGTTTATTTCCTGCTTACTCCAATCAAATTTTTTTTAAAAAAAAAGAAAAAAATTTAAGTGTTTAAATGCCTTCCAAAATCAAACACTTGTTATTACTTGGATCATCATATGGTCATTCCTACTAAAGTAGGATGCTTTTGATTATCTGAGTGAGATAAGATGGAAAATAGTTTTCCATATGTTTGATATGGTTTGACTTAACTAGGCTATCAAAATGGTTTTGGGCCCAGGGCATTTTTTGAGATATTTTTAGCCGGGACATTTGATGTCTATCTCATTTAAAATTAGAGTTTTATTTAATTATAAGATTAAAGCCAAAGCTTACTTATGATTAAAATAAAATATTTTTCCCCACTACGAAACATCAAAATGTTGAAGTTTCAAAAAGTTTAAATGCTTTTAGTGGGAGTTTTTCATTAGAGTCTCAAAAATTAATTACTTTGCATATTTTTGTATGTAGATAATGGCAACAAACAGTTGGAATAATTCATTGCGATCTGTGCTTGAGAAAGACAAGCTTAGTGGGACTAACTTTCTTGATTGGGCACGAAACTTAAGAATTGTTCTTAAGCAAGAAAAAAGGTTCTATGTTCTTGAAAATCCTATTCCCCCTGCTCCAGCAAATAACGCCTCAAAAGCTGAAAAAAGCACAAAGATGACTCCAACGATGTTACTTGCCTCATGCTAGCAACTATGAACTCTGAACTTCAAAAACAGTTTGAAAAAGCAGAGGCATATGACATGATTGTGCATCTCAAGGAAATGTTCCAAGAGCAAGCATGACAAGAGAGATTTGAAACTCACAAGGCGTTAAATGCATGTAAGATGGTTTCTGGCACCTCAGCAAGTGCTCATGTCCTTAAAATGAAGGGCTATCTAGATCATCTTGATAAGCTTGGTGCTCCTGTTAATCATGACATGGCTATGGATTTGATCTTGGGCTCTTTACCTGCTGAGTATGACCAGTTTGTCATGAATTTTAACATGCATAATATGGAGAAATCCATTACTAAATTGCATGGGATGCTAAAACAAGCTGAACTGAACATTAAGAAGAATACTTCTAGTGTTTTAATGGTTCAAAAAGGGAAAGGCAAAAAGAACAACCAAAAGGGCAAGGTCATGGCTAGTAAGGGTAAGGACAAGGCAAAGTCCAAGTTCAAGCCCAAACCTAAGGCCAAGACACCAAATGAGGGAGCTTGCCACCATTGTGGAGAACAAGGACATTGGTTAAGAAATTGCAAGCTCTATTTGGAAGCAAAGAAAAAGAAGGACAGTGAGACTGCCGCTTCAGGTATTTATGTTATTGAAATTAATTTATCTACTTCTGATTCATGGGTATTGGATGCCGGTTGTGGATCTCACATTTGTGTAAATGTGCAGGGTCTAAAAAGGAGTAGAGCCTTGGCAAAAGGTGAGGTGGACCTACGAGTTGCAAATGGAGCAAAAGTTGCTGCAGTAGCTGTAGGAACTTTTGAATTAATTTTGCCCAGTGGGCTTGTTTTAGAACTAAACAATTGTTTTTATGTTCCTGCTATGAGTAGGAATATTATTTCAGTTTCTTGTTTGGATTTAGAAGGTTTTGAATTTGTTATTAGGAATAACATTTGCTCCATTAATAAAAACGGCATTTTTTATAGAGATGCTTCATTATCGAATGGGCTTTATATTCTAAATCTTCGTAGATCTTCAGACATGTCTATCTATAATATAAATACTAACAGATTGAAATCCAATGATTTAAATCAGACTTACTTCTGGCATTGTCGTTTAGGCCATATAAATGATAAACGCATAACAAAGCTTCATAATGATGGGCTTCTAAAATCGTTTGATTTAGAATCTTACAAAACATGTGATTCTTGTTTATTAGGCAAAATGACTAAAGCGCCTTTCAAGAGACAAAATGAAAGGGCAACTGATTTATTGGGCCTAATACATACTGATGTATGTGGACCAATGAATTCATTTGCTAGAGGAGGATTTCAGTACTTCATTACATTTACGAGATGATTTCAATGAGATATGGCTACCTGTATCCGATGAAACACAAATCTGAATCGTTCCATAAATTCAAAGAATTTCAAAATGAAGTACAAAATCAACTTGGCAAAAGTATCAAAACACTTCGATCGGATCGAGGTGGTGAATACTTAAGTCACGAGTTTGACGAGCATCTTAAAAATTGTGCAATTATTTCCCAATTAACTCCACCAGGAACACCTCAATGGAATGGTGTATCTGAATGGAGAAATCGGACTTTATTAGATATTGTTCAATCAATAATGAGTCAAACTGATCTTCCAATCTCCTTTTGGGGTTATGCCCTGGAGACTGCTGCATTCATACTAAATCGAGTTCCATCTAAATCGGTTCAGAAAACGCCATATGAGATATGGACTGGGAGACAACCTAATTTGTTATTTTTGAAGATGTAGGGCTGTGAAGTTTATGTAAAGCGTTTATTATCTGATAAACTTGCACCTAAATCTGATAAATGCATATTTGTGGGGTATCCTAAAGAAACTAAAGGATATCAATTTTACCTCCCAAAAGAAAATAGAGTAATTGTTGCTCGAAATGGATTCTTTCTTGAAAAGGAATTTATTTCCAAAAGAATCAGTGGGAGTAAAATACATCTTGATGAGATTCAAGGACCACAAAAGAAAATAGAGTAATTGTTGCTCGAAATGGATTCTTTCTTGAAAAGGAATTTATTTCCAAAAGAATCAGTGGGAGTAAAATACATCTTGATGAGATTCAAGGACCACAATTAGTGCCTAAATCTTATCAAGATGAGATTCAAGAGCCACAATTAGTGCCTGAACCAAATAATGAATCTCGATTAGATGGCTCACAAGTCCAAGATGAGCCTACATCTATAGAACAAGGACCTCGAAGATCTGATAGGGTTCGTCAACAACTCTGAGAGATATGGATTTCTCATCATCGACGATCACAATGTGGAGCTTATGGTTAATGATGAGCCAACTTCCTATCAAGAAGCCATTAAGAGTTCGACTCCGGAAAATGGTTAGAGGCTATGAAGTCCGAGATGCAATCCATGTATGATAACCAAGTTTGGACTTTGGTTAACCCACCTAAAGGTTCAAAAACCATTGGGTGTAAGTGGGTTTTCAAAAAGAAAACAGACATGGAGGGAAATGTGCATACTTACAAAGCACGATCGGTAGCAAAAGGTTATAGACAAACTCATGGTATAGACTATGATGAAACCTTTTCACCGGTTGTAATGCTTAAATCTATCGAATTCTTCTTGCCATAGCAGTATATTATGACTATGAAATTTGGCAAATGGATGTCAAAACCGCGTTTCTTAATGGAAACTTACTCGAAGATGTGTACATGACACAACCTGAGGGTTTTGATGATCCTTTGAATTCTAATAAAGTGTGCAAGCTTCAAAGATCCATTTATGGATTGAAGCAAGCATCTCGAAGCTGGAATCTTCGTTTTGATGAAGCAATTAAAGAGTTTAACTTTATCAAAAATGAAGATGAGCCTTGTGTCTATAAGAAAACAAGTGGGAATGCAATAGTCTTTTTGGTACTTTATGTTGATGATATCTTACTCATTGGAAACGACATCCCAACTCTACAAAGTGTAAAGACATGGTTGGGAAATTGTTTCTCAATGAAAGACTTAGGTGAAGCTGCCTATATTCTAGGTATAAGGATCTATAGAGATAGATCTAGAAAGCTAATTGGACTAAGTCAAAGTGCATACGTTGACAAGGTACTGAAAATGTTCGATATGCAAGACTCTAAGAGAGGATTCTTGCCAATGTCACATGGCATTAAGCTCAGCAAAACTCAAAGTCCTTCTACGAAGGATGAAGAAGAGCGCATGAACAAGAAACCGTACGCTTCCACTATAGGGTCTATCATGTATGCCATGTTATGTACTCGACCCGATGTATCATATGCATTGAGCATGACGAGCAGGTTCCAGTCAAATCCTGGAGAGGCACACTGGACTGCCGTCAAGAACATACTGAAGTACTTCAGAAGAACTAAAGATATGTTCTTAGTTTATGGAGGACAAGAAGGCGAGCTAGTTGTAAATGGTTACACTGATGCTAGTTTTCAGTCCGACATAGATGATTATAGATCGCAATCAGGTTTTCTATTTTGGTTGAATGGAGGTGCTGTAAGCTGGAAAAGTTCAAAGCAAGACACCATGGCCGATTCTACTACAGAAGCTGAGTATGTAGCTGCCTCAACTGCAGCTAAAGAAGCAGTTTGGATTAAAAAGTTCATTACAGAACTAGATGTAGTTCCTAGTATTGTGAACCCAGTGGATCTCTATTGTGACAACAATGGAGCCATTGCACAAGTTAAGGAACCAAGATCACATCAGCGATCCAAACATATAGTTAGACGTTTTCATCTCATTCGAGAAATTGTTGATAGAGGAGATGTCAATGTATGCAAGGTATCAACTGATGATAATGTTGCAGATCCACTGACAAAGCCTCTCCCATCGGTTAAACATGATAGTCATACCCGATCAATGGGATTACGGCTTATGCCAAATTGGTTTTAGTGCAAGTGGGAGACTGTTGGAGATATGCCCTAGAGTCAATTTGTACTTATACTATTGTCATTATGTTTTATATAATAATATGAGGCTTTCCTTTCCATGAATAGTGAGTTTTGTTTTGTTGGTCATCAAGTACGTGACTTGATAGTAAAACCCTACAATGAATACAATGACTATTCTAAAAGCTGTCCTCGATCGATTATTATTATTAGAATAATAATAAATTAAGATTAGTATGTTTGTGACTTGATGGCTATGTTTTATCGGCCATGGATATTTGTGATATCGAGTCAAGACATAAATAAATGTTAGAGAACATTGTATTGGACATGACCCACTGTGAGAGTACTTCATGGAATATGTCATAAGTACTTTCTAGCCATAATAATATTGAAAGTCCTTCGACCTAAATTCATCATAGTTTCCTACTTGATAAATTCTATATTTTGACATTGTCTAAAGTTGTCTTTAACCAGATAATAAATTAGACTACTGTTGGATATAGAATAAATCAATGAGAGGAATATGATTGATTGTGAAGGAATTTGTCCCTCTCAGTTATGGGAGAGATATCCATGGGCCCCTTGATAAGTTAGACTGTTAAAAATGCATGGCCGTGCTCAAATATATCAATCTAAGATATTGATATCATTTGTTTGAACAGTCTACTATGAAATCAAGAAATAATTGATTAAGCTTAATAAGGATGACATGCTCCGTGCATTATGCTTAATCTGGATATCGTGTGACAAAAGGACTAAATATAAAATTATGATTTGGTTCAAAGAGATCACCGATCTTCATTTAACCTAGATAGTTATAATGTTTTGCTAGAAACCGCTTATAACTTGTGGGCCATTTAAATATGATTTAGGTACACTGCCAATGTTAAATGAACCTATAGGGTCACACAATAAGCGAACTTGTTAGGTTATTTTTCTGGTAATCAGGTTCGATGAATCTGGAAATATGTCTAAGTTAATCGTACTTAGAAAATTTACCAGATACAATGAATCTGGAAATATGTCCACATTCGATGTATCTGGATGATGTCCAGATTATAAGAATCTGACTCGGTAAATTAATTAGTTAAATTACCGAGATAATGGAAGAATCTTATCATATCAGTTTAAATTTAATTTGAATTTAAATTAGAATATGATAAGATATTATTAGGATTGGACTCTAAGAGGTTCGGGGGTTTTTAAGAAAACCCTAGCCGTCTTTTCAATAGTCCAATTTTTCGGTTGAGAACATTCGTGCCATTCTCTACCAGAAAAGAAAAGAAAAACCCTCTCAAACCCTAGGCGCTAGCACTCTCCGGGTATCGAGTGAGTTCGCGGTGTGTATCCGATAGAGGACGTTCTCATACTGCAGCGTCTGGTGATTGTTCGGGTTGAATGTACAACAGCGCAACCAGAATCGAAGGATTTCGATTACAGCAACCAGAGGTAATTCTTAAACCTTAGATCATCTTAATCGTTTACTTGGGTCCTCGGGAGGGATTCGTGGATGTTTTCCGCGTTTAGGAGTCCACGAATTCTAACAAAAATCATGTGTACAAATATGGTAATTTTCCAAAGATTTTGCTATTTTCTGAATCCTACACGGCCTAGACTCCTTAAGTAATGAATTTGGCATCAAAAAAGCCTATAAAACCAGGAAAAAACACAAGAGAAGATGAGGGAATCTAAGATCAAAAATTCAAATCACTCAAAGAATGAGGAGATTCACCATTCAAGGAGGACTGTTCAAGAGAGTGTTCAAATGAGAAGAAAGAGGCTTGTTTATGAGTGCTTTCTTTTACCTTTGTTTTCTTGTTCTTAAACAATGATGTATTCAACGTTTTCATTGTAATTTAACATTATTTTAGGATTCATGGTTTTGTGTTAATTTGGTTATTTGATCAATTTTTTTTATCATCTTTGGTATTTGATTACTTGTTATCATTGGTTATTGATGTAGGTTCTTCTAAATGACTTGGGAAACGATGTTAGAAGTTTCATTGTATTGATTTCGTATTTGTCAAATCTTAATGGATTGGAAAAACAAAGTTAAGATTAAAGGACTACAATGATCAAATATTAGTTGATTTCACCTTGAGTAAAGGGTCATTAGCTAATTTCATGTTTATAAGGAATTAAATTTAATGCATGTTTTGGTTATGTTGGTTTGATTGGGATATCTGCTAATTTAATCAAAAGATAGTGATTTTATGGATTGGGAAAGAAGTGGAGTTTATATAAGTAGATTCATGACTTGGGAAATGATTGAATTTTACTTTATATTCCTTCATAGTACTAAGATGATGATTAATTGAGATAATTGCTAGATGATTCATTATAGTGTGTTCTAGGGTAGTTATCTAAGTTGCATATTTCTACATTCCTGAGTTGTATATATTTTTATATTATTTTATTACTTTATTGGATCAGTTAAATAATAAATGAAAAGTTATTAGTGTGTACTTGTTCCTTTAAGGATCGATACTCATTAATTCCCTATACTATGCTTGCGATGAGTATACTTGTTCGTATGCGTAATTTGGGATTAATATTTTAATTAAAACTTGACTAAGGGATAAATTTAAATTCAATGATTTTTATACATCCAAAATTTATGCATCACATAAAAGGACTATTTCTTATAGAAATAGCCAATTAATGGTCATAAAAAAAAATTGTATAATTATGTACCTAAAGAAGTGTAGATGATAAATTATAAGATGTAATACTCCCCCTATATATGTGCATATATGAATAGAAGATAGAGAGATGCTAGCTATGAAATGCATTTGAAAATAAGACTGGATTTTAAGATTTTGGACCTTTAAAACGTGCATCCAAAATGGATTAAAATGAGGCAAAAGATAGCCTTTTAAAAGGTCATTTTTTGGATAGGTATTTTGGATTGAAGAAATGCAAGTCCAAAACTCTCACTGTATATGTGTAGGGTAAAAAAATTCCTAAAAATAAAGATCAATGATTCAACACAAGGATTTACCGAACTTATTTTTCTCAGGAAAATTCAAAACAAGGATTTTGCTGAACAACCAAAAAGAAACAATACAGATATCATAAGTGTCTACTTAAGTATCCTCATCATCTAAATATTTAGCAAAATGCACATCAAGACCATTGTCAAAACATAGGGAGAAGTCATCCAATAACAACTCATAACCATAATAAAATTTCCTCAAACTCAGTCCACAAAATCATATCAAAACAGTCTCCAACAATCAATTCACAATCCACAAATTTAACAATATATTTACATTCACAGTATGTTCATCATAACCACAATTCAATCTTCTTAGTCCGTAATAACAACATATGTCTCATCAACATAGTCTCCATTAAGTCATAGGACCAAATTCTTCATAGTCCGCAGTCCGCATTCTCTAACCATAACCATTTATCATCACAATCCATCATATCCATCATAGACAATCACAATTCATCTCAAACCATTTTCTCCCCCTTTATCATAATAATAATAAAAAAAAATTATAGCAGATAGGGAGAAATCAATCAGGAGAATGGTAAGAACAACAATAGAGTGCATAAGGTCGTCCCTTATGAAATTTTTCGTGCCGAAATATGGTAAAACAGTAAGTGTCAACATAAGTATCAGTTCGAAAGTAAAATTGTTCATGTAGAAAATAAAAAGCAGAAATTATAAAATTATTTATCCAATGGAGTGATGCCTAAAAGGCAGTAAGGAGTAGGCATCATGGGTAGATTAGGAAATGTGAACGGTTTCTAGCTTGGTGCTGGCACCCTTCTTAGAATTTTGGTCGGCAATCCTATTGGATTTTCGCTTGACTACCACATGTTTTACCCTACATCCCGAAGAGCTACCTAGTGGAATTAGCTTGTCAATTGGCTGCTCCTTGGTAGCAATAGTGGGGTCAACAGAGGGTGCATGATGCATCATTTCTGTGGGCTGGGAAGGAGTTAGTTCAGCCACGGGTGTTGCAGCTGGTGGAGCTGAGACTTTTTCAGTGACAAGAGGATGGCCAGAATCTGTCGTAGGCTCTTCTTCAGTATGTGGAATGGCTTGTTCTTCTAAGACTCCTCCAGTAGTCTTTTCTTCTTTCTTTCCCTCCACATTACTTAGCCAACTTCTTAAGTTTTGCAGTTCCATCTTAACTTCTGTACTAAATCCATCAAATTTTTCAGCTAAGGTATTTAGAGCATTCAAGATACTCTGAGTCAGTCCACTTTCCTCAGTATTTTATTTGCCCTTATTTGAAGATTCTTCTCCTATGTCAGACTTTCGTTTTGTTCTTGTTTGGGTAGCAGATGCAGTTCTTTTTCCTTTGACCTTGATTTTTATCAGTTTCTCCCTTTTCTCATCCGACACATCCCTAAGCAAGACCCATTCATTGTTCACTTGTACAAATCCTATTTTCTCGAAGGATTCCAGGCTGTACACTTTTGTCTTAAGATGTCCAGGAGTACAAGTACTTAAGATTTACGTTGAAATGCCTAAATATTATGGTCAAGAGATTACCGTAGGGTAGTGCCTTTTGAGATGTCCTCAGACAAAGCCAACATCAGTATCATTTGCATGAAACTCACGGATATTTTATGCCCAAAATTTGGAGCAACCATAGTAGACACCATATGGTGCAGAATCCTTCCAGAACCATTCAACCACTTTGAATTTCTGTCACTTGAATTTTTAAAACTTTTTCCTCCAGTAAACCTTGCCTCAAACCTTCCCAAATCAAATAGGTCTGATTCTTCTAGAAATTTGTTCATTTAAAAGAATCGAATCCCTCCATCTTTGACTCCAAAATTTTGATTCAACAACTGATGGTCAAATTCCTTATTTACTGAGCCTACTCTAGAGGTGTACCATTGCACCATAAAACCTCCGCTAGTCTCCTCAAACCTTCCCCTTTTTAAGTTAGCATAAAATTCTCAAACCAGAGATGTGTACAATTTCTCATTTGTTGATAGCAAATCCCCCCATCCAAGATTCTCAAACATATTCAAGATGTTAGAAAAGTTCAAAAATGCCTCAGCATCAACCCAATATCCAGTGACCACAGTCCTATTTCTAGAAAGCTAGTCATTAAATTCAGACTCATATTTTAGATCAAGAAATCGAGGTACCTGTATCTCAGAGCTTTCCGATATAGGAAGCTCTGTTGATGAGTCAGATTGTGTAGCTGTTTTTCAGCAATAATTTTCTTTCCTTTTTGTTTGGTGGCTGGTTGTGTGGCTGCAATAGCTTTCGTTTTAGCCACTGCTTTGCTTTTCTTGTCCTTCTTCGTCTTTTGTTCGGTTCCTTTATTTAATTTTGGTAGTTTTACCATGGTAAAAGTTGAAAGAAGATGAAGGATATATATATATATATATATATATATATATATATATATTTCTTTTTTGTTTCAGTGAAGAGGATGAAGATACGAAGTAAGAGAAGTAGAGAGATCAATGGCGGGTTCAGATTTCAAGAAGAGAGAAAAATAACCTTTTTGTGATTTCCTAGGTTCTAGAGTAGAGAAGTACAATCAAGTACCCCGATCAGAGATTTGCACCAGAGATAAGGTCACTTTTTTTTTTTTTTTTGAAAAGCCTGGACATTTTGAAAATTAAAAAAATGGGTTTTGGACTTATGCGCTTCTTCATCTGAATATTTAAAAAACAAACATACTAGTTATTTTGGACGCAAGCTTAGAAACTTGAAATAAACAAACAAATTATTTTGGATGCAAAATAAACACACATGATTAACTAACACACATTGAAATAAACAAGCTTGTGCTAGTTAATCATGTGTGTTTATTCTTGCAGAACTAGTTAATCATGTGTGTTACCAAAATTATGTAACACACATGATTAACTAGCACAAGCTTGCTTCTTGCTATATTAGGAGACAAGGAAGTGTCCAAGAAATTGATAGCATCCACTGGTATTTTTTTTTTCTCTCAATTTTGCAATCGGCATAGTCGTTATTCGTATATCCTATAAGGCCAAATGAATTAGTTCGTTGATGCCATAAGCCATAATCATATGTTCCAATTAAGTATCTAAGAATCTGTTTTACAAAACATAAATGAGATTCCTTTGGACATAATTGAAATTGAGTACAAAGACATATTGAGAACATAATGTCAGGCCAGCTGGCAGTAAGATAAAGGAGACTTCTGATCATACCTTTATATTTCGATTCATCTACTTTTTTACCTTTCTCATCTTTATCAAGTTTTAATGATGTGCCCATTGGTGTACCTATTTCTTTTGCTTCATTCATACCAAACCTCTTGAGCAGATCCTTGTCATACTTGGCTTGATTAAAGAAGATTCCATCTTTGGTTTGTTTGATTTGAAGATCGAGGATAAAATTAAGTCCTCCCATCATGCTCATTTCAAACTCTTGTTGCATTGTTTTAGCAAACTTCTTGCACAAGAAATCATTAGTAGCTCCAAAAATAATATCATCAACATATATTTGCACAATTAAGATATCATCAGAATTTTCAGATTTGATAAACTATGTGGTGTCAGCTAATCCTCTTGAAAAAACTTTTGATAGAAGAAAACTACTAAGCCTTTCATACCATGTTTTTGGAGCTTTGGAGAGTTTAAAGAGATGGCTTAGAAACGTTTATGAGTAAAACCAGGAGGTTGTTCCATATATACTTCTTCTTCAATGAAGCCATTTAAGAAAGCACTTTTGACATCCATTTCGTAGAGTATAAAACTTTTGAAAGATACAAATGCAAACAGCATTCTTATTGATTCTAATCGAACAATGGGAGCAAAAGTTTCATCATAATCAATGCCCTCTTCTTGATTGAATCATTGGGCAACTAATCTGGCTTTATTTCTAATAACAATACCATGCTCATCAAGTTTGTTTCTAAAAATCCACTTGGTACCAATTACGAGATGGTCAAGTAGTCCAGGGACAAGCTTCCAAACTTGATTCTTTTCAAATTAGTTCAGCTCTTCTTACATGGCCATAATCCAAAAATCATCATGTAAGGCTGCATAAATACAATTGGGTTTAGTACTAAAAAGTAGATCAAAATTATAAACAAAATACCATATAGTTTTAACTCTGCAGCTTGGATCACGAAAGATCTGTTCTTTTGGATGGACAGTTTTGTACTTCCAATCTCTTAGCAGATCTTGATTTGTGGGCTGTTCAGTCCTTTATTTATTTTATTCAACTTGTTGTTCTTCTAATTCCTTTTCTTTGGCATGAACATCAAGTGGAGGAGCTATATGCTGCTCATTACCCTTTTCCTTTGAGATACCTATATCATCATCATTATTTCTAGAAGAATATATTTTTTATTCATCAAATACAACATGTACGGATTCTTCCACATATAAAGTTCTTTTATTGTACACTCTATATGACTTTTTGTTGGAAGAATATCAAAGAAATATAGCCTCATTAGATTTGCTATCAAATTTTCCAAGGTTGTCACGAGTAGTGAGGACAAAACATTTACATCCGAAAATCTTAAAGTATGAAATGGATAGAACTTTATCAAATATAAGTTAAAAATGAGTTTTTCTTAAAAAGGGTCTTAGCATAACAAGGTTGATGATGTAGCAAGCTATATTCACAACTTCAACCTAAAAATATTTTGGAATGGAGTTTTCACATAGCATTGATCTTGCCATTTCTTGCAAGGTTCTATTTTTCTTCTCAACCACACCATTTTGTTGAGGAGTTTTTGTAGATAAAAAGTTTTGTGAAACACCACTTTCATCATAGAATTTTGTAAAGTTATGGTTGTGAAATTCTCTACCATTGTCACTTCTAATTGAGATCAATTTGCAACCAAGGAAATTTTGAACTCGTTTGAGTAGTTTTGAAAATTCAGAGAAGGCTTCATCTTTTTTAGCAAGAAATAAAGTACAAGTGAATCTTAAGAAGTCATCCACAATTACAAGTATACCTCTTACTACTAAGACTAGTTGTCCTCATTGGTACAAACAAATCCATGTGTATGAGTTTAAGACGGTTTTGGTGTTGATATTATTTTCTTGGGTTTAAAAGAGGTTTTGGTTTATTTTCCAAATTAACAAGCATCACACACTCGATTTTTATCAAATCTCGTTTTGGGCAGTCCTCTGACAAGATCCTTTGAGGATAATTTGTTCAACAAATCAATAGATATATGACCTAACCTTTTTTGGCAAAGGTAGCTATCATCATCATTCACAAAAAGGCATCTAATATTAGGAGCCACAAGATCATCAAGATAAAGTACATACATATTTCCAACATGGTTAGCAACAAAAATAGTCATATTGCTGGAATTATCCATAATGATGCAAGAATCTTTTTCAAAAACAACTTTGCAGCCATTATCACATAGTCAGCTGATGCTAAGTAGATTGTACTTTAATTCATAAATTAATAACACTTGTTTGATGATAGTAGAGGATCCCTTACCAATATTACATATCCCATGAATCTTTCCATTCTTTTTGTCTCTAAATATGACAAATTTAACATTTGTAACTTGAATGTTTTCCAGCAGTCTGGCATTTCCAGTTATGTGTCTTGAGCATTCATTGTCCATCACTTTGTGGAGCTCATCTTGTTTGATAAATGTTTCTATACATAAGATGGAAGAGTGATTTCTGGTACCCATGCCTTCTTGGGTCCATAGGGGTTAGTTATAGTTTCGTTTACCTTCTAAATCATTTTTGTACCAGATTTCACTTTCTTCCTAACATGACACTTAGATGCTTTATGTCCAGATTTTTCACAATATGTGCAATAGTTGTGTGTCATATATAAAGTGCTAGCTTTTACAAAGTAGGATCTATGATATTCAACTTTGCTTTTATGCCTATATCCAAGACCATTTCAGTTTCCTATTATGTGCTATGCACTGAGTAATTTTTTAAAGTTGTTTTTGCCATTTGTGAATTTTTCAATACATGCGGTGAGGTCATTAACTCTATTTTTCATATCATTAAAATTGCTGACCATATTTTCAAGAGAAAACACTTTTTCACACAAAAATTTATTTTTTAGAGACATACAATGCAAGATGCTTAGGACAACATTTGAGCACATAATGGAATCAAGTAAAACATTGTTTTCATTTAACAACTTTCCATTCTCATCTAACAAGGAATCAGTTTTCACTTTCATTTCCTTGTTTCTTCTTGATAGTTTTTTAAGCTCATGAAACATATCAAAAAGCAGCTCATTCGAGTAATCAGGCTTTTCAGAATCAGAATCATGTAATTCGGATATCAAATTTGGAGAAGTGGGATTTACCTTATCTTCCATAGCCATAAAGCAAATGTTTACTTTTTTTTTTTTCAGATTCATAGCTTTCTTCAGTCTCGGATTCAGCTTAGTTCCAAGTGTCAATTAACCATTTTCCTTTCTTCATCTTTCTATCTTTCTTTTTCTTCTTGAATTGCTTAGTCTCCTTTTCTTTCTCTACTGGATAATCAGCGATAAAGTACTTTGTGCTTTTGCATTCAAAACATTAAGGCTTAAAGGAAGAAGTTTGTCCCTTCTTTTTGATAAGCTTCTTACCTTTTTTGAAGTGCCCTTTTTTGAACATTTTTCTAAACTTTCTGGCAACCATAGCCAACTCTTCTGTATCCAAATTAGTGCTATTGTCACTATCAATTTGTTCACTATTGGCTTCTTCATCAATTGCTTTTAAGGCAGTTCCTCGTTTGCCTTTGTCTTCATCATCATTTTCTTGAAACCTTTTGAGTTTCATTTCATGGGTCAAGAGAGAGCCAATTAGGTCTTCAGCTGATAAGCTATTTAAGGTTTTAGATTCCTCTATAGCCAAGGTTTTTGGCTGCCAATTTTTTGGCAAAGCATCAAGCAATTTTCTATTTTGCTCACTGAGGGAATAAATTTTCCCCTAAGCCCTCAGTCCATTCATGATGTTTGTGAATCAAGTGAACATATCGATAATGTTCTCACTTAGTTTCATAGTGAATAGTTCATAGTCTCGGAATAAAAGTCCTACCTTCAATTCCTTCACTTGATTAGTCCCCTTATAGGTGACCTCAAGTAATTTCCATATGTCATGAGCAGAATTACAACCATTCACATGGTTGTATTCGTTTGCATCAAGTACACAGCATAGAATGTTCATCACCTAATAGTTTAAGGATTTTAGCATTGTCATCACTATTGTATTCATCACTTTCTTTAGGCATTATTTTGCCTTCAACAACTTTGGTTGGGACAAATGGTCCTCTTTCAATCAAATTTCAAAGCTCAAAATTAATTGAGCACACATATATCTTCATTCTATTTTTTCAGAAAGTGTAGTTGCTTCCATTAAACAGAAGAAGTCTATTTGTGAAAGACCATTCGATGTAAGGTAGAGCAGATGTGTTTGCCATATGGATCTTTGCTATAAAGCTGTTAAACCAAAGATAGAGTAGACCAAAACTCTGACACCACTTGATAAACCTTAGAGGGGGTGAATAAGATTTATGGCAAACAAATACAAATTAAAATTTTGATGACTTTTGAGAAATGTGGTCTGAATGGAAGAGTAGCTTTGAAAAAGTAAGAACCTTTTAAATCAGTACAAAATGGAGAGAGACTGATATAAAATAAAGATGGGTAGTAGAGCTAACAAAGACGAATTTACTACTGAATGCAAGAGTATTAAATGAGCTACTAATTTTAGTGAAAAAGATACTGCATTTACGATTTGAAATTCCAAGAAAATACGGTAAAGAAATTTATGCAAGCAGCACAAGAAAAGACTTAAGGATTTATAGTGGTTCGATCCTTAAATGATCTACATACATTATCTTAAGTTCTCACTTAAGGATTTCAACACCACTCACTAAAACCTTTTCCTAAATCAATGGTGGTAGGTGGTGCCAATCTTACATAAGAGGATCACCACTCTTGGTTTTATATCTAAGCTCTTTAAACACAATAGTTAAGGCTCACTCTAATTGGGTTTTACCTCCTTAACCTTGATACAAAATAGATTTAAGAAAAAGTACATAGATAGCTCACAGATTGAGTGGAATATGAACAACTAAGCACCATAACTTTTTACCTTTTGAACAATTTTATTTCATTTTGAAGCACAAATAAAAAGGCAGATTTTTTTTATTCTAAAGTGTAAGAATATTTTTGAGAAGATAGCACAAAAATCTGCTTCAAAATCGAGTTCTAAAGGCTTTTATAGGAGCCAAACCTGAAGTCCCAATGGCTAGTTACTTTCTGTCAGGATTTTCAGGATTTAGGATTCACAAAGTAGAAGGATGTCCATCCAAAATGTGAGCTAAAAAGGCATTTTTTTTTTTAAGCAGAAACATTTGAAAAATGCTACAAATGATTGGATGATGTTTTGGATTCAAAGGTCCACCCAAAATTACTTCATCTAAAAATTCAGATTTAGAAAAATTCTTTTCTTTCGAAATCATTTTTAAGTGCTTCAAGGTAAAAATAAAACTGATTATAAGGTAAAGAGACATAGGAATTTACAATTAATACCTTGATAATAATTTCTAGTCTATAATTCTTCTCAAGGACTTCTTGGTATGCAATCTCTTAGGTTAGTACTTGATCAATCTCTCTTGGATTCCATTGCCTAAAAGTTGCTTAGCAATCTTATTTGTATACCTTGGAAGAATTGAGGTCAAACATGTCCGATCATATATAGATTATACATGTTAGTCCACATCAATATTTGTCATAAATGAAAACACAGGAGAATGCCCTTTGGGCTAACAGCACTCATTCCATATTCTAGGCCGAGGTGAAATATAGAATGATAAAAGGAATTTATAGTACTGGAATTTTATTATTGAAATATTCATGTCAAGCTGCACGACTTTTTAGATTTTTGGGTGGTCATGAGGCATTGCTAGATGCCTCTATCGATCTACTAAATATGAATTTATTAATTAAAAAATTAATAAATTGATCCTAATTATAAATGATTGCTAATTCTATAGTGGATTAGGATTGGTTCATATATTGTTGCCAATTAACTATAAAACCTAACAGGTCACACAAAATAGATAAATTGGTACTTAAGATGTTATATGATAATATTACGGGGTTAATTTGTTAGAAGAAATAATTATATGGCGAATTTTAAAGTAGTTATAAATATTAGAGTCAAATTATAATTATGAAGCTTTGTGAGCTTAATTGCAATTTTGAAACCCTAAGCCCATAATAATTATTAAAAGGCTTTATGTCTCTCAAGAGTCAGTGAATTTGTATTAAAAAGGTAAAAATGTTGTCTTACGAATAGTACACTATTGCCTTTTCTTGTTCTTCTCTTAAAATAAAATACAACCCTACTGTCGCCGAAATAACTTGCTAGCACTGGTTCTTGGCATTTGGTTTTGGGTATCGTCCTTGTGTGGATTTCTATTAGAGAAATTCTTATGCTTAAAATTTGGTGGTTTACGACTTGAGCAAACTATAGAGGAGTTCCCTTTGAGATTTTGAAAAATGTAGAGGAATTCCGCAAGAGAAATTTTGAAATTCTACAGAAGCTTCTTGAGGTAATTTTCTACAACTGTCTATATTTTCTTTTGGACAATAATCTATATACAAGTGGTCCTATTGTGCGAATTTTGTATTTTTATGTTTAAATTCTTCCACTATGAATCTTGTTTGCATGAGCAAAATCCAACAGTAGTATCAGAGCCATCTCGTATGTATATTATGGGATGTCTACATTTTGAAATGGTTCATGAATTCTTTTGGTTTCTGAACATTGTTTTCGATGGGTTTTTAGTTTTTCGCTTGGGTTGTTCTGATTCTATCAGTTTCTCTGAAGCCACATATAAGAACATCTTATAGTTTGTTTAATAGCATTCAGAATTTGTTTTTTGTGAGTTCTGTTCTGCATGCATGGTTTTGAAATTTTGTTCGATAAAAGAATTTTTGAAGTGCTTGTATGCTTTGTTGTGTGCATTATATCGATGTGTAAAGTTAGTAGAAATCATTTTGCTATAGATCATAACGTCATGCTAATGAAGATTAACATGTTTCTCTTACTATCGTCCAACCTTTGACTTGTAATGTAATTTCTCTTTTTTCACATCTGGAATATGTGTGTAGCACAAACTACCAAACACCTTCAGATTTTGTAGAGCAGGTGCGTAACCATGCCAAGCCTCAAATGGTGTCTTCCCCTTTAGAGTTTTTGTTAGAAGTCTATTTAGTAAATATACTGAAGTATTGATAGCTTCAGCCCAGAACTCCTTAGGCATTTTCTTCTCAAATAGCAAACACGTTGACATCTCCATAATTGCCTATTCTTCCTTTCACTTACTCCATTTTGCTGAGAAGTATAAGTTGCTAAAAATTGGTGTTCAATGCCTTAATCTACACAGAATTTATCAAACTTTCTAGATGTGTATTCAATCCCATTGTCCGATCTAACCATTTTCAGTTTCTAGAATTTTTTGGATAGGATTTTGAGAAATTCAGCTTATCCTTTTTCTTGTGTAAATATGGCATCATGTCAAATGAAAAGGATGTGCTTTTTTAGCCCTATTCTCCTTGTATTTCTGTTACCTTTTTGCTAACAAATTGTCATCAAAGCCATCTCTTGTTCTTAAAGGTCTGTGAAAGACTTATCCCTACTCATTAGTTAAAATGGCCTCAAATTTCAGTTCTTTACCTCCTTAGTCTTCTGGAGAGAATTATAACACTTGGGGCATAAAGATGAAGGCTTATTTACAAGCCTTTAACCTATGGGAAGTGGTGGAAAATGACTTGGATCCACCACCATTACTAGCCAACCTATCCTTAGCTTAAATCAAGCATCATAATGAGGAGAAGTCCAAAAAATTCAAAGCAAAAACCTGTATTTTTTCAGCTCTTTGATAGGGGCTAAATTAGTCATATTTTTCCTAGTTATTTAAGGTTCTTTTGTGATATATTTTGTTCAATAACTAGTCATATTCTTTCATATTTGAGATTTTACCCTTGGAAAGGTATTTTGTTCATTATTTCAGATTTTTAGGGTAAAACGAAACAAAAATATCGCAAAACAGAGGAGAGGCGGTGCCGGCTACGGCTCTTGGAACCGGCACAAGCCATGCACTGGATTGCACGAACTTTGAAGCGATAAAAAAATGTCAAAACAGAGGGGAACCGGTGCCGGTTCCAAGAGTCAAGGCAGCACCGGCTGCATTCTGGTCTTCATTGTGCAAAATTCAGAGAAAAATTGGCGAACGAGTGGAGAAGTAGAACACAGCTAGTGCTGGCTCCGAGAGACAAGGCGACTCCAGCTGTGCCCTGAAGACAAGGCAGTGCTTGATTTTTTCTACGCGATTTTTGGTAATCTGTGGAGTTTTAGTATCTTCCAACTTTTACTCGGCTAAGAACTCTGTACCTACGAGTTTAGGCACTTCCTAAGCCTATAAATAGATAAAAAAACACAAGGGAAAAGGGAAGAATTCATTTATCATCATAGAAAATCACTCAATTAAAGGAGAAATTCTTCAATTCAAGGAGGATTGTACAAGAAGATCTTCAAAGGAAGAAGAAGGATGCTTATCTATAAGTGCTTTCTTTTACTTTGTTTTCTTTTTCTTGAACAATGATATGTTAATTGTTTTATTGTTTTAGAGATTCATGATATTTAGAGATATTTGATCTTTTGATTAATTGGTTGTTCTTCTTGGTATTTAATTACTTGGGTAGATTACGAGATTGGTTGATTGTAACTTTCTATTGACTTGCTTGAAAAAGGGATTGATGGTGGTTTCAATTCATTAGCTTTATATTTGTTGTCTTTTAACTTACTTGATAAGGGGTTAATTGCTAAGAACTTGTAATTAAAGGTTAATTGATATCTGCTAAAATATGGATTCATTGGTTAGTTTCATGTTTTAAGTTTGCCAGAATATGGAAATTTAATAAAGGATTGTGTTTAAAGCATCTTTTGGGTAAGACTAGTTGAGATAGAATATGTGATACTAAGTTACCTAGGAGATAGGGATTCATGGATTGAAAAATAAGTGAGTCTATCTTAATCCTTCATGATGCCAAGGGAATAATTAGTTATGATAATGGTTGAGTTCTTTTCTATCATGTTTGTCTACACAATGGTTTGAGTTGCATACTTCTCCATCCTTGACATGTATATACTTTTATTTTTATTTTATTTTATTTTATTTATTTATTTTTTTCGCTTTATCAAGTCGGTTAAATAATGAAAAAAAGGTGATTAATGTCTACTTGTTCCTTGAGGATCGACACTCGTTTGAACCCTATGCTCGATTAATGATGAGTACGCTTGCTCATATGAGTGATTTGGGTTGAACGATTTAATTTAAACTTGATTGGGAATGTGCTTAGTTTTTGTATGATTTTTACACCTAAGTCTGGACACATCAAGTTTTTGGCGCCATTGCCGGGGAACAATAGGATGAAAGCTTGGATTTTGTTGATTTAACCATGTGAATATGTAAATATGTAAATATGTTCCTTGTATAAAGAAGTGTCATATTTTATTATTTGTATAGTTGTATTTTACTTTCACTATATGTTGTAAATATGTAAATAAGTAAATACATGTTAATAATAACAAACTTGTTTTTGTATGTTTGTATAAATTGTATATTTTGTTATTTAATTTTACTAACCCAATGTTAATATGGAATATGTGTAATAATGATATTTTTAATTTTTTGATTTTTATATCTATAATTTTGAGTCAATACTAACTCTTTTTATTTTCAGGTTTGGACTTTAGCTAACACGATATTAGAGACGGACTGGTTTTATTTTATTATACGTTTCTTTATTTACAAATTTTAATTTTAATTTAATGTTTAGTTTATGAATTTGTGGTCATGCATTTAGGATAGTTTTTAGTTTAAAAAAATAAAAAATAAAAATCAGCAATGATGATAGATTGCAAAATTACAAGCTAACATTGATATTTGCAGTGAGACGTCATTAGAAGTATTAGTGAATTCTTTGGTTGCCAATACAAATTCATCTGTTCAGTGGCATGAAGAAGCTTCCCAACTTCTGTGCGATCGAAGGAAACAATTAGTTAATATTGTTGAGGAGACTCATGAGTTCATGCTAGCCCATACAATGGACCATGGAACAAAAAAAGCGGCTATAAGGAACAATTGCATGATGTGACAGGAGAGGTATTCCATTTTACTCTCTGTGCTCATAATTCTAATATTTCTTTGTCACATGATTTCTTAGGTTCCTCGCACTTCTTGGAGAACAATAGTCTCAATGCTGATGTATGGAGTTTAACATGCCTTGCGAAGTTGGATATATCATTCATTCTAAGAAACCCTTTGAGGATGTTGACGAATTCGACCCTTCACCCCAATTTCAGGGAGGTAACTTGATATTTGTAGAAGCATTGAAAAATAAGGATTTCCCAATCCCATCTTTAAGAACTCAAATGCTAAGTTTAAAGGGGAATTTTAATTGTAAAAATTCTTTTGAAGTGTTAATTGATGATTTCAAAGTTGATGCATCCGTTAGATACCATGTTGAAAAGATATTTATGTGTCTAAATGAATGTTAGACAAGGAGGTTTATGTGTTTTGCTTTGCTGAGACAAATCATTTTCATGAACCCTCCAAGTTTCAAAAACCTCTCTTGTAACACCCCACGACTACGTACCCTAAAAAGGCAGGGATGTCGCCCCGTCCCGTAGGACAAGGGGTCTTTAAAACGAGGTATAAAATATAAAGGTAATCTCCAAAAGAATCAACTTTGATAAATGAAGAAATACTCTTATTACATCAGGCTCAAATTGGAGCAATACGAAATAAGAGAAATATTGTTCAGAAGTATAAATGACAAAAGTCTCCTAGAACAGCATAGGAAAAATAGCAAAAGGCTCTACTGTCAAAGCCCTGCTGACTCAACACAATCTATCTCCTGAAAACATGATGTAAAACCGTGTGAAAATAAATCTCAGTAAGTCCTGTGTGTGCACATGGTGTTTTGAATAGTACGTGTATGCAAAGTGCAAAACATTTGTAGAAATAATTTGGCAAGTCATAAATAATATCTTTTCGCAAGGAATGGGTTTTTCTAATTATCACGCTTTGTACAAAATAAATCCTCCACTCGAATAAACAGTCATGTCACCACACGCTGGGCTCCATGAGAACAAAATGGCCAAGGCACCACACTTTGTGCACCTTGTCCGGACCAGATTACCACACATTGGGCGTTCTGATCAAGGTGAGTGTACAGCTCACCAGGTGAGATACTCCTCCGTCTCTACACCCAACAAAATCATCCGGGTGTCCATGCCGGGAATATAAATAATACCATACCATGTACAAATGCTAGCTTGGACTGGCCTAACCAACCAACACTGTCGCCTTTTCAAGCAGAGTTCATCTTCTGGAGGTGGCCTTCTGCCAGAAGACTTACGCTAGCCCTCTAAGACTAGTATTGTTAGCTTACCCTTATTGAGTACTCAACGAACATATCCGTCAATTCCTGATTCAAAATATCTCCACACCTTGGCTTTGTACAACGTGATTTTCCTCTAAAAGAGTTTTCTAAAAATTTAGGAAGGAATAGTTTTCTTGATAAAATCATTAGTTTGACAAAACCGTTTAAAGAATAACCATCCACGTTTACAACCCAAATAATCATAGTTCAACCATAGCTTTACAAAGCTTCACAACATAGACTTGCCATCACAATATTTAACAAAAGAGTTTATGCAAGGACTTACCATCACAACATTTAACAAAAGAGTTTATGCAGGGACTTACTTGACATGCCTCAGATAAATGAGATAAAATCACAGCTTGCTTTCCTCAATTATCCTCCTGATCTACACCATATAATATCATGATCAGGGTCTCAATTAATTCGAACATGCTCTAATCTCATTTATTTTCACAACAACTCGCAATCCCCTATTTAAATCCAAGTAAACTATCCAATCCCCAAAGATCATATACCATGACCATATGCTCATCCAACTAATAGACATCATTAGACCTTACTTTCGGCATCAATGGTGGGTATTCCCTTACCTTGCAACAACCGGGTAATGAGGTCTCGATGCTCCTATGGTGATCGTCCCGAGTTCGCTTGAAAGGAAAAGAAAAGCTACCTCCTTTGCTCCTCTTGACCTAAAATCAAAGAAGAAGATTAAATCAGCCTCTATGTGGCGTGATTTAAGGGAAGAAGAAGGAGAAAAGAATCATTAGAGAAAACGGCATCAAGAGGTTGAGAGGATTTTTGGCTTACCTTAAGGTATGTTCGATTTTTGCTAGGTATTGCTCTTAAGATTTTCGAAAATTGCTGTGGAGTTCTTGATGGAATTTTTCGTGTAGAATAGAGAGGGTAATCGGCTACTATGCTTTAGGGTTAGAGAAGATTGGTTTAGGGTTAGATGGTGGTGTTTAGGAAGACTCCTAATGGCTTTAGGTTTCTTGGACAGCAAGGGAAAAAATTGCAGCTTATGGTGTGCCTTATTGCTGCCGACTTTGGGAGGGTTTAAGGGAAAAAATATTCTGTAATTTGCTTCTTTGCACTGGCCGAAATATTGCTTAAGGGAAGGACTGAATGTGTTCAGAATTTTGGGCCAAACAAAGAAGAGTTTGAGAAGGTTTGAAGAGCTGCAATTTCTGTGCGTGTGCAGTGGTTTTGCTGTACAAAATTGTTGAACAATAAAAGGAGAAATTCTGATCTGTTGTAGCTGTGGTTCTGTCGCAATTTTCAGAGAAAAGATGAGGGCTTTAGGTGCAGAAAATTGGCTTGATCAACTGAGGATTCTGGTGTGTTTTGGTGTGCAGAATTTCGGTTTGTGTAGGAGTGCAAGCTGGCCGAAATTCCTGTACAAGGATGGCCGAAATCTGTGCAAGTGCTGTGCGAAAATTCTGTGCAAGAGTGACGGATTTTTGGACTGTTTTGGCTGCTGTTTTTGACGAAATTCCAGAGGAGAAAAGTGTGGTCTTTAGGTGCTGGAATTTAGCTTAATCAACAAGGAGTTTTGGTAGGTTTTGGAGTGCAAAGCTGTCGAAAATTCTGGGCATAATCTGGACGAAAATTCTGGAATTTTTGGTGAAGAAGAATCTGATTTTATGTCACTAGAGTAATCTGATTTGGTGGGGGGTTGTTCTAGGTAATTTGAGCTAGGGTTTGAAGAGTTTGATTGCAATTAGGAGGGCAAGAATTTCGTGTAGCTTGTGCTTGCACAATGCTGCCGAAATTCAGCTAGGAAAAGGGATTCTAATCCTAGTTGATTTAGGATTGAATAAAATCTGGTTTTATCAAGGATTTGGATAAGATTTCCTCTAGTCCTAGAAGAGTTTGGATTGAGCTAAAATTCTTCCAAGAAGTGGCGGCACTTGCTGGAAATTTTTCCAGATTTTTAGCTGACATTCTAAGGTTAAAATCAACAAGGTTTCCTACTAGGAAAATGACTCATTAATTCCAACTATCCATGGCAACATCTATTAAGCTAAAATCAAGCTGAAATTTTAATTATTAGCTAGGGTTTTTTCGAAAATCCTAAGGAATAAAAGCTGAAAATTAAAAGTGAACTTTATTCACATCAAAGTCCTTGAATTTAGGAAATAAATATAGAGACTTATTTCCTTGGAGTAATGGCACTAAAATTTCTCTAGGTTTGCTATATCTTTTTCGGCCAAGACTTGGAAACTCTAAGGAAAAGAATCTTCAAGAAGAGAAACTAGGATTCACAAAAGATAGGATTCGAACTCGGGCCACAACGGAAAAATCACCATCCTCCCCGCTATTCCAAATCAATTCCAATACTAATTCTTCCTACAAGAAGTTCTTACCACCCCAATACTCATCCTTCCAAATCTTCGACCAAACCTCCCTTAACCAAATCTTTAACAACACACTATTTCACCTCCATTAATTCAAATGCAAGAGTAACGGAAAAATTCACATGCATCCATGCAAATAAAATAATTCTAAGCTACCACATAAAATGCAAAATACTATGCAATGCATGACTTTTCCCCAAAGTCAAAGGTAGTTTTGGGCGGGGTATTACATCTCTTCATTTTACATTCATCATGTCTATCTTCTATTTTGAGCTTTAATTGCGTTTCAAAAGGTTTGATGATGAAGCATGATAGGTGTAGAGAGTTTTTGTTTTATTTATTTTAGTCTTTTTTTATTTTTAGTTTGTTTTCTTTTATTTAGGTCAATTTTAATTTTATTATTATTTTTCTTGTGCTTTTATTTTTGTTTTTTTTATTGACATAGAGTCCTTTTGGACAAGCCCTTCTCTGTACCTCACGTTTGGATATCTATTGGAGTATTATCGCACTTGGGCAGTATTACTTAAACTTTCTAACCCCTTATTATTTTGTCTCTTTGGAGATGCGTTCTTATGTTTATTTTTTGCCAATGAGGACACTGTCCAATTTAAGTTTGGGGGAGTGGTTTGGAGATATACTTTGTCCAAATTTTCATCGATTTTAGCACATTACACAATATATGGAAGTATTGTCTTTCTATCTCTTCTCCTTTATATTTTTGGTCTTATGGCATTGTTTCTTTCTTGTTATATTTATTTGGCCATTGAGGATAGTATCCAATTTAAGTGTGGGGGAGTGATTCGATTGAAAATTCTTCTATGCATCATTCTTTTATACTTTCATTCTTCTTGTGAGCAAAATTTTCAATTTTTTTTTTTTGATTTTCTAGAGATTTCAAGCTATATTTTTAATGCATGTCTTTATGATGGATTATAAAGCATATGTTCAAGATCATTTATGGCTTATGTATGACTTTTTGCACGCACTTAGATGAAGTAGTTCTTGATCTAATGCTTTGCATTGTTCTTAAACCTGTTTCTCTACTAAAATTCATGGAGCATTCTAGAACTTGAATATCTCTCGAGGTGAAATAAGAAAGACAGTTATTATTTAACTTAGGGATGACGGTAATAGGCTTTCTTTGGATAGTTTGAGCTTTTCAAGCCTACCTATTGTCATATTGTCCCTAGTGTCTATTTTGAGCCTAAATTGTTGATTTCTTTCATTAAGACCCGTCACAATATTTTGTCCATTGCTTGTTGCTGAGAGTTTGAATGATTTTCCAAATCTTTATGCTCTTGATGGATGAAAGTATGTGTAAGAAAATGTTGAGGAAGAATGTTGGGATAAAGATCATGACTTGTTACTTTCAATAACGGGTCAATAATGAGTTGAGCTAGAAAGAAGAAAGAGGAAAGGGAAGGAAGATAGAGAAGAAAAAGAAAAGAGCGATTGAAAACGAGAAAAGAAAAGAAGAACAACAGTAAGAGTGAAAAGAATGAAAATTGAGTGGAAAAAGAAAAAGAGAAGAAAACAAAAAGCTACTACAAAGAATGAAAAAGAGAGAAGAAGTGAGAAAAAGCAAAAACAGCAGCAGTGATGAAAAAGAAGAGAAAGAAGAAGAAAGAAAAAAATGCAGGATTTGCTTGAGTGGAGCTGGAATTGCTAAATAAGGTTATTGTTTGATTGATTTTTGGAATAGGAGAGCAAGAAGAGTTGGAAATTATTGATTCATTTTGTTTATCCTTTTTTTTGCAAACTCTCAGTTTCTTTAATTTTTGATTCTCCTATATCATTTGTTTAATAAGCTACGTTACAAGCCTTTAGCCTTATATTACAAGTTTAAAAGTCCTACTTGATCTAAGTAGAATCATGATGTGTCTCGGATTAGTGGAGAGAGTGTATGAAAAGTAAGCATATGGAATGCATATTCTTTTTGAACTAAATTCTTTCCAATAGTTTGAAGATATTGTGAAATATTATGATGGTTCTACTGAGTCATTTATCACTAACACAAGTCTTGCATTGGTTGTGAAAGATATAGTATCATGTGTTTTATCTTCTTGGATAAAGGAAGCAATAAAGATATTGTTTTAAAATTGATTGAGTTTGTTAAACCTTGTGTTTTCCTACTTGTTCTTGATACTTTACTTGAGGACAAGTAAAGAGCTAAGTATGGGAGAATATGATAGGGGCTAAATTAGTCATATTTTTCCTAGTTATTTGAGGTTCTTTTGTGATATATTTTGTTCAATAACTAGTCATATTCTTTTATATTTGAGATTTTACCTTTGGAAAGGTATTTTGTTCATTATTTCAAATTTTTAGGGTAAAATGAAACAAAAACATCGCATAACAGAGGAGAGACGGCACCAACTAGGGCTCTTAGAATTGGCGCTGGCCATGCATTAGATTGCATGAACTTCAAAGCGATAAAAAACTGTCAAAATAGAGGGGAACCAGCATCGGTTCCAAGAGTCAAGGCGGTGCTGGCTGCATTTTGGCCTTTATTGTGCAAAATTCAGATAAAAATCGGCGAACGAGTAGAGAAGCAGAACACAACCGGCACCGACTCTGAGAGCCAAGGCGGCGCCGGCTGTGCCCTGAAGATAAGGCGGTGCTTGATTTTTTCTACGCGATTTTTGGTAATCTGTGGAGTTTTAGTATCTTCCAACTTTTACTCGGCCAAGAACTCTGTACCTACGAGTTTAGGCACTTCCTAAGCCTATAAATAGATGAAAAACATACGAAAAACGGGAAGAATTCATTTATCATCATAGAAAATCACTCAATCAAAGGAGGAATTCTTCAATTCAATGAGGGTTGTACAAGAAGGTCTTCAAAAGAAGAAGAAGGAAGCTTGTCTATGAGTACTTTCTTTTACTTTGTTTTCTTTTTCTTGAACAATATTATGTTAATTGTTTTGTTGTAATTTGACATTGTTTCAATGATTTATGATATTTAGAGATATTTGATCTTTTGATTAATTGGTTGTTCTTCTTGGTATTTAATTACTTGGGTTGATTACGAGATTAGTTGATTATTACTTTCTATTGACTTACTTGAAAAATGGGTTGATGGTGGTTTCAATTCATTAGTTTCATATTTGTTATCTTTTAACTTGCTTGAGAAAATGCATTAATTGCTAAAAACTGGTAATTAAAAGTTAATTGATGTCTGCCAGAATATTGATTCATTATTTAGTTTCATGTTTTAAGTTTGCCAGAATATGGAAATTTAAATAAAGGATTGTGTTTAATGCATCTTTTGGGTAAGACTGGTTGAGACATAATATGTGATACTAAGTTACCTAGGAGATAGGCATTCATGGATTGAAAAAGAAGTGAGTCTATCTTAATCCTTCATGATGTCAAGGGAATAATTAGTTATGATAATGGTTGAGTTCTTTAATATCATATTTGTCTACACAATGGTTTGAGTTGCATACTTCTCCATCCTTGACATGTATATACTTTTATTTTTATTTTATTTATTTATTTATTTATTTTCACTTTATTGAGTCGATTAAACAATGAAAGAAGGTGATTAATGTCTACTTGTTCCTTGAGAATCGACACTCGTTTGAACCCTATGCTCGGTTAATGATGAGTACGCTTGTTCATATGTGTGATTTGGGTTGAACATGTTAATTTAAACTTGATTGGGAATGTGCTTAGTTTTTGTATGATTTTTTTACCCAAGTCCGGACACATCAAGTTTTTGGTGCCGTTGCCGAGGAACAATAGCATGAAAGCTTAAATTTTGTTGATTTAACCATGTAAATATGTAAATTATGTATAATTGTTCTTTCCGCAAAAAGGTGTTATCTTTTATATTTTGTGTATTTGTGTATACCCTTATAATCAAACCTACTAACTTTGACTATGTTCTATTAACTAACTTTGTAATATTGTAATTCTGTTTTAATCATTAATTCTGTTATCTTACTTTCATTTTGTCTTTGCTAGGTGTTAGCCTTGGTACATGATCCAATGACGTAAAGGCGATATAGTAGATTTCGTTTTGTTTCATTTTTATTTCTTTCTTCATGAATTAAATTACATTATTCATCATTGTTGTATGTTCATCATTTTTATTTCATTTTTCACAACAAAAAAAAACAAAAATTAGTGTATTGATGATAGATTGGCAAAATTACAAGCTAACATTGATGTTTTTAGTGAGACGTCATTAGAAGCATTAGTGAATTCTTTTGTTGCCAATACAAATTCATCTATTCAGTGGCATAAAGAAGCTTCACAATGATTGGGCGCTCAAAGGAAACAATTAGTAAGATTGTTGAGGAGACTCATGAGTTCATGCTAGCTCGTATAATTGACCATGAAAAAAGAGAAGTTATGAGGGACAATTGCATGACGTGGCAAGAGAGGTATTTAATTCTACTCTATGTGCTCATAATTCTAATATTTCTTTGTCACGTGATGTCTTAGGCTCTTCACACTTCTTGGAGAACAATGGTCTCAATGATGATGTATGGAGTTCAACATACCTCAAGAAGTTGAATTTGTCATTTATTCTAAAAAACCCTTTGAGGATGTTGACGAATTCTACCCTTCACCCCAATCTCAGGGAGGTAACTTGGTATTTGTCGAAGCATTGAAAAGTAAGAATTTCCTAATTCCATCTTTAAGAATTCAAACACTAAGTTTAAAGGGGTATTTTAAATTGCAAAAATTCTTTTGAAGGGTTAATCGGTGATTTCAAGCTTGATGCATTCTTTAAAAACAATGTGCATTTCTATGTTGACAACAATATTTGTGTGTCTAAAGAAATGTTAGAGAAAGAGGTTTATGTGTTTTGCTTAAGTGAGAAAAAATTATTTTCATGAACCTTCTATTTTTCAAAATCCTCCATTCTTTCTACATTCAGTATGCCTATCTTCTATTTTGAGCTTTAATTTCTTTTCAAAAGGTTTGATGAGGAAGCATGATAGGTGTAGAGCGTTTTTGTTTTATTTTTATTATTTTAGTCTTTTTCTTTAGTTTGTTTTCTTTTATTTAGGTCTGTTTTTATTTTATTATTATTTTTTGTGTGCTTTTATTTGTGTTTTGTTTTATAGGCATACAGTCCTTCTCTTGGACAAGCCCTTCTCTTTACCTCAAATTTGGATACCTATTGGAGCAATATTGCACTTGGAAAGTATTACTTAAACTTTCTACCCCTTTATTATTTTTTGTCCTTTTGGAGATGTTTTCTTGTGTTTACTTTTTCCCAATGAGGACATTATCCAATTTAAGCATGGGGGAGTGGTTTAGTGATATTTCTTGACCAAGTTTTAATCAATTATCTTGGTGTTTTCTTAGTATTGAGCTACTTTAGAAAATTTTAGTTTAAAAGTTTTGAAAATTTGAAGAGTTAAAAGATTGGAACTTTTGGAGCTAATTTGTAATGGCAGTATTGACTTTCTTATCTCTTCTCCTTTTTTATTTTTGGTCCAATGGTATGTTTAGTTCTTGTTATATTTATTTGGCCATTGAGGACAATGTCCAGTTTAAGTGTGGGGGAGTGATTTGATTGACAAGTTTTCTATACATATACTTTAGCCTTCTTGAAAGCATTTTGAGCGAAAATTTTTCAAATTTTCAACAATTTTTCTGACTTTCTTTGAGATTCAAGCTATATTTTTAATGCATGTCTTTATGATGGATTGTAGAGCATATGTTCTAGATCATTTATGGCTTATACATGACTTTTTGCACTCACTTGGATAAAGTAGTTCTTGATCAAATGCTTTACGTTGTCCTTAAACCTGTTTTTCTATTAAAATTCATGGAGCATTCTAGAACTTACTTGAATAACTCTCAAGGAGAAATAAGAAAGATAATCATGGTTTAACTTAGGGATGTCGATAATAGGTATTCTTTGGATAGTTTGAGATTTTCAAGCCTACCTATTGTTATATTATCCCTAGCATCTATTTTGAGCCTAAATTATTGATTTCTTTCATTAAGACCCGTCACAGTATTTTGTCAATTGCTTGTGCTGAGAGTTTGAATAATTTTGCAAATCTTTATGCTCTTGATGGATGAAAATATATGTATGAGAATGTTGAGAAAGAATGTTGGGATAAAGATCATGACTTGTTACTTTTAGTCACGGATCAATACTGAGTTGAGCTGGAAAGAGGAAAGAATGCAAAGAAAAAGAAGAAAAAGAATAGAGGGATTGAAAAAAAAAAAGAAAACAAAAAGCTGCTAGGAAGAATGGAAAGAGAAGAAGTGAGAAAAAGAAAAAACAACAGCAGTGCAAGAAGAAGAAAAACAATTTTTGTTGAAAGAAGAAGAGGAAAAAAAATTATTGAAAGAAAAAGAAGAAAAGAAAAGATCACAAAAGGAATGGTGATTGAACTATAAAAGTTAAGTTCATATTAAAGTACTTGACACCATTGTTAGAAAATTTGAGTGATCTTGTAAAAGACATAGAGAAGAGTTGAGAAGAAAGAGAAAAAATGTAGGATTTGCTTGAAGTGCACAGGAATTGCTTAATAAGGTTATGGTTTTATCGATTTTTGGAATAGAAGAGCAAAAAGAGTTGGAAATTATTGATTCATTTTGTTTATCCTTTTCTTGCTAACTCTCAGTTTTTCTTTGACTTTTGATTCTCCTACATCATTCATTTGATAAGCTACATTAGAAGCCTTTAGCCTTACATTACAAGCTTAAAAGTCCTACTTGATCTAAGTAGAATCATGATATGTCTCGGATTAGTGGAGAGAGTGTATGAAAAATAAGCCTATGGAGTGCATATTCTTTTTTTTGAACTAAATTCTTTCCAATGGTTTAAGGATATTGTGAAGTATTGAGATGGTTCTACTAAATCATTTATCACTAACACAAGTCTTGCATTTGTTGTAAAAGATGTAGTAGCATGTGTTTTATGTTCTTAAATGAAGAAAGAATTGAAGATATTATTTTGAAATTAATTGAGTGATTAATGAAACCTTGTGTTTTCCTACTTGTTCTTGATACTTTGCTTGAGGACAAGTAAAGCGTTAAGTGTGGGGGAATTGATAGGGGCTAAATTAGTTATATTTTTCCTAGTTATTTGAGGTTCTTTTGTGATATATTTTGTTCAATAACTAGTCATATTCCTTCATATTTGAGATTTTACTCTTTGAAATGTATTTTGTTCATTATTACAGATTTTTAGGATAAAATGAAACAAAGACATCGCAAAAACAGAGGAGAGGCGGCGCCAGCTAGGGCCCTAGAACCAGCACCAGCCATGCACTGTTGACACGTACTTCGAAGCGATAGAAAAATTGGTGAAACAGAGCAAAACAGAGTTAAACCGGTGCTGGCTGCGTTTTGGTCTTCATCATGTGAAATTCGGAGATAAATCGGCGAACAAGTAGAAAAGCATAACGCAACCAGCACTGACTTCGAGAGCCAAGGTGGCGCCGACTGTGCCCTGAAGCTAAGGCACTGCTTTAATTTTTCTACGTGGTTTTTGGTAATCTGTGGAGTTTTAGTACTTTTCAACTTCTACTCAGCCAAGAACATTGTATGTGAAACCCCAACTAAAACCAACCTTAGAGTAAGGGGTCAGGATGCATATTATATTTTCTTGCATGTATAAATATATTTTTATATGATTTTATGTGCTTTGGATATGTGATTTGTAGTCTAGATGGCTTAATTGTGCTTAGTGAGTAAGAATGGTAAAATGGTAATTTAGATTGAGGTGGAAATAGGGAGATAGCTTGAGAATTAAATAGGAAAAATATTTGGGAGAGAAAATAAGAACAAGAGTTGTTGTGGTTTAGTGGATGGAGCTTTGGAATTTATACTAGAGGTCTTGAGTTCAAATTCAATCATTTGAGTTTTAGCATGATTAAATTTTATTTTTGTTAGGTAGGCTATATTCTGGCCCTTACATGCCTTAGGGAAGAGTAGGAGTGTTGTCCTAAGGGAGACATGAAGGGAATGTCCTAATTCCACTCTTATGCCCTACAAAAATTTCTAAGGGATTCATACCCTTCTTGATCTCTAACTTTCCTTAATTCTTAATCAATTAGGTTGTTCAATTTATCTAAGTTAATTTTATTTCCAGAAAATTCCAGCAAAGGTCTGTGATATTGAGGTTTCGAAAATGTCTATGTGAGGTATCTTGTTGGCCGAAAATGGGGAGGAGTTATGGAAGGTTCCCAAGAGAATTAATCTCCATGGTTGAACTTTCAAACTCCAACTTATGTATGTTCATCTTCTTCATGTAGTAATCTGAAAATTTTTCCACCTTCTTGATCAGTCCAATTGTCAAAAATTTCAGTCATTTTTCCCTCCCAAATACTGCCAGAAAAATAACCAATTCACTCAGCTTGAAGACTGAAAATTCCAGCTAAATCCAAGCTGCACAAAAGCTGTGCAAACTAGGAAAATTCCTGGACAGTTTCGCAGCTTGGTGAGCCAAAAACCATGATGTTTCTTCTAACATTTCAACCAGCAATTCAACCTTGTTTTTCCTCCATAAAGAAGGCTGGAAACCAGCCTTAAAGGACCTCCCAATATCCCTTCAAACCTGTAGCAAATCGGATGAATCATGGCAGAAAAATCTGCCAAGAAATTTCCAGCAAGCTTGCGAAAGGTTGATCAGAATTTCCAGCTTTGTTCCTTCTTCACTCTTGTCCGAAACTCATCCCATTTTTCTATACAAACTTACCTTGGTCAGCCATGGACTGAGCTTAATTATCTTCTCCATTGTTCTACAAGAAAGGAGCTCCATGGCTGCTCCTAAAATCTCTCCATCAATCACTACAATCAAGCCATTAATTGGAGTCCAAAATTCCAGCAAAATATTCCAGCAACCTTCCATGGAGTAAGCCTCAAACAACCAGAAAATTCCTTCACCATTGTACACCATATTTCGGCCACCCTTAAGCTCATTCGAACAGCATTCATCTCAATAGAAATTCCAGCAATTCAGTCAGCCATTGAAGCTTCCAAAAGACCTCCAACAACAAAGATCTTCTTACCATATTTGCTACCACAAAATATTTCCTAAATTATTCTTTTTGAATTTTAAACAACCAGCTTTCCTTTTTCCTCCCAAATCTGAAAATCCAATTACAAAAAATCTCTAAACCAATCGACCACTCTTTCTCAACAAAATTTCGGCCAGCTTCATCTATTCTCTCCATTCTCTCCAACCCTCCAAGAACACCAAGAACACCTACTACCATTCTCACGCCTAAGGCCACTCAAAACCACTTCAATCTTCTCCAAAAACTCCAGATTATACCTATTCATTCTCGTGAATCCATTCCTGCAATTTTTAACATCAAACACTGAAATCAAAGTCTCACTTTTGGATAAAAAACTAGAATTTTCTTGAAGGCTCAAGAACACCTTCAAGGTAAGCATGAACGATCATCTCCATCTTCATTCATCTTCAACTCTTAATGAATATATATATATATATATATATATATATATATATATATACACACTAATAGACTCTCTCTCTCTCTCTCTCTCTCTCTCTCTCTCGGCAGAATGGTTACTCCCACCATAGCCATTTTTCTTCTTCTAGCCTTCCTAGCGAGAGGATTCTCTTGAAATGTCCTCAAGGTAGTCATCATTCAAGTAAGATTCTTCAAACTCCTCTTTAAATTCTAGATTCATGTCTCTTGGATGTAGTTGGATGAGGATGGAATATATTTGGAGATTGATTATGTGTTTTGTGATGGAGTTGGGATTGAAGCATGAGAATGAATATGTTTGTATGATGGAGATGGGGTTGATGCATGAGATGATTTATCTTGGTTGAATGTATGGCATTTTTAGGGTTTGTTGCATGCCTTCATGTCGTGAGTAGTATGAATGATTAAGCATGTTAGAGATTATGTCACCTTTGGTGAATAGGGTTTTATGTTCATGTATTCATGTTAAGGCCATGTTTAGTGGAGTTTGGATCATGTCTTGGTAGATTTGGATTTATGCCTTTATTCATGATTGGATATTTTGTTGATTGGTGTAGAATGTATGTTCATGATTATGGTTAGCAATAGGAATTGTGATCATGACCTTGTTGTCCCTAAACTAATTGAGTTAGCCAATTTTATTTCATCAATAAAATGATTAATACTATAATTTCTTCTAGTGATTTCGAAAACTTTAGGAAAATGTGGATTTGAACTATTATATAAAATAATGATATTTTAGTCAAATAAATAATACATTTTGTTAAAGAAATAAAATATATAGATATTATATAATAATAATAATATCAAATAAAGCCTTTTATAAAAATAATCATAATAGGAAAAATATTAATTTTGTAAGTCTTATGTTCATAAATAATAATAAAATTTATTTATTATATTTTAATCAAATGTATTAAAATTTACTTACAACAAATTTTATTTACCAATTATTTTCTAACCATTAGTTATTATAAATCATTATTTTAAATAATATCATCTAGGGCCTAGGACCCTTCATCAAATAAACCCTAATTTATTTATAGTAAGATTTAAACCTACAACTTATTAGTCACTATTTCACAAACCCTAGTTATTTTAATATCGAGCTAGATTTATTTTTTAAACCCTTTTATTTATTATCTAGCTTTAAAGCTTGGGACACTAGGGTCATGATTGTAGTAAGTTGAACTAGGATTATTTGTGAAAGCAAATTTTGGCTTGAGTTTAATTATGGCTTATGTTTACCCCAAGCGGGGTTAGGTCAGCTTTTGGAGATCTTTATTTTATCTCAGGCAAAGGATCAGGCAAACTCCTGTATAAAACCAGTTTGTTGCAAAAGTTGTTATGCCAAGCTAAACACGAAGTTTGTGAACACTGATTTGGTAGAGGCAATTAGGGACTGTTTCCTTTCTTGTTTCAGTCAAATCAATTATTTGAAAAACAACAAGCAGTTTTATTCAAACACTAAACTGTTTCTAAAATTAATTTTGACAAAGACCTTGGAAACCCTTGACTGCCATTTTCAAGTAAAGCTATATTTTATCAGTTTTCTCCCAAGTGGGATGAACTACGTTGAGTACTCAATAAGGGTAGACTAGTAGTACTAGTTTTGAAGAGCAGGAGTAAGTCTTCTGGCAGGAGGCCACCTCCAGAAGATGAACTCAACTTAGTGAAACGTTAGTATTACTTAGTCATGTCGGTCTGAGTTAGAAGGTTTCAGTCATGAAAACTGTGTGTTGCCGGAGTGGACAATTGGTTTTGTTTGGGTGTAGAGAAGGAGGAGAATCTTACCCGGTAGGCCGATCACCTACCTTTTTTATCAGTCTGCACAAAGTGTGGCATTCTGACCGTTGTATGGTTATAGGGCCCAACGTGTGATAACCCATAGCCGCCCTTTTGAGTGGTTGATTTTACTATTCATATATGGTTGGAAAAGCTAAAACGCTACTCTTGATTTTGAATATTGTTTATTACTAGCCACTATTTTTCTTATGAAGTTTTTACACCTTGCATTCATGAACTGTTTCCACTAAACACCCAAAGCACATACGGACTTACTGAGATTTTTATCTCATCACCCTTTTTGCCATGATTTCAGGTTGATCTTACTGTGGAGATGAGTAGCTAGTTGTTGCCTACCTTGGAAGATATTCTGTTATTTATTTTTGTGTAATGCTATGGGAGTTGAGAGTGAACAATTTTTATTTTGGATTTGTCTTGAATTTTTGAATTGTAATAAGTTTTAATTTTTTAAAGTATTATTTTATTTTGATTGTGTGACCTAGTTATAAAGACCCCTTGTCCTTTGGACGGGGCGATATCTCTGGCCTTGTTGGGCCTAAGTAGTGGGGTGTTACATTGTACGTACGAGTTTAGGCACTTCCTAAGCCTATAAATAGATGAAAAACACAAGGGAAATTGGGGGAATTCATTGATCATCAGAGAAAATCACTCAAGCTAAGAAGGAATTCTTCAATTCAATGAGGGTTGTGCAAGAAGGTCTTCAAAGGAAGAAGAAGAAGGCTTGTCTATAAGTTCTTTCTTTTTCTTTGTTTTCTTTTTTTTTTTTGACAATGATATGTTAATTGTTTTATGTAATTCAACGTTGTTTAGATATTCATGATTTCTAGAGTTGTTTGATGTTTTGATTGACTGCTTATTATTCTTGGTATTCAATTACTTGTGCTTATTATGAGATTAGTTGTTTAGTTCTTTCCATTAACTTGCTGGACCAAAGGGGGTTGATGGTAGTTTCAATTTATTAATTTCATATTCTGTTGGCTATTAACTTGTTGGACCAAAGGGGGTTGATTGCTTAGAACTGGTAATTGAAGGTTAATTGATGTCTTCCGAGACCAAGGGTTCATTCATTAATTTCATACTTTAAATTTTCCGAGACCAAGGGAATTTAATTAAGGATTGTGTTTAATGCGTCTTTTGGATGAATTAGTTGAGACGGACTAAGTGATTCTAATTCATCTAGAAGATAGTGATTTCATGAATTGACCATCGAAGTGAGTCTACTTTCATCATTCATGATGCCAAGAGAATAATTAGTTATGACAAAAATTGGGTACTTTAAGATCATGTTTATCCAAACAATGGTTTGAATTGCATACTTATCCCCCCTTGACATGTATATATTTTTATTTTAATTTTCTTTTATTTCATTTTATTTCTTTTTATTTGTTTTTCGATTTATCGAGTTGGTTAAACAATAAAAGAAATGTGATTAATGTCTACTTGTTCCTTAAGGATCGACACTCGTTTGAACCCTATGCTCGGTTGCTCATATGTGTGATTTGTATTGAACATGTTAATTTAAACTTGGTTGGGAATGTTCTTAGTTTTTGTATGATTTTTATACCTAAATCCGGACACATCAATTACTACCATCGCAATTAATTAGTATTTGCGACGGTTAACTATGACGGCTGTAACTGTCGCAAATACTCAGCAACTGCGACCATAAACAAAAACGACAATTAGACCGTCATTTTTAGATCCCTCCCTCTTTTCATAATTTATTTATTTGAGTATCTACCACCTACAAATTAAACCTAACCAAGCTAAAAATTCAACACAATTACAACCAAAATCGAAAAAAAAAAAACTCATTAGAAAATCCAACATCAATCAAACTATAAATAAACCGAAATGAAACTAAAATTTGTACAAGTAAAAGTAATAGTACATAAATAAAAAGTAGAAAATAAAATGTTTCAATCCCAAAAACTACTCATACACAACAATAGCGAAAAAAAATGACTCAATCATACTGATCACCAACAGCATCATCATCAGGAGCTTCAGGTTGTCCATGGGGACGAGATGTAGAACCAACATCGAGAGAGGCCGTAGAGGCACTAGATGGACGTCTAGGAGCTGTGTAAATGCACCTATGTCAGCTCTACGCGATAGAGCTAATTCCAAACATGCCTCCATCTCGGCTTGCATAGCCTCTACACGTGCCTCCATCTCGACTTGTATAGCCTAGATACGTATCTCAACCTGCACTCTGATAGCCTCCTCAACCTTAATAGAATAGTTGGATGAATGTTTAACTGCAGTTGGTGTTGGTCCATTTCCCTGACATCTAACACGACCCCTCATGTTAGGACCGAACATGCGCTCAGAGTCAAGAAGTGCCTACCACTTTGCCTCTAATCGGTCCTACAAAATTAAGAAATAACATACATATTAAGTTAATTTTGTCATATTTTAACAATTCAGCAAAGTAAAGCATTAAAAATGCCTTACAATCATATCAGTAGTCAAACCATCAACCTGCCACCCACACCACCTTCGTGTCACAAGAAACATATCATACTGTGATGTCGACTGGCCTTGTGAGGCCCTCTGCAAACATGAACAATAGTTAATTAGATAATATTTATAAAAATAAGGATTTTTTACAATCTACTAATAAAGATAAAATAATGTCATACACGATAATCTAAATACCTAATCAAGCATTACAGAATGTGGCATCCTTCTTGTGGTTGGTGGATATGTAATATGTGATCGATTTTGGCTGTTCTGCACAGCCTCCACCTGTGAATTAACAACGTAGTTAATATGTAACAAAAACATACTATAACCATCTTATATACGTAGATAACTTCATAATATAAAAAGTTTAATAGAGTTAATTATATGACCTGCACATCCTCTAAATGCCAATAATCAACTAACATCCTCCACTGATCTTCGTCGACCCTTTTATCTCCATAAGTAATAGGCTCCATGGTATGCTGAAAAGGAATATAGTATCTACACTTGAGCTTGGATTTTTTATCTTTTTAGTCTGCACAAAGCATCTTCATTGTGACAGTACGTCCCTCAGGTAGCATAGTTGTGTTGTCCTTACACGTGTTAAACACATACGTGATTAGATAAAATTTAAATTGTTAACAAACTAAACTTTTAATTGGGGAGACTTTTCTCAGAGTTAGTAAGAATTTATTTACCTGTATTTCTTCCTACACAGAATCCTTCATTCTTTGAGGTATAGAATGCCAATCCCTATAATTCAAAGGAATTCTATTGCTCGTTTGAGCAAAACAACCCACTGCGGAACTAAAGCGAGAAGCATTCACCCCTATAAGTCCTCTATGCTGGTTGACTCCAACCTCGTACTTCCTGAAATTTGGTTCAGCCCACCTAGGGGGTAACTTTCCACCCCCCGACCATCTCTGGATGAAGAACTTAGAAATAACAATTTAAATAGTTACCAAATACTGATATGTAAAAATTAATCAACAGTATTGTATGAATAGGACTAAAAAAATAATAAATTAACACAAACCTGAGGCACTAGGTTTTGAAGAAGTAGGTACTGTTGTAGACGGAGCCATATCAGAAGTAGTTGCAGATGGGATGCTACTAGGACCTGCACTAGAAGTAGTTGCAGGAACTCTTGTATTAAGACCATCACCAGAAGTAGCTACTGCGCTAGTAGATCTCTTTGCCGCCTGTGAGGAACTAGCCCCTGACCTTGACACTACTATAGCATCTTGCATTGATGCATGCCGAAGTCATTTGTTCACCATCTGCAAAGCGCAAAAAATAAATATGACATTAATAATTATACATAAATTCATGAATTTATTCAAATTATAAAAAAAATATAGAAACATAAATTTAATCAAATAAATATGTACAAAACACTTGAGAAATATATAAAATACATTTATGTGGCTGCTTGTGTCCTTTTACTAGCTAAATCCACTTCCTCCCCAGAAATATCACCCCTAACCCATACGGCATCTACTTCGTGTGAAACAGGATGAGAATCTAATTGCTGTGCCGGAAATGTTTCTATGTCATGGTCCATTGAGTACACGTTGCAATTATCTCTTCTCATTATTGACATTACCACATGCCAGTCTCTCTCTATAAAACAACGAGAATACCAAACTTGCTTCACTTGATTTGCTAGTATAAACCGCTTATCCATCTCTCTACTTTCCCGGTACAATAAACACTCAAGATTCACCAAAGTGAACTTGAGGTCATCAACTTTGACACCCCGATGCACATCTACCCAATCACATTTAAATAATAGAAATTTCAACTGATTACAATATCATATCATGATGATATCAGTAAGCAACCTATAGTAGTTGACACTACCCGCTATGGGATTCCTATCTCGTGGGCTAGTGTAGCTCGTAGTGTTAGCTCTGCACATAACACCAAAATTTTAAGTGGACTTATTAGCCTCGTAGGTTAGTGTACGAAATCAGAACCCATTCACGTTGCATGCATTATAACGCTTTCCTTGATTGAAAGGACCACCAACAAGCTTTCTAACTTCAATAGGAATATCAGGACATTCTTCATTGCTTTCAACCTATATATGAAGCACACGGGCAATAATAATATAAGATCCACCAACATAATATGTTTCAAATAATTGTTTAGTGTTTTTTGCACGGAAACATAACTTACATAACACTTGAGCCAAGTGTGAAACGTTTGAGAGTGAATACGCTATTTGTCTCGGATGCTCTCTATTTATAATAGACATATGAAGGCTATATATATCACACGTGGGAGTTTAGTATGAACATATATATATATATATATATATATATATATATGCATAAAATTGTATATAAGCAATTGAAAAGAAAACTAACTCTCTATATGGTTTAAGGATGTCAGAGTTAGCTAGAACCCACTGGTGTGCTTGCATCAAGGTAGTACGATCAAATATTATATCAGTTCCCTTTCCAATTGGTTTACCCATCTCATTGTCATCATCAACGTATCTCAGGGGCCTATCCTCTTTGCTCTCAGCATCAACTAAGGGGCTATCCTCTTTGCCCTCAGCATCATCGGGGGCCTATCCTTTTTGCAAACAAATAGTCATGAATGAATATAATACAGAAATAAATAGTGTGCTTTGGACATATATTCCAATAGTTTGATGCTTAACTCCTAATTTATGCTTGAGAAATTTAAAATGTTTCCAAATTTAAAAAATAGCTTATGCTCAAATATTTCATAGATACATAGGAAACTTAACTTATTCTAAACTTATAAAGGGGTGATCCTAACTTAGTTATGATCCACACCTTCAATCTCCACCAAATCTAAAATACAAATAATTTATGTATTAATATTCTATATTACTTCTCCAAATATAGCTCAACCACAACCACAATTCCTATTCAACATTGTCATCAACTTACATACCTTGATCATAACCCAAAACACAATCCCACTCACAAAACGACATGTGAATCATCATATATGAAGTATATATTACATAAAATGCCAATAATTAGTCTCAGCAAATCGGTAATTACAATTACTCATATAATCACATCAATACTTATAGAGTTCTTTTCTTCAAAACTCATTGTCAAACAGAAGTTGCTTTGTCTATCAAGTTGCAGTAAGTTTGGACTTCAATAAAGTTAGTAAAATAATATTATGAACTTATCAAAATATGCTCATAACATCATAGTGTAAGAGTAAATAAATGCATACTTGATTGATAGTGAAAATCTGAACCCATTCGTAACTTGATCAAACAAGTGAATTTTGTTTTAAAATGGAAAAACAAAGTAGTAATTGAGATACCATTTTGACCTATCAACCAAATTCCAAATTGTCCCAAATCTTCTAATTTAAGACCTTAATATATTTGTTAAACGTTCCAGTAAAGATCCCAAAAAAATAGTGCATAAAATCAGGTAGTATATGAGTTTATTGCTACAGTAACATATGGAGGCTACTAACCTGTTGACTTCAAAAAAATTACTTACAATTAAACATATGAATTTAACCATGATACTTTTTTTTTTTTAAAGCTTCTACTAACATATAAGCTTCAAGTTATAAAATATCTCAATCAAACTTGTCCAATTGATCCTATTTTCAGACCAAAGGAATCACATTTTAATCATAGAATTTTCATCAGCGAGCATATTTCATGTGAAACCGTACACAAACAATACCCAAGGGAAATTTCAGATTACATATTTCGTTTGTGCATTGGAAAAAGGTAGATTCTTATATTAGATTTTCCTTATAAAAATATTTTCTTGTGACATACAAATCAAGAAAGAATAAAGAAATAAACATCAAAATCCTCTCGAGCAAAACAGTCACACTAGAACATTTTGGTCCGAAAATTCTAGCATGGTGTCGTTCATCAAGAAGAAAGGAAAATGTCAAGTTTTACATACCTTGCCTGCAAGACTACGTATTGAATATCCCTAGGGCTTGCAAGATTAGGTTCTCCTCCTATCAATGATAGCTAGGCTTGAGAGCAATAAGAGCAGAATCATTGAGCCTAGAGAGGATAGAGAGAAGCTGAGAGTTTTATGGAATAGAGAGAGTGCCGACTGCCAGAAAAGAAAAGAGTTAGTGTTTTTTTTTTCTCTTGAAAAAATGAGAGAAAATCGTGTAACCAAGCTTAGAAGAAGTGACAACCAGCTGAAAATTTTTGAGAGGGTTTTTAGGAGATTATAGGGTTAGGAAGATTAGATTGTGTTTTCAAAATTAAGGAAAAAATTCTGCGAAGTTATGAGTCTTGGAGATGGCAGCTAAGAGAAGATTAAGTTGAGAGGAATTAGAATTTAGTTCTAAACCAAATAGGATTCACAGAAGAGTAGAAAAATGGTGGCCAATATAGGGAATTCTTAGGAGGATTTTTAGGAAGTTTGAGAAAGAAAATATTTCCAAGATAATTTGGGGAATCCTAAAGTTGAGAAGGGGTAGGGTTTTATTTTCTAAGGCAAGAGTGGGATTTCGTGAGAACAAAAGGGTGGAAGATGGCCGCCAAGAGGGATGAAAGTTAGGAAAGTTGAATTTCAAAAATATAACAAAGTTAATTTAAAAGGATTTTGGGATAGCTGGGATTTCTAAAGGATATTCAAGATACTTAAGATATCTAAGATAATTTTAGACATGCTGGAGTTTGAAAATGATGACCAAGCTAAGTTACCAAGAGAAATTATAGGGAAAGTTTGATCAACTTTAGTCCGCAATCGATGGAAAATCTTGTTACATGCATCGGGATTGCGTATTAGGATATAAAAGAAAAGAATCGAGGGAAAAATTTTTTTTTTTGGGGGTGGAGGGGGAAGACATCATAAAAATGATATTCAAAGAATTTTTTTTGGTTTTTTATGATTTGTTTTATAAATTTTTTAAATTTTTAATTCATAACTCTTTGGCCAATTTTGTATTGATATTCTTTTTTTTAACTTTAAAAATAAAATAAAATTACATTTACCTTTTTTTTCAACTACTCAATCAAAAATATAAAATTCATATTCATGACATTATAAATATCATTGTGGATATTTTATGCTAAAAAATTAAAAGAAATTTTATTTATTTTATTCCAAACTTATAATATATTAATTAAACAATCATGGAAGTAGAGAAAGAACTAGAGGGGACGGAAGATGGTGTTCGTCCTTAGATCAAATAAGAAAATTTTCCTTATAGAAAAATTATATTTTTTAAAAAATATCTTTTATAATTTTACTTTTTACTTTAAAAAATTAAATTTTAGTATATTATCTTCTAAAATATCCTTTCTTATAGATTATCCTTCAATTTTAAATTTCTAATTCTATATCAGCATGAAAAGATAAATCTTAAATTTTATTAATTCTCATTTCCATTAAATTGATAAATCAAATACGAATAAAAAAATTGTTTCAAGTTATTGTAATAGTAAATTCTATAATTTCTATTACCTTTCTCATTTTTTGATGTGAACCAAACAGCTCCTCTATTTTTCATGTTCTTGTGTAAAATAAACAAATATATTTTGTTTGGTAAATATTGTTTTTTAATTTCATCTGCTTTTGTCTTAAATTTCTATTTCAATCAATCCTTTTTCTTTTAAAGATAAACGCAAACTCAAATTCTTAACTTAAAATTAAAATGGCTAGGGAAAGAAAGAATAAAAAACAGTGCAAATCTAAATACTCATGGCCATATATATTAGCGTCAAGAATGGAGTATAGTAAAGAAACAAAAACGAAAAGCCAGTGGTTGCACGGATTGATTATGAAAATTTCCTACAAACTGATCGTTTCTCGTGGAATATCATCAGCAGCACTTACACTAATCATATGAAGAAATTGCAACCTTGTAAGGACCATTCCACGCATAGCCCTGCACGCTGCACATTTGGGAAGTAGACGCGTGTTTCCACCTCAGGAAACATTGAAAATGCCAAGACAAAGTATATAATCCCACCAATGAAATCAAACTGCCAATTTTTCTTGCGAAACTTCAATATATTTCCCAAAGCAATCTGTAATAAAAGATCTGTACAATATTAGAAAAACATGACAAGAATGACGTAATCAATGAAGAAGTCATGTAAACTTCAATATGTTTCTACCTGGAAGAGAATGGTAAGGACTCGAGACAGATCGAGCAAAAGGGACTGGGCTTGTCCAATTTGATCGGATGAGATCTGAAATGAGAAAGTAAATGTTGTGGGTTTTGGGATTATTCATTTGTTTTAGGGGATAAGATTTGAGCGCAGCTTTAGCAGTAAGACATCAAGAGAAGGATACTTTAGGAGAGAGGACAAAGGGTTTGGTAGTGAAAAAGACAAATCAAGAAGCCTTCGATTTTTTTTTTTTTTCGATTTCTACGATAGAGAATGGTGGGGAGCACTATGAAGTACTTAATTGAATTTTTATCAATTTTAACATAATTCTTTAAAATATAATTTATTCTTCCATTACAATCGAATTTTTATTTTTATTATTTTATATTATTATATTATAATTTTTATATTTATATAAAATTTCATATTAAATTAATTATTGTTAATATACTTAATTGATTAATTTAAATATTTAATTAAAATATTAAAAAATGTTTGATATTTGATTATTATTTATTTATTTATTCTTATCTTACAAATGAACTAGAACGACAAAGATTTGAGTTATCAAATTAGAAATCTGGGGATTTTATTCACTTGTTCAGTATTTGTCCTTTCACCCCAGAAAGATTCCCTTTGTCCAATTTTCTTTCTTTATTTTTTATTTACACACACACATATATATATATATATATATATATTATTATTATTATTATTACATTTGAAGGTCATTCATTTTATTTTATTATCACATTTGACAAATATTTACTAATGTGACTAAATTTGAAAGTCATTCGTTTTATTTTATTATATTTGTGTAATAATATTTATAAAATAAAAAAATATCTTAGTATTTATAAATATAAAAATATCAAATTAATGATTCAACCGTTAAATTTATTATAATCATTACCAATAGTATTGGGGCGAAATTTGAAAATAATCAGATAAAATTTAAAATAATTTTGAAGAGTTTTGTTATAATTAGACTAAAAATGACAATTACAATAAACCGTCGTATTTGACCTACTCTATTGTGATGATTACAATAAATAGCCATATTTAGTCTACTATATTGCGATGGTTACAATAAACTGTCGTATTTGGCTTACTCGATTGCGACGGTTAAAATAAACCGTCGTATTTAGCTTACTCTACTGTAATGGTTAAAATAAACCATCGTATTTGGTCTACTCTATTACGACGGTTTGTGTAAACCGTCCTCTTTGATTATCAAATACGACGGTTGGCATTAAATCAGTGTATTAGGTCTATCTATTGCGACGGTTTTAGAATCGTCGTATAAAGTAACCTATTACGACGATTTTTTTTATCATCGTTTTTGTCTCCGCCGTATTTGCCTCCTTTTTTTGTAGTGATTTAATTAATATATTTATCCCAATTGGACATACCCTAGCATAAAGAATATTAGAGGTAAATTTGGAATAGCACTAAATATTTTAAGATTAAAAGATATTAATTACTCAATGATTTAGTGGTTGTATTTGATGCAATAGGTATTGGATTCCTACTTTGAATTTAAGACACAACAAAAAAAGTTCTATATATAACACTAGTATTTACAATAGTCTTATAGCCATTACAAATGGTGGTTATATGCGATAGATCATCGTACATAACTATTAAAAACGGTGGTTTTTGGGCTGTCATATTTAATCTAATATTTGCGACAAACTATCATATATATTATAGTAAATGTGATGGCCAGTCACAAAATGTTATTATATACGACGGTTTTGAGGTTGCGATAAATATATGGTTATATACGACTGTCTTACATTTATTTACTACAATTTTGTGGCCATCTACAAAAAATAGAGTAATTACGACAATTCTTTTATGACGGTCTTGTGAGTGTTTGTCGTAAAAGGTTAATATATACGATGGTCTGGATGACACCGTAAATTCAAGGATTATACGAATAGTCTCGCTGTTATTTATGACAATTTTTTGGCCACCATAAAAAATGCATTATTTATGATGGTTCTTTTACATTTAAATTTCCTCAAAATTCAAATTTTGATTATATTTAAATTTGATCATAATACTTTTTTTTAACAATTTTCACAAATCAAATAGTTGGATCATTAATTTGATATGTTCACGTTTATGTTGGAATATATGCTCTCTAGACTAATTTATCTGATGTAATTATCCAATTTACTAATAAAAGAATTTTTTCTCAAAAATTGTTTGTGAATTTACATTTTATTTGTGCACGATTTTCATTTGGAAAGGACTCACTATGTTTAAGTAAATGATCCATGTGAATTGTGGTCTTTCACAGTAAGGTATGGATCAGGGTTACTTAACACATAAATATTTGTTCTTAACCGATTGATGAGAATGTGAATCTCATCATGTATAGGTTATTATGTTATGAATTCTAAATAAGAAATGGCTTACCTTTAGCTAGTGAGTAGTCCACTTACTTTATAGCATGAGCGTATTTCGAATACGTAGAACATGATCTGTAATAGTGATTTCTAAAAGTACTTAAAAGAACCCCAAACTATTACTACTACATGGTAGACTAATACTCTACTGCTTAAGTTTGAGTTGGTAGTCTGACGGAGCTAGAAGTATATACTTTGATATATTGTAATTGAGATTCTTTCGTAGAACCAATATACTTATATGTTGGGTATATGTGACTAGTTAGTTAAGACAGACTTGTATAAGATAACTTCTACGCTATATCGCCCCTTGTGACTGTAAAAATGATCTAATTATCAGGGCCCTAGAATATATAACTTGGATATTTACTTTCGGGTAGCTCCCTTGAAAAGTGGAAACATTCTAAGAGTCGTGGATAATTGGACTAGAGGTTTAAAGATGATAGATGTCTATTAGAGAGGTGTTAATATACTCTTCCTCTCTAATTGCACGGCGATGCGTAGAGGGGTATTTTAGTCATTATACCTGTAGGTCGAAGATTTTACTAATGCAACATTGTCCTTGGGGTCAATATTTTCTTATGATTATATTAGGAAATATTTAAAATGTAAAATATAACTATTTATATAGTAGGGGTATTTTAGTCATTTTAGTAACCAAGGCGATGTGTCTTTCGCTCCCCAGAATGGGTCTTAAGTACGAAATATTTAGGTTAAGAAATTGGTCTTGATAATTATGAATTTTTATTTTTTTAAATCAATTTATTATTAGACTATAATAAAATAAAAGATTCGAGAGAGAGTATTTATTTTATCTAATTTAATTGGCAAATTAATTATTCAGGGCCTAAGGTTCAGATTGAATAATTAAAAAATTAATCTGGATATAAACTAGATATATGAAATTTTATATTGGTCTATTTGAGCTTGTTAATTATTTATTGGGTTATTTAATAAAGCTTTAAAAAATAAATAATTGAGATTTATTATTTATAAGTGTTCAAGCCCAAGAATAAATAATTTTATCTGGCCTAATAAATAAGACCAAGGTAAAATAAATTTTTTAAAAAATATATTAAATTAATTAATTATTAATTAATTAATTAAAAAATAAAAATAAAAAATATCACGGATGGAACCTATGTTGTTTCACGTGCAGAATAACAGAAAGCAGGGATGCTTTCTGTTTGTACGCAAATGGCTTCTCTCTTGGGGATGGATTCGAATGAATGAAAAAAGAAATTGAAGTAGTGTTGTAGTTTTGCACTTCTGTGGGTTTTTTTGATTGATAGAAGCAAAGCAAAGAAGAAAACACAGGCTCTTCATTGTTCATTTTCGTTCACAGAAAAACAAACCCATTAGCCTTCAAGGCTTATCAAATCCCAACCTTTAAGCCTTCACCAATTGTGTTACAGGCACCATTTCGCCATCAACGAGGAAGTTTCTGTATACAATTTGCAATGTTGCACGGTCAACAATTTTGACTACATAGCTGGGCGAGCGCGAGGCGGGTCCACCTGCCCAAATCCGGCCCATGGGTTATCCCATGGGCCGTGATCCAGCGTGGCAGGTGCATGGACCCGACCCGAATTATTATTATTATTATTATTATTATTATTATTATTATTATTATTATTATTATTATTATTATTATTTTGTTTTTGGTCTCATACCAGGCGAAGTTATTTTTTTTTTGAAATAATTAATATTCTTTGAATATTTTTCATAAAAAATAATAGTAAAGAAAATTTAGGATTAAATAATATCATTAATTAATTAATATGTTTAATTCTATTATTTACACACTTAAGTTAAAAGAATAGAAATGCATGAAAATGTTTACCGTTTTTTGGCATGCTTATTTCTTTTTGTACCATATGTACACATTTTCTCAAAGACCAAAGTCTTTGGAAATTTTGACAAAGAAAAATATTTTTCTTAAATCAAATGGTTAATTTTAATTCGAACAAAAATTAATTCTTGAATATTTTCTCAAAAGATTTTATCATTGATATAGAAAATATATTGAATTTAGATATTTTTGTGAAAAAAAATAGAAAACCAATTTAAACAAGAAAAATTATTTTTGTCAAATTAAACTTGAGATCAAAATCTCTTGAAAGTTTTATTGAAAATATTTTGAAATTATTAATTTTATTAACTTAAATAAAATTAATCCGTGGAAAAATTTCTCAAAGGGTATAAACCTTGACATAGAAAATTTTATGAGTTTAGATATTTTATTTTGAGTTAAAAGAAACTTAATTAAATTTTTCAAAATATATTTTTCAAGAAAAACCCTTATTTTAAAATACCAAGTGGGAGAAGGGTTCTAACGGCCCCATGGGTTCCATCATGATCCTCATTAGAGATCTTGGATCTCCTCGTGTCACATTGGGAGTGAACCCATATAGGATGGGGATACCACAAGTATCTAGAACTAATGGATAGATGTAATTAATAATCTGGGATACGTGCTATGATCGGTCAGCCCACGTTGGAGGTTATAGTGCGAGGATTGTCTATAGGAAATGAGAAGCAATGGTTATCCCACGATAGAGTTATCTTCTAGATCATTGCCTAGAAGGGAAATTAATTTGTGGTGGTTAATACACTTAGCTTAGAAAACTATTAATCTTTCCAAGAAGCTATGTCAGTTTTTCTTAGAGCCAAATTAATCAGATTAAAGATAATAGTGATAGGGTTAACTATTATAGGAATTTGTATGAGGATAAAGTCACAAATTAAATTGTTTTTCACAAACTAAATTTTCTTTTATTTTTGATATTTCAGAAATAATTGATGGAGGTTCTTTTAGTCCTTTGGTCGTTATTCTCCGTGAGAATAAGCTAATGGGTCTAAATTATGTGGATTGAAAAAGGAACTTGGACATAATACTCATTGCTAAGGAGTATAAGTATGTTATCATATAATATTTTGAGTTCATAATCCTCTATTATGGTGACCTATTAGGTTTCTCGGTCTATTGGTAACGAAATATGAATTAATCCAAACATCTTTAAGATTAATATTAATTAATAATTTAGAATTCACTTATTAATTCTAATTAGGTTTGATTTGTTAATTATCTAATGAATAAATCCATATTCAGCAGATCATAAGCGGTATCTAGCAACACATCTTTACCACTCAAAAAGTCCAAAAAATCAAGTGGCTTAACTTGAACCTTTCAAATGGAAACAATAGTGCAATATCTCATTCGGTTTAGAATATGAAATTAGTGTCAACTCCCTACAAAATATTAACAAATTTTGGCCTAAATATTTTAGTACTCGTTCCCGCAATCATTACTTATCATGTGTATCAATTGAAACTATTTTCAATACACAGTCACCTTGTCCAAGGACTTCTCGTGTACTGATTCCTACAAGTGGCCGTGAGATATTCGTTCCAACTATTAGGAGTGGTGAATCCTTTATTGATCATCTCAACTACTTTTGTTTACTTCACGTTGTACCTAATACCATCCCATAGGCGGTCTTGTTAAGACTCTAGAGATTGGAATTAAAGTACAATGTTTAGCAAACAAGATACTTTGGAGATCTCAAGTCTAAGAATACTTACACATTTACTATGATGAGATTCTATAACTGGCATTAAATAGTTATCCATGTGATTATCTTATAGCTAGGTCATCCAATGTACTTGGTCTAGTAACAAGAATCCACGTGTTAACATTGAGCATCATAATACCCATGGATATAAGAACCACGGTCGGATCAAATCAGGAAGTATAACACGTGCTAGTCCTAATGCATTAATGATGTCCTATCACATTAATACTACAACTAGGGATGATTTAAATATGAACACTATACAGTGTAGTAGAAACCTTACATCATGACCTCTATCATGATTTCTTTAACACAGTGTTACACTTGGGACCTTATCTTACAATTATTTTACACGAAAGTATAAATAAAACAAACTAAAAGATTAAGAATGCCATGTTATATTCAATAACTATATAATATATAGAATATGTGTGATTGCCTATAGGGCATAACACTAACAAATCGATCCCTTCTTTCTGAATGAAACTTTTTGCAACTAATGTTACTTTAAAGGTTTCAACCTTCCTATCTACTCATCTTTTCATCTTGTATACCTACTTGTAACACCCCACTACCTAGGCCCGACAGGGCCGGGGATGTCACCCCATCTAAAGGACAAGGGGTCTTTATAACTAGGTCACACAATCAAAATAATAGAATAAAATAATACTTTAAACTTAAAACTTATTACAATCCAAGAACTCAAAACAAATCCATAATAAAAATTATTCACTCTCAACTTCCCCAAAGCATTACATAAAAACAGATAACAAAATCTCTTCCAAGGCAGACAACACTAGCTACTCACCCCCATAGCAGGAATGACCTAAAGTCAGGGTAAAAAAGGTGAAGAGATAAAATCTCAGTAAGTCCGTGTGTGCTTTGAGTGTCCAGTGAAAACAGTTCATGAATGCAAAGTGTAAAATCTTTATAAGAGAAATGCTGGCAAGCAATAAACAATAGTCAAAATCAAGAGTGGCGTTTTGGCTTTTCCAACCATACATGTTCAATAAAATCAACCACTCAAAAGGTGGTCATGGGCTACCACACGTTGGGCCCCGTAACCATACAACGGTCAGAATGTCAACTTTGTGCAGACTGACAAAAGGTAGGTGATCGGCCTATCGGGTAAGATTCTCCTCCTTCTCTACACCCAAACAAAATCGATTGTCCACTCCGGCAACACATAGTCCACATGACTGAAAATTGCTAGCTCGGACCGGCATGACTAAGTGGTACTAATGTTTCTCTAAGTTGAGTTCATCTTCTGGAGGTGGCCTCCTGCCAAAAGACTCACTCTTGCTCTTTAAAACTAGTACTACTAGTCTACCCTTATTGAGTATTCAACGTAATATATATATATATATATATATATATATATATATATATATATATCCCACTTGGAAAAATGAATAAAACATAGTACCACTTGTAGATGGAAATTAAGAATTTCCAAAGTCTCTGTCAAAATCAGTTCAGAAACAGTTTAGTGTTTGAATAAAATTGTCTGTTGATTTTCAAATAATTGGTTTGATAGAAACAAGAAAGGAAATAGTCCCTAATTGCATTTACCAAATCAGTGTTTACAACCTTCGGGTTTAGCTTGCCATAATAACTTTTTGCAACAACAAGTTTTATGTAGGAGCTTACCTGATCCATAGCTCGAGATAAAACAAAGGTCTCCAATAGCTAACTTAACCCTGTCAGGGGTAAATATAAGCCATAATTAAACTCAAGCTGAAATTCACTTTCACAAATAAACCTAGCTCAACTTACTACAACCATGACCCTAGTGTTACAAGCTTTAAGGCTAGATAAATAAATAAAAAGGTTTATAAAATAAATCTAGCTTGATATTAAAATAACTAGAGTTTGGGAAAATAGGTACAATAAGTGGAAAGTTTAAATCTTGCTAAAAATAAAGTAGGATTTATTTGATTAAGGGTTATAGGTCTAAGATGGTATTATTTAAAATAATAATCTAGTAATAATTAATGGTTAGAAAATAATTGGTAGCTAGAATTAGTTGTAGGTAAATTTTAATAGGTTCTGATTAAAAGCTAATAAATAAATTTTAATAGTATTTATGAAATATAAGACTTACCAAATTAATATTTTACATATTATGATTATTTATGAAAAAAGCTTTGTTTGATATTGTTATTTTACATAATTTCTATATATTTTATTTCTTTAATAAAAGTTATCATTATATGACTAAAATATCATTATTTTATATAAGAGACCAAATCCACATTTTCTTAGGATTTTTTGAAATTCACTAGAAGACGATATAGCAATAATCATTTTATTGATGAAATAAAATTAACTTAGGGACAACAAGGTCATGATCATATTTCTATTGCTAACCATAATCACGAATATACATTCCACACCATTTCATCAAATCATCCAAGTCATGAATAAAGGCATGGATCTAAATTTACCAAGGCATGATCCAAACTCTACTAACATAAACATATTCATGGCTTTAACAAAAATACATGAACATAACCCTATTCACCAAAGGTGACATAATCTCTAACATGCTTGATCACATAAACCACTCACGACATGAAGACATGCAACAAACCCTAAAATGCTATACAATTATCCAAGACAATCAACTCATACATCAATTCCCATCTCCATCACATACACATATTTATTCATGCTTCAATCTCAACTCCTTCACAACAACACATGCTCAAACCCTAATCATAATCCATCTCCTTCCAATATCATCCTAGAGATATGAATCTAGAATTCAAAGAGGATTTTGAAGATGCTTACTTGATTGATGACTACCTTGGAGTAGTTTCGAAGGGATCCTAACCCTTAGGAGGCTTGATCCGCCCAAGAGAGATGAAGAAAATATGGCCATGGTTGAAGTATCCAGTCGGCCAAGAGAGAGAGAGAGAGAATGAGAGTGAGAGAGAGAAAAGAGACAACGAGAGCTCGTTACTATGTTTATATATACATATATTCATTAGAAGTTGAAGATGAGTGAAGATGGAAGTGATTGATCATGCTTACCTTGAAGGTGTTCTTGGCCTTCTCAAAAATACTGATTTTTTGATCCAAAGGAGAGGGCTTGATTTCTGAGTTTGATGTTAAAAGTGGTAGGAATAGATTCTCAGAAGTGAGTAGGTACAATCTAGAATTTTTTTGAAGAAGATTGAAGTGGTTTTGGTGGCCTTAGGCGAGAGAAAGTTAGTAGGTGTTCTTGAAGGTTGAAGAGAATGAAGAGGATTGAGGGAGAGCTGGCCGAAATTCTATGGAAGAGAGTGACCAAATTGCTTGAGGGGTTTTGGCAACTGAATTTTCTGGTTTGAAAGGAAAAGGAAAGCAGGTTGTTTGAATCCCAAAAGAATATTTTAGGGGATCAATTTTGGAAACAAAATATGATAAGAAGATCTTGGTCAATGGAGAGCTTTTGGAAGCTCCAATGGCCGGTTGTTTGTCTGCTATTTTTGCTGGAATGAAAGTTTTGTGAAGGGGCTTAATGGTGGCTGAAAATATGGTGCACAATGGTGAAGGGATTTCTGGTTGTTTGAGTGATAATTTATGGTAGTTTACTAAATATGTTTGCTGGAATTTTGGTCTTCAATCAATGGCTTGATTGGAGTAATTGATGGAGATATTTTAGGAGTAGCCATGAACTGGTTTTCGAGCAGAATGTTGGGGAAGATGATGAAGCTCAGTTCATAGCTGTTTAAGGGGAGTTTGTACAGAAAAATGGTGGAGGTTTCGGACATGGCTGATGGAGGAACAAAGCTGGAAAATTCTTTTCAGCTTTTTCGCAAGTTGCTAGAATTTTTCTGGATAGATTTTTCTGCCATTTTCCAGTCGTTTTGCAGCAGATTTGAAGAGACATTCAAAGGTCTTTCAAGGCTGGTTTTCAACCTTCTTTATGGAGGAAAAATGTGGTTAAGAAGATGAGTGAAAAACTGGAAGAATCAGCTTGGTTTAGGATCACCAAAGCTGCGAAAGTTGTCCAGAAAATATTCTAGTTTGCACAGCATTTGTGCAGTCCTGTTTTGGCCTTATAATTTCAGACTTCAAGCTAGTCAAGAGGGCAATTTTTCTAGCAGCATTTGGGAGGGAATGATGGCTGAAAATTTTGACACTTGGACTGAACAAGAAGCTGGAAAAATTACAGATTCCTACATGAACAAGATGAATATACTTAGGTTGGAGTTTGAAGGTTCAACCATGGAGATTAATTCTCTTGGGAAACTTTCACTATTCCTCCCCATTTTCGGCGAACAAGATGACTTATTCATAGCCATTTTCGAAACCTAAATCTCACAGAACTTTGCTGGAATTTTCTAGAATAAAATTGGCTTGAACAAATTAATCAACCTAATTGATTAAGGATTAAGGAAAACTAGGGAATCTAGATGGGTATGAAACCCTTAGAATTTTTTTGTAGGACATAAAAGTAGGATCAGGGCATTCCTATCATGTCTCCCGTAGGGCAACACTCCTACTCTTCCCTAAAGCATGCAAAGGCCGAAACCTAGCCTTCCCAAACAAAAACAAAATTTAATTATGCTAAAATTCCAATGATGGAATTTGAACTCAAGACCTCAAGAATTAATTCCAAGGCTCTAACTACTAAACCACAACAACTCTTGTTCTTATTTTCTCTTCCAAATATTTCTCCTATTTAATCTTCAAGCTATCTCCCTATTTTCACCTCAAGCAAAAATTACCATTTTGCCCTTCTTACTCCACAAGCAGAAATAAGCCATCTAGGCTACCAATCACATATCCAAAACACATAAAATTATATAAAAATATATATATGCATGCAATAAAACATGATATGTATCCCAACCCCGTTACTCTAAGGTTGGTTTCAACTGGGGTTTCACATCCTTCCCTCCTTAGAAGAATTTCGTCCCGAAATTCAAGCGTACCTTTATTTTAGATTGGGATACTTTCGATTAACCCACTTTTCTGATTCCCATGTGGCATCCTTCATGCCATGATGCTCCCACTGAACCTTGACCATTGGTATTTGCTTGTTCTAGAGATTTTTGATACTGCGGTCTAATATTCGCACGAGCTTCTCCACATAGCTCAAATCAGGTTGCAACACCAATGGCTTGTTAATCAGAACATGACCAGGATCGACATTGTACTTCTTCAGTTGTGACACATGAAACACATCATGAATCCTCGTTAATCCTTCTGGCAAGTCCAATCGGTATGCTACTGGTCTAATCCTTTCCTTTATCAAGAACGACCCAAAATACCTTAGATTCAGCTTTCCACCCTTCAGATGCTTCAAGATTCCCCTATTCGGCGTCAATCTAAAAAATACGCTATCCCCGACTTGAAACTCTAATTCTCTCCGCCGGTTGTCCGTATAACACTTCTGTCGGCTCTGAGCCGCCTTCAACCTTTCCCTGATCAATTTTACTTTATCCAACATCTCTTGGATACAGACTTCCCCGAATTTGTTCACGTGACCATCTTCTGACCAACTCCAGTATAGCGGTACCTGACACTTGCGTCCATACAAAGCCTCATACGGTGCCATCCTAATTGAAGCTTGGTAGCTATTATTATATGATAGCTCTGCATACGGTACATACTCGATCCACTTATCCCTGAAATCTAGAACATAGGCTCTCAGCATATCTTCCAATATCTGTATAACCCTTTTTGATTGCCCGCAGTTTCTCCAATACGAGCTTCAGATGCTCCGCACGCTCCTCTGGACTGTTGGAGTAAATCAGAATGTCGTCAATAAAGACTACCACGATCTTATCTAAGTAGGGTCGGAACACCCGATGCATCAAGTCCATGAATACTGTTGGAGCATTGGTCACCCCGAACGGCATTACCATGAACTCATAATGCCCATATCTAGTGTTGAAGGCCGTCCTGGGAATATCCTCCTCTTTTTTCCGCACTTGGTAGTACCCTTGCCTCAGGTCCAATTTGGAGTAGCAACTGGATTCTTGCAACTAGTAGAATAGCACGTCAATTAGAAGTAGGGGATACTTGTTCTTGATCGTCAGATTATTCAGGCCTCGATAGTCGATACATAGCCTCAGAGTCCCGTCCTTCTTCTTCACAAACAACACAAGTGCTCTCTAGGGCGACGTGCTAGGTCGGATGTAGCCTTGCTTCACTAACTCCTCTAACTGTTCTTTCAGCTCTGTCGATGCCATCCAGTACGGGGTCCATGATACTAGTTCCGCTCCCGGAACTAGGTCATTAGTGAATTCCACTTCTCGGCTGGGAGATAGAGAAGTAAGTTCCGCTGGGAACATATCGGGAAAGTCCTTCACCACCTCAGTGTCCTCCAGAGTACACTAGTCCTTCAACTTGTTTATCACGTAAGCCAGGTGCCTTTGACGTCCTTGCTTCAGTAATTTTCGGACCTTAGCCCCCGCTATCAAATACTTTAATTCCTTTACCTTTTTGCCATCAAATTCCAACACATCACAACCCGGTCTAATGAATTGGACTGATTTATTCTTACAGTCTACCCTAGAACCATGCTTGGCTAACCAATCCATTCCCAATATCAAATCATAATCCTCAATGTCCAATACTATCAAATCCCCCTCCAGGCTTGCTCTCTCCACATCAATTTTACAGTTTCATACATACCGGTCCGCTTGTACCATTTTTCCCAAAGGTGTACTTACCACTAAAGTAAAAGGTAGCTCTACTCCATCCCAACCCAAATGACATGCACATATCTTGTTTAAATAGAAATGAGTAGAGTCAGGATCTATCAATGCATTAACGGAACGTCCTTAGATAGTAAATGTACCTTCCACTACTACTGCATCGGTCCCAACCTCCTCTCTATTGAGAGCGAATACCTTAGCTTTCACTTGTGGCTTTGGTGCTCCACTCTCGGATGCTTCCATGGTGTTGGTTCTATTGGGCCCCGGATTCTGCGCCGAGTTTCCTTACCCGACTCGGTGTAACTTAGGACAGGCGTTCCGTTGGTGGTTTGAGTCGTCGCAGTGATAACATTTCCATTCGCCTCCTTTGGACCAACAGTTCTTCTCTGTATGGCCCCTTTTTCCACACTGCTGACACGATGGAAGGTTCTGAGTAGGTCCAACTGGTGTTGTTCGAGCTTGCTTTCCCCGATTCTACCACTACTGGTTGGCGGGGCGCTTGTTGGATTGCGGTTCTTGGAAGTGCCCTTGCGGCTGTCTTGGCAGTTGGAAAGGCCTTGCCGCCATCCTGCTGCGGTCCCCATTTTCAGTTCGGGTAGCTGCGTCTACCGCCCCCAAATAGGTCATCGGAGGAGAAGGTGCCAACGCCCTCCTCAATTTTGGCCTCAACCCTTTGACGAACTGCCTCATCCTATTCTGCTCAATGTCCACCAATCTCTTATAGTACTTTGACAACTGGGTGAACCGTGCTGCGTACTGGGCCACTAACATACCTCCCTGCTTCAAGTTCTGAAATTCGTCCTCCCGCTTTTCCACTATCCACTGAGGGATGTACTATGCTCTGAAGACTTCGACAAAGTTGGACCACGTCCATTCCTACTGAGCCATTTCCCAGTCGTCTTGTATCCGCTACCATCATGCCCGAGCTGAGCCCCTCAAACGGAATGTCGCAAATTTAACCATCCGCTCCTCGGTGTACTAGAGCATTGCAAATATGTCCTCCATCTGCTCGATCCATTGCCCTGCCTTCTGGTCTTGCTCAACTTCGACCAAGAAGACAGGCAGCTGAAACTTCAGAAACCTCTCCAACGCCTCATCTTCCCCCTTAGGGTTCCTTCGCTCGGTTAGGGTCTATAGAATTTCAGCCATCTTGCTAAATGCCTGACCTATTGACACATCAACCGATGCTTCAGACCCTATTCCCATATCCAGATCACTCCCATTACCCCGGTTGGGTGATTGCATTTGAGCTGTCTCGACTTCCGGTGCCATATGATTTGCTTCTGGAACCCTTCTGCCTGATGAAACTACACGGCGCTTGGGTGCCTTTCTAAACCATACCCAAATGATAAGTGTATGTATTCAAGGGTTAACCATCCGCTCCTCGGTGTACTAGAGCATTGCAAATATGTCCTCCATCTGCTCGATCCATTGCCCTGCCTTCTGGTCTTGCTCAACTTCAACCAAGAAGACAGGCAGCTGAAACTTCAGAAACCTCTCCAACGCCTCATCTTCCCCCTTAGGGTTCCTTCGCTCGGTTAGGGTCTATAGAATCTCAGCCATCTTACTAAATGCCTGACCTATTGACACATCAACCGATGCTTCAGACCCTATTCCCATATCCAGATCACTCCCATTACCCCGGTTGGGTGATTGCATTTGAGCTGTCTCAACTTCCAGTGCCATATGATTTGCTTCTGGAACCCTTCTGCCTGATGAAACTGCACGGCGCTTGGGTGCCTTTCTAAACCATACCCAAATGATAAGTGTATATATTCAAAGGTTAAATCATTTTGGTTGAGCATGCATTCATAGGCAGATATAGTAAAAGGAAATCAAATGCAAGTTTTGTCTAAAGAATTGCTCATAAATTCTCCTTCAAATATTAATTTGCATAAATTCAAAATTTTAACAGAAATAAAATCCTTAACATAAAAGTTCATGAAAATCAGTAAATAAATAAACATCCAGATCAAAATAACTCCTAGTCCTCTAATCTTCATCAGAATCCTCAAAATCAGCCTCATACAACCATCCCCCAGAGTTCTTAGAAAAGTCTACCCCAACCCCACTGGCAAACCTCTTAATTGGCTCCTTCCCGGGGTGCCTAGAACCTTCCCCGAACTCAACTCGGCTGGGAGGAGGAATGAAAGAAGGCCTAGGGGGAGACTCATAATCTATCTCCCCCGGGTCATCACTATCCACTGACAAATCCACTACGGGATTAGGAGGGTGGGGAACATGCTCCACAGCTATCACCTCATCTTCACTATAAGAACTTATGTCTATCACTAGGATTAGGGGCGGCTCATGGACCGGGACCTCATTGTCACTACTATCCTCCAAAGGGATAACTGGCTGAGGAGGAGGTTAGGGAACTGGAAGGTCTTCTGGGTATATAGGAATAGGAGGATGCCGCAGCTGTCCCTTCCTCGCGGTTCTAAGCATTCTAACCATCCTACAACATAAACAAGATAGGTTAGATAAAGATTGGAACTTAAATAAATAGAACATGCACTATTAATATTTGCCTAAACCTAGTCTATGATACCACTTGTAACACCCCACTACCTAGGCCCAACAGGGTCGGGGATGTCGTCCCACCCAAAGGATAAGGGGTCTTTATAACTAGGTCACACAATCAAAATAATAGAATAAAAGAATACTTTAAACTTAAAACTTATTACAATCCAAGAATTCAAAACAAATCCATAATAAAAATTATTCACTCTCAACTTCCCCAAAGCATTACATTAAAACAGGTAACAAAATCTCTTCCAAGGCAGACAATACTAGCTACTCACCTCCACAGCAGGATTGACCTGAAATCATGGTAAAAAGCGTGATGAGATAAAATCTCAGTAAGTCTGTGTGTGCTTTGAGTGTCCAATGAAAACAATTCGTGAATGCAAAGTGTAAAATCTTCATAAGAGAAATGCTGGCAAGCAATAAACAATAGTCAAAATCAAGAGTGGCGTTTTGGCTTTTTCAACCATACATGTTCAATAAAATCAACCACTCAAAAGGTGGCCATGGGCTACCACACGTTGGGCCCCACAACCATACAACGGTCAGAATGCCAACTTTGTGCAGATTGACAAAAGGTAGGTGATTGGCCTACTGGGTAAGATTCTCCTCATTCTCTACACCCAAACAAAATTGGTTGTCCACTCTAGCAACACATAGTCCACATAACTGAAAACTGCTAGCTCGGACCGGCATGACTAAGTGGTACTAATGTTTCTCTAAGTTGAGTTCATCTTCTAGAGGTGGCCTCCTGCCAGAAGACTCACTCTTGCTCTTCAAAACTAGTACTACTAGTCTACCCTTATTGAGTACTCAACGTAATATATATATATATATATATATATATATATATATATTCCACTTGGGAAATGAATAAAACATAGTACCACTTGTAAATGGAAATTAAGGATTTCCAAAGTCTTTGTCAAAATCAGTTTAGAAACAGTTTAGTGTTTGAATAAAATTATTTGTTGATTTTCTAATAATTGGTTTGACAGAAGCAAGAAAGGAAATAGTCCATAATTGCCTTTACCAAATCAGTGTTCACAACCTTCGGGTTTAGCTTGCTATAATAACTTTTTGCAACAACAAGTTTTATGCAGGAACTTACCTGATTCTTAGCTCGAGATAAAACAAAGGTCTCCAATAGCTGACCTAACCCCATCAGGGGTAAATATAAGCCATAATTAAACTCAAGTTGAAATTCACTTTCGCAAATAAACCTAACTCAACTTACTACAACCATGACCCTAGTGTCACAAGCTTTAAGGCAAGATAAATAAATAAAAAGGTTTATAAAATAAATCTAGCTTGATATTAAAATAACTAGAGTTTGGGAAAATAGGTACAATAAGTGGAAAGTTTAAATCTTGCTAAAAATAAATTAGGGTTTATTTGATTAAGGGTCATAGGTCCAAGATGGTATTATTTAAAATAATAATCTAGTAATAATTAATTGTTAGAAAATAATTGGTAGCTAGAATTAGTTGTAGGTAAATTTTAATAGGTTTTGATTAAAAGCTAATAAATAAATTTTAACAGCATTTATGAAATATAAGACTTACCAAATTAATATTTTACCTATTACGATTATTTATGAAAAAGGCTTTATTTGATATTATTATTTTACATAATGTCTATATGTTTTATTTCTTTAATAAAAGTATCATTTATTTGACTAAAATATTATTATTTTATATAAGAGACCAAATCCACATTTTCTTAGGATTTTTCGAAATTCACTAGAAGAGGATATAGCAATAATCATTTTATTGATGAAATGAAATTAGCTTAGGGATAACAAGGTCATGATCATATTTCTATTGCTAACCATAATCACGAACATACACTCCACACCAATTCATCAAATCATCCAAATCATGAATAAAGGCACGGATCTAAATGTACCAAGGCATGATCCAAACTCTACTAACATAAACATATTCATTTCTTTAACAAAAATACATGAACATAACCCTATTCACCAACGGTGACATAATCTCTAACATGCTTGACCACATAAACCACTCAGGATATGAAGACATGCAACAAACCCTAAAATGCTATACAATCATTCGAGACAATCAACTCATTCATCAATTCCCATCTCCATCACATACACATATTTATTCATGCTTCAATCTCAACTCATTCACAAAAACACATGCTCAAACCATAATCATAATCCATCTCCTTCCAATATCATCCTAGAGATATGAATCTAGAATTCAAAGAGGATTTTGAAGATGCTTACTTGATTGATGACTACCTTGGAGTAGTTTCGAAGGGATCCTAACCCTTAGGAGGCTTGATCCGCCCAAGAGAGATGAAGAAAATATGGCCATGGTTGAAGTATCCAGTCGACCAAGAGAGAGAGAGAGAGAATGAGAGTGAGAGAGAGAAAAGAGAGAATGAGAGCTCGTTAGTATGTTTATATATACATATATATTCATTAGAAGTTGAAGATGAGTGAAGATGGAAGCGATTGATCATGCTTACCTTGAAGGTGTTCTTGGCCTTCTCGAAAATACTGGTTTTTTTATCCGAATGAGAGGGCTTGATTTTCGAGTTTGATGTTAAAAGTGGTAGGAATAGATTCACAGAAGTGAGTAGGTACAATCTGGAATTTTTTTGAAGAAGATTGATGTGGTTTTGGTGGCCTTAGGCGAGAGAAGGTTAGTAGGTGTTCTTGGTGTTCTTGAAGGTTGAAGTGAATGAAGAGGATTAAGGGAGAGCTGGCCGAAATTCTGTCGAAGAAAGTGGCCGAATTCCTTGAGGGGTTTTGGCAACTGAATTTTCTGGTTTGAAATGAAAAGGAAAGCTGGTTGTTTGAAATCCCAGATTCCTACATGAATATGATGAATATACTTAGGTTGGAGTTTGAAGGTTCAACCATGGAGATTAATTCTCTTGGGAACCTTCCACTACTCCTCCCCATTTTCGGCCAACAAGATGACTTATTCACAGCTATTTTCGAAACCTAAATCTTACAGAACTTTGCTGTAATTTTCTGGAATGAAATTGGCTTGAACAAATTAATCAACCTAATTGATTAAGGATTAAGGAAAGCTAGGGAATGAAGAAGGGTATGAAACCCTTAGAATTTTTTTGTAGAGCACAAGAGTAGGATTAGGGCATTCCTATCATGTCTCCCGTAGGACAACACTCCTACTCTTCCCTAAAGCATGCAAAGGCCGAAACCTAGCCTTCCTAAATAAAAACAAAATTTAATCATGCTAAAATTCCAATGATGGAATTTGAACTCAAGACCTCAAGAATTAATTTCAAGGCTCTAACCACTAAACCACAACAACTCTTGTTCTTATTTTCTCTCCCAAATATTTCTCCTATTTAATCCTCAAGCTATCTCCCTATTTTTACCTCAAGTAAAAATTACCATTTTGCCCTTCTTACTCCACAAGCACAAATAAGCCATCTAGGCTACCAATCACATATCCAAAGCACACAAAATCATTTAAAACTATATATATATATATATATATATATATATATATATATATACATGAAATAAAACATAATATGCATCCCAACCCCCTTACTCTAAGGTTGGTTTCAACTGGGGTTTCACACCCACTTATACGTTATGCATTTTATCCCTTCAGGTGTAGTGATAAGATCCCAAATCTTGTTAACATGCTTAGATTCAATCTCCGCATTCATTGTTTCAATTCACTTATCTATATCAAGATCAACAACATCCTTCGGTATCTAGAGGGATCTTATTTCTGATGCTTGGAGACTTGATCAAAGATCTCTCTAATCTATCTTTCTGGAACTTGAGTCACCCTCCCATTACGATGAGGCTTTTCTTGTATAGGAAAATCAAGTTGTGCCACTCTCGGTTCCTTAATTGGGTTATTTTGATCTGAAGAGAATGATGTATTCTCTTCTAATTCCACCTGACTTGAATTACTAATAGACATTTTCCTATCATCCTCCAAGTATCTAGTATGTGTGCTGATAAGTATCTTATGCTCCTTAGGATGATAGAAGTGTATTCATCTAATTCCTTTTGGATGCCCAACGAAATAGCATAAGTTTGATCATAGTTCTAGCTCATTCCCCTTCATTAGTAAATAAGTCAAGCATCCCTACACCTTGAGATTATTCAAACTGGGCTTTTGTCTAGTCTACATCTTATAAGGAGTCCTAGGAATTGATTTAGAAGGTACAAAGTTTAGATTATATATTGTCGTCTCTAGGCCATATCCCCAAAAGGAAACAGGAAGATATAAATGAATCATCATGTTCCTAACTTTTTCTAGTAATGCTGTGTTTCTTGTTTCAGCTACTCTATTCTACTGGCTTGTCGCCGGTATACTTAACTAAAATACAAACTCGTGATACATTAAGTAGTCCTTAAACTCACCAATAAGATATTCTTAACTATGATCTAATCTCAATGTCTTAATCTTTTTACCTTTTAACGTTCTATTTCAGTCTTATACTTTTTAAATTTTTTAAAAGAGCTAGGCTTGCACCTTGTTAAATAAACACACCTAAAGCATGAGTAATCATCAGTGAACGTGATAAAGTATTCGTATCCACCTCTAACTACTGTAGTCATTAGACTATAAATATCAGCATGAACGATGCTAAGTATTTTCTTGGCCTTTTCGCTTTTTGGTTGAACGACCCTTTTGGTCATCTTTCTCTTAAGAATGATTCACCCTGATGTCACTCTTTCAATTTCAATAAGCCCAAGAATCATCATGGATAAGTCTCTGAATCCGATTAGGATTAATGTGTCATAATCTAAGATGCTATAAATATGATTCATTAGCCATGGCCCTTCTCTTCTTATTAGTTAGTTCATTTTCTGTGTTGTTGATTTAATGACTTATAGGATTAAAATGAAATAAGTTACCATATATGTTTCCAAAACAAATAAACTTTCTATTTCTGCTTATTGTAACACCAGAATAGAAAGAAACAGAATAACTACAATCCATCAATTTAGAAACTAAAATCAAAATTTGTTTAAAAACTAGAACATATAAAGCATCTCTTAATAGAATAATAAAACCAAAATACAGTATCATTTCTCTTGCTGTCTCTGCCCAAACCTTGAATTTATTGTCAACTCAAAGTGAGTGCTCCTCTTTATCGAGTTTCCCTATCTTCCTTAATTAGGCAAAGAGTTACAGATATAGCTAGTACTCCGAAATTTACAATTCAAGTGGATAAGTTTTCTCATTTTACCTCCACTATTTTTCTTTTCTCAACCTCTTTCTTGTAACTCGTTTAATTTTTCTCAAAGCTTAAGGAGGTTTCTCCCTTTTTATCTCCTATTCCATTTCATTTCTCAAATTTCCTTCCTTTCTTCTCTTTTCCCTCATTCTCTTCAATCTAATGCATTTATTTTTCTCTTTGCTCTCTTTCTTTCTACTCCCCATCTCTTCACTCACTCTTATGTTTTTATCTCTCCTTTTCCTTTCTCATCTTCTTTTCCTTTTTCCTCAAAATATTTTAATCTCTCATAACCTCACTAGGGGATAAGAAAAATAAAATGATCTTCTTTCTATCCTTCTTCAAAAAATAAGTTTTTTTTTTCTTTTTATGGACCACTTCTCTATCAAACATCTAAAGTCTTCCCAATAAGATATTCCTTACATGCATAAGAAACACATCACAAATCACTTCATCCTTGTACTCCCCTATGTCAAATACAATCTTGGCTTATTTGTTCTCCTTCACCTTACCATAATGATTTAACCACTGAAGCATGTAAGGTCTTGGATGTCTCAAGGTTTCTATTCCCAATTTCTCTACCAACGTAGTACTAATTACATTCTTACAATTTTCCCCGTCAATAACGATGCTACATGATTTTTGCTTGAAAGACACCTTAAAAAAAGTATATTCTCTTTTTGCAAATCTTCTCTTTCTTCAACTTCAAATTCATCTACAACTTTTCTAGCGACTCCAATTAATGACCAAGTTAGTTGAACCACAATCCCTCCTTTACTTCCTACTTCTTCTTTCTTAAACTCACAATTTAAAGCTTTATAATCTTCCCCTTCATATGGGATGTCACTTTAGTCATTTATGAATACTATATTCTTGTTTGGATACTCTTGGAAGGAATACCTATAACCTAGATATTTGTAATACTTGATGGACCTACATTTTTGTGATTTCAACAAAACTTTTCCTTTGTCCTTCCTCATTTCTTCTCTAAATTTGATATCTTCTTGCAATGTTAGACTAGATGGCTCATTCCCACTATCTTCACCCTGCCTCATTTGCTTTTGCACTACTTCTAGCCAACTCTTTTTCTTCTTCTTCTTTTGTTTTGGAGCTTTCTTCTTCACTTTATGTTTTGGACTTATTTGCTATTTAACAAATTCAACACCATCATACACTATTATTTCTTACTCATTCTTTTCCAACACTCCTAATAGATGTGATTCATCCTCTAGAAAGAATAGTATGTTTGAGAACTTCTTCGTTACTCTATTTGTCAGACTCAATTGTTCCACATGCACCTCCCTATTTTCATCAAGCTTCTCTTCTCCTTCTAGTTCTAATGACTCATTTTGCTAAATTTTCTCAGCCTTTTTTTCCTTCTCTTGCAATATATTTTTCCCATTCTTCTCATTTTCTTGCTTACCTTTTTCTTCAGGTGTCACTCTTTGTTATTTATTAAGATGCTTTCTCATACTTCCAAGAACTTTACTCATCTTCTCAAATTCAAGATCAAATTTGTGATATAACTTAGAACATTGAAGTGAAATATACTCATAGCCCCTACAATATTTACAAGAGATCTCTCTACTACTTTTTTACTCCCTTTTACTTGTATAACTTTAATTCTCTCTCTTATATACTACCTTATCCTAATCTTGCATTAAACCTAGTATATCCTCCTCCACTAGAACTAGGCATCTCATTATAATTATTCCTTCTACCCCTAGCCTTATTAGGACTCAAGCTAGCTTTCATATTCATTTCCATTCTTCTAATAATCTTCTTCATATCTACTATACCATCTTCCACTTGCGATTGGCCCTTTATCACAAACATACCTCCTACCTTGCAATTTTTTAAGACTTTGATTCCAACTAGCTATGATTTATTACTTCATAAGTTGTACTTGCAAAATTTGAGTATGAAAACACAAGAAAAAGTTTCTCCCTTTACACCCTTACGTGTATAACACTCATATTTATGCTCTTCTTTAACGTTTATCATAATGAACTCACTCTCTTGCTTTTTACCAAACTCTATTCCCAAATCAAGGATTTAGCCTAACTAGTTAAAGCCCAGTAAATTCCAATGGATAAAAAAGAAAGGGTTCTTAAAGACAATTTATCAAACACTAGATAAGTGACAAGGGTGTAATAAATTGAACATGAATTCTAGTAAAGAGTTGCTATTTAAATTCAAATTATCAAGAAAGAAATATAGCAACAACCACTACGTGAAGCACCCCTAGGAACTAGCTAAATAAATTAGTAATATATAGGATTTGAAGATGGATACCACTAAGAATCATATAGACCAACTAAAGAAAGATAGGTTCACAAATGGACAATATTCAACCAATCCCCAACTGTCTCAAGGAGTTCAAATTCCAAAACTACAATCCACCAATCCTAAGAACTATTACATAGCATAGAAGTCTATTACAAGTGATAGATGAAACTAAGAACTCATACAAGGAATCATAACATCACTTGTGAATTTCATTAAACATTTGATAGGCAACTATGAAAGCTCATGAAGTAAAGTAGTTTCTACGACAAACTCAAAGGTCATAATTTTGACAATTAAATCTCACTCAAGGAAAATGATAGCACAATGATATTCAAGATTTTTCTAATAGACAAGAAGTATAAACCGAGATGCAACAATAGTTTTCCAAGCTTAAGACAAATTTCCAAGAGAACAAAACTTTAAAGTAACAACAAGAAAGATTAACCGCACTAAGAAAAATCTACTAAGCTAAGAAAATAATGTATATCATGAATGGAAGCCTTGGAATACTCATAGAAGCATGTTCAAACATAAGACATTTTATCAAACACTTTATTTATGTGCACAACTTGACACTAAACTTTGTTTATAAAAAAATCAACCTTGTTTTAGCTCCAAATCACAAATTTCTGTGCTAACCAATATGTAGGCTCAATTTCACATCAAATTGATGGCAAAAGTTGAAGTCTTTAGCATTTAAAATTTGCAAGGAAAGTAGTGCCTAAAAATTAGAAAATTCCAACAGGTTTTGATGAAACTTTCTCCTTATTTTAGCTCAAATTCAACAAATTCTTTTGCCATATGATTGCTCAAACATCAATACAACATGTAGGCTCAATTTCACAACAAATCCAAGGTAAAAGTGAAAGTTATTCAAAAAGTGCAATGAAAAGAGCTGCAAAAAAATCTGATTTTTTTTTTTTTTTTAGCAAACTCCACAAATTCAACCTTTTCTTTAGCTCTAATTCGACAAATTCCTTTGCCCAAAGGTTCCTTAAACATCAATACAACATATAAGCTCAATTTCACAACAAGTTCATGGCAAAAAGTTGAAGTTTTTATCTCTGAAAAATTGCAATAACAATAGTGACAACAAATTTGAAATTCTTCAACAAGTTCTTGAAGAAATTTATACATTTTACCAAAGAAAATTGTCTTGATTGAAATCAACATAAAGCTAGCTCTAATACCAATTTAATATGAGAATTGAAGCACCCAATTTCAGCTCCAAAATACAATAACAAGCATAAGAATTGTGTCACTCAAAACATGCTAAAAAATAAGGGATTTTAGATATAGAAATTTTAACAAGAAACAAGCACAAATCTATCCCTTGATACCCCCGAAATTAATCCTTGAAAGATGTGAGTTTTTAGGCTTCAAACAACTTAATGAAGGTTTAAATTGGTGGCTTAGATCTAGTAAAAACAAGGATCCAGAATTGGTCACTCAACTCTTTACCAAATTCACAAAAACAAGAACACTACAAGAAAAGGACATATTGGTGACAAAACTTTAGTTAGGAATTTTTTTTTTTTTTTTTTTGTTATAAGTACCATTTAGCGAGGAAAAATTTTTTTAGCGATAAAATTTTTTTTGTCTCTACTGGTGACAAAATTTTTATTTCCTAGTTAATGCATGAAAATTCAAGGAAAAATTTAAGTTTCTTCATTCATGATGCATCATCAGTAATAAAAATTCATTTTAGAGCTAAAAATAATAAATTTCATCACTATTAACTATATATTTAGCGACAAAGTTTGTATTTCGTACCTAGTACCTATCCTTAAATTTTTTGAACAATTACAATGTGATCTCAAAAATTTTACAAACTGGTCCCTAAATTTACTCTACCTTCCGAGCCAATGTCTTCAGGAACCTCTATGTAAAGATAGAGATATAAGTTCCATTAAATAATTATAAAATAATCCTAAAAAATTTACAAATTGGTATCTAAATTTTTGAATATTTAGAATATGACATTAAATAATTTTACAAATTGGTCCCTAAATTATTGAATATTTACAATATGACTTCAAAAAAATTTATAAATTGGTCCATAAATTTTATATAATTATAAAATGATTCTAAAATATAGATAATCAAAAGTATGTATAGATATGTGTGTGTGTTGTGTGTGTGTGTGTGTGTGTGTGTGTGTGTGTGTGTGTGTGTGTGTGTGTGTGTGTGTGTGTGTGTGTGTGTGTGTGTGTGTGTGTGTGTGTGTGTGTGTGTGTGTAAACCTCTATTCCTTATGATTATGCATATCAGAAAAATTGTAGTGTTTGCATGTTCCTCAGTCTGATCTCCTAAATGAGGGGACTTTATAACAAATTAAAAACAAAATAAGCAAACTATCATTCCCAAACTTTTCCAAAAGCACATAAAGTCTAAAGTCTATTATAGACCATGAAATAAAAAAAAAGTTAAACTTAATATATATATATATATATATATATATATATATATATATATATATCATACAAAGCAGCTTGGTTCTGTTATATACATAGCTCTAAGAACTATAGCTTCAGAAATAGGTCCACTGTTGTGACATGCTACTGTTTTGTTCAAGGACCTAAAATTAAAAAAAATTCAACAAACGTGTGAGTGAAAACTTAATGAGTCTTGTGTATGTTGTTGTTTTACTGTAAAAAGGAAATACAGCATTTAACATGTAATTGTGAAAAGAAAATGGTGAAGGGAGCATTTTGTCATGTAGAGAAAGTGTATGCAAGTTTTCCAATTGTGGATCTATGCAATGCAACGAAATTTGCTTCATGGTTTGAAGAAAGCAGGCACTCATTTTTATTGAAGCTCAACCTGCATGCAAAGTCCAAAAAGGGCTTTGCCTTCACCTATCCGGTACTATTGTGCAATATTTGAAAATATTTTTACACTCAATAGCATCTTGACGGAGTGGTAAGAGATATAATGCATTTCACCTCACTCTTATGGATCTTTTACTTGCTACCTTAAGCATAAGGACCCTACCACCATCTTCTATTACATTAGGGTGGCAAGAAATTAAGCACGCTAGGTGTCCCTACTCAGCATCATGTAAATAACCCTTATTTATTGGTCAGGCTAAGCCAAGGCTTCAAATAGCTAGCTAGGGGTGACTAATACCATATTATGTTGCCCTATTTGGAGTAAGATGAAATCCAAGAACTGATCAGGTTACTTGGGTTCATCTATCTCCAATGCAAGCTAGTACAATGGTCACAGCCCCCGTTGTGTACTTAACATCTTCGCAAAATCACTTGATGATTTTCGAGGTATGGTTATTTCTTCCTAGATTTAGTTTATTGAAAATGTATTGCCAATGTTGGCTTTTTTGAAAAATGGAAGACAATTCTTGTAAAACTCCACCTAAACCTACCCTAGAGTAATAGGGATGAGATGCATATCATGTCATCATGCATAAAATATATCTTTCAAATGATTTTGTGTACCTTAGAATTGTGGTATATAGGTTATATGATTTATTTGTACTTGTTGAGTAGAAAAGGATAAAAAGGAAATTTTACTTGAAATCGAAATAGGAAGATGGCTTGAGGCTTAGATAAGAAGAAGATTTGGTTGAGAAAATAAGAATAAGAGTTATTGTGGTTAAGCGGTTAGAGTCTAGTGATTTAATCTCTAAGGTCTTAAGTTCAAATCCCATCACCTAAGTTTTATTCATATTTATCTTAACCCATGTTTGAATTTTGTTTTTTCTTACATTCCTTAAAGTTAGAAATATTGTCTTAAGGAAGACACAATGGTAATGTCTTAACCTTGTGATCTTGTCCTAAAAAGAATTCTAGAAGAATCCTTGTCTCCATTATTTTTGCAAGCCATATCCTAACCTCTTTGAATTTAAACTACTCCTAATTCTTTAATTCATTTTTATATCCATAAAATTCTTGTATAATTACCTTGCTTGGAATTTCAAAATTCCAGCTCTTGTGGAATAGGAGTTGGTGAAAAATGAAGAGGAAGAATAGGTAGAGGTTTCAATTAAAATACCATAGCTATTTCTTCAAAAAACTCCATCTTCCACTTGTTCTTGTTTTAGTTAAAAATCTGGAAAAATTTTCAGATTTTTTTCAGAGCTGGTTTTCAGAATTTGCAGCAAGCCTTTTCTACCTAATTCTTGCAAGGAACCAACCATCTAGTGTGAGAATAAAGGCTGAAATTCTTTGAATTTTCGCAACTTCACAAACAATGCCAAACCTAAATTTTCTTCCAGCAAATTAGCAACCTTTGAACATGATCATTAAGCCATCTGTTAGGACTCATGAACAGCTGAAACTTTCTCTTTTCTTCTTCAATATGATGGCTGGAAAACAACCATTAATGGACCTTCAAACATCCTTATATTCTAGTTGCAAAATCATTCCAAAGAAGACAAAAAATTCTACACCAAAACCATTTCAAATTCCAAGAGTTCTTTAGCTTCAATACCAGATTTTTTTTTCCAGCTTTACCTATTTATTGTTAGGGCCTAATTTCTTCAGCAAACTTCATCAAGTTTCGGCTCTCATACAGCCATGGATAGAACCTCTTGATTTCTCCACCTACCTTGATCAATTGGACTCCATTAATATATCTCAAAACACTCCTATCTTCACTCTATCCAAACTTATTCAAACTTCAAATTAAATTCTAGATTTTTGTTTCATTAAACACTCATCTAGCTAGTTGATAAAATTAGAAAATTCTATGCTATTCCATAGCCAATTTTGGCTAGCCCAAGACTGAAACAACAATCCACTCCTTGGTTAAATCATAGCTAGTTCAACTATACACCATTGAAGGACAAGAAACCTTCCAAGAGCAAAAACCATTACCCAATCCTATACCTCAAACATCTCCACTTTTCTCTCAATTTGAATTTTGAAAGAGCTGAAACGTTCTCTCTCCTTCTTGTATAACCGAAAGGCTCCCCTAAGCTAGGCCAATCGGCCATCAATCACACAACACATACCAAATCCCTTTTTCTCTCAATTTCTCTCAAGAACACACACTACACATCTTTAAGCCTAAATCACTTCTAAACACCTCCAATCACTCCCAAACTCTCTAAACCATTAGTATTCAACCTATATTCTTCCTTGGTGCACTTTATAACACTAAAACACAAAAAATTAAACCTCCAAATAGATCAAACCACCTTTTTTGTTCAAGATTCGAAGAACACTAATAAGGTAAAATAAGAACAATCTTTTTGTTTTTTTTCTTTTCTTCAACTTTTATATATTCTTCTCCTCTTACTTTCACTCCTTCCTCTCACTCTCTCTTGGCCAAAATGTTGATGAACAACCTTAGACCATTGCGGATAATTCAAGCCATCAAGCACTCAAGGTTCTCCTTTGACAAGCAACATCTTCAACATCAAGCGTCATCAAACAAGTATTTTAAATACAACTCCTCTTATTTATTTTGAACTCGAGATAGGTAGAATGATGTGGTTGGATTGTTGATTTGTTGAAGGCATGGTAGAGACATGTATATCATATGAAGATAGTGATCATATGATTTAGAGGTTGAGTGGGTTTAAAGCTATTGCATGAAGTATGTGAAATGATGGTTTATGAATATGATAAACTTGGGAGTAGATTCATGTTATGAGTTCATATGTCATTGGTATAAGGTGGTTGATAGAGATTGTTGCTACCCATGCCACGCTTATGCTTTTATGTTGTTCTAGCCAAATGCCATGCTAAAAATTATTACTAGTTAATACTGTCCTTGTTGTAGTATATGTTAATTCAAGTCTATTTTTTGGATAGATTAAACATGTTATTTGTTGAATCCTTGAGTGCATGAGTATGTACATGGATTTTCTCTAACAATAAAATTATTTCAAGGACTACCTTTATTATTTTTAGAATTATTCTTGCTATTATTATTATTATTATTATTAAAATTTAATATTATTACTCAATTTAATTTACTAAATTAAAAAAACACTAGGTAGTTTCGAAATTAGACATTATTGAAAATATTATTATTTTTTATTAGATAAATAAATAAATATTTCTATTAAATATAAATAATAAAATATTAAAATTAATTAATATCAAATGTCTTTTATATTCAAATTATTAGTTAGTTTTACTAAAACTTTTATTTACACTCATAAACATTACTTATATTATAATAAATTATAAATTATTTATTATTTATTATTTATTTATTAAAATTAAGCATGATTTATTATTATTTAAAATAATACTATTTAAATATTATTTATTACCAATACTATTTAGGATTTATTATTACTCCTTATTTATTACTAATTTTATTTGATACCAATATTACTTATTATTTATTATTTGTTACTACTTATTATTTATTTCTAGCACCTTTTTATTTTAACTTATCAAATTAATTTATTTTATAAAATACTTTATCAACTAGTATTAAAGCTTAAGGCGTTGCTGTCATAGTTAGATGTTGTGGTGGCTAGTTGACCTAAGAATTATTTATTTAAGGCAAGTATTGTCTGGATGTTGGGCTTATTCGTTGTGTTTACCCCAAGCAGGGTGAGGTTAACCTGAATTACTTTGGAAGCCTTTTTTTTCCCAAAGAAGAGCAAAAGATCAAGTAAGTTCTTGTATAAAACTGTTTGAAGATCAAAGTGGCATTGGCAAGTGAAACGCAATGTATACGAGAATTTGTACTATAAATGCAATTATGAACAATTTTCCTTTTCTTTTCAGTTAAACAAACCATCTAAAGTTGAACAAGCAATTTTATACAAAAAGCTAAACTTTTCCTAAAAATCAACTTTGACAAGAATTTTTGAAACCATAATTGCTATTTCAAATAGAATCATTGTATGATCTTTCTTTTCCCAAGTGGGACAATCACAACATTGAGTACTCAATAAGGGTAGAATACTAGGACTAGTCTTTGAAGAGTTAGGGTAAGTCTCTCAGTAAGTGGCTACCTCTTTGGGATGAGTCCTTCTCGGATCGCATGCTAGTCCTGTAGGTCGTACTAGCCTAAGCTAACAAGTTCAGTCAAGTGGACTGTTTGTTTTTGGAATGGACAACCTGTAAGTTTGGGTGTAGAGGTAGAGGAGTATCTCACCTGGTAAGCCGTACACCTACCTTGTGTCAGTATGCACAAAATGTGGCATCCTGAACATTCTTTTGTCTTGGTGCACAAAGTATGGTTCCATGGCTACCTTTTTGAGTGGTTGTATTTATTGGATGTATGTATGGTTTGGAAGGAAAACACCATTTTTAATTTGTTAAATTTATTTGAGCTTGCCAGCACTTTCTTTTATGAAAATTTCTCTACTTGCATATATGAACTATTTTACCTGAAACACTCAATGCATACATGGGCTTATTGAGATTTATGTCTCACCACATTTTATACCATGTTTTCAGGTTGGTCCTACTATGAAGGTTAATTAAAAGAATGCCTTGATTTGAAGACTTATTTCTTTCCAATGTATTTCATTTGAGAGACTTTGGTAGACATGTATTTATTTTTTAAACTTGTTCATGTATTGTTTGGGTTGTAATAAGTTTAATTTTGAATTATTTTTTCATTTCTTTTGTGTGTCCTAGTTATAAAGACCCTTAATTTGTCCTGTGGACAGGGCGACATCCCCAACCCTTATATGGTATATAGGTAGTGGGGTGTTACAAGTGGTATCAGAGATTGGTTTAGGTAGTTATTAATAGTACTTGCTTTATTTCATTAAGATTAAACTATTTTGACTAATCTGGGTTGTTTATACTATAGGATGGTTAGAATGATTAAAACCACAAGGAAGGGGTAGCAATGTCATCTACCAATCCCTATGCACCCGAAAGACTTACCAGTGCCATAGCCTGCACCACAACCTACACCCTAACCAGTCTTGCCTTTGGAAGAAAGTAGTGATGAGGAGGTTCAGATTATTGAGCCACCTCCTATACATGTAATAGACTTAATTACTGATAGTGAGGATGAGGATATTGACATGGAGTATGTGATGGAGAACGAAAAATAGGGGAGCATGCTATACGAAAAAAAAATTGGAGAAAAATAAAACGCGAGCCTTAAAGGCTATGCGGAAGTGTGAAGATCATACCTTTGCATTCCTTAACCCTCCTAGGTTGCGTAGGAACAGATTGAATGGCTGTAATCGCCTCGCTTTGCACACTTGAAGGAGCTTCCGGTTGAACACCCGCTAGCCTTCTACTTCGCCTTATTTGCATTAACGCTTAGCTCTCCAACTCTCGGGATATTCCTCAGCCTGATCTCTAGTTGGTGAACACTATGGTGAAGAGGAACGATCTCAAAACTCCTTGGTTCTTTCGCTATTGATTAGCCAAGAACAAGAAGAAACCACAGAGGAGGGAGAGGGAAAAACGTTAGCTCCCAGAGAGAAAGAGACGTGAGAGTCTTGTGAGGCTAGGGAAAAATTAGGGTTTTTTTCTTTTTCAAAGAGTTGTTTATAAGTTGGCCTAAACTAGGTCTCTCAATCCCTGATAAACATATCCCCGGGATTTCAAAACACCCGGATGTTATCTTGAAAATCAGTTTGGCCTAACCCTAAACTCCTCTTAACCATATCTGGAAAAACCCTAAGGTCCAAGCTATTGGGCCAGAAAAATATTTATTATTTTTCTTGGACCCAAAAGGCCTAAAATAATAAATATTAATTATTTATTTCCTGTGCTTACATAAGTAACCCAATAAATAATTAATGAGCCCAAATGAACCATAATAATTAATCTTTAATTATTTATTTCTTAGGCCTATATAAATTACCCAATAAATAATTAAACATTAATTATTTTCCCTATTTTAAGCCCAGGTTAATTTCTTAATTATTCATACTGGACCTAGGCCCTGAATAATTAATTAACCAAATAAACTAGATAATTAATTTCTCTCAACTCCTATTTTATTTATTTATTTATTTATTTTATTCCAGTCCAATAATAAATTAGACTTTCTGAATAAAATAAAATAAAATAAAATAAAAACCTCTTCAACTGAGACCAATTCCTCAACCCATAAGTAGTTAGGACTTACGAGCTATCCCGAGGACCAAAAAGACACATCGCCTTGACTGTTAAAATGATCAAAATACCCCTGCTATATAAATAGCTGTATTTTGCATTTTAAATATTTCCTAATATCACCATAAGGAAATATTGATCCCAAGGACAATGCTGCATTCGCAAAGTCTCCGACCTACAGGTGAAATGACTAAAATACCCCTCTACACATCGCCGTACATTTAGAGAGGAAGAAGTGTACTAACACCCCCCTAAATGACATCTACCAACCTTAGGCTTCTAGTCCAATGGTCCACGACTTCCTGGAGTGTTTCCGCTTTCTAAGGGAGCTACCCTAAATCAAACATCCAAGTCATGTTTCCCAGGGCCTTGGATAATTTAGACCATTCGGACAACTACAAGGGGCGATATAGTGCAGAAACTATCTTGTATAAGTCTGTCTTAACTAACTAGTCACACATACCCAATATGCAAGTATATTGGCCCTACGATAGAACCTCAACTACAGCAAATCAAAGTATATGCTTCCAGCTTCGCTAGACCACCAACTCATACTCAAGTCGTAGAGTACTAGTCCACGCTGTAGCGGTAGTTGTCTAGGTTTCTATCACATAGTACTTTGAGAAACCACTACTACAGGTCCTGTTCTACGTATTCGAAATACGTTTATGTCATGAAGTGAGTGGACTACCCACTGGCTAAAGGTAAGCCATTCCCCATTTGAAATTCATAACATAATAACCTAAACATGATGAGGTTCCCAGTCTCATCAATAGGTTAAGAACAAATGTTTATGTGTTAAATAACCCGTGATCCATACCTTACTGTGAAAGACCACCATTCACATGGATAACTTATTTAAACACAATGAGTCTGTTCCAAACGAAAATCGTGCACAAATAAAAAGTAAATTCATAAGTAATTTCTGAAAATAAATTATTTCATTAAAATATTCGATTTTACATCAGAAACCTAGTCTAAGAGGGCATACAATCCAACAGTATGTCCCAAACCCACCTAGCCTCGTGATTGACTTGATTGTTGATAGTGATGACCTGGGAGAGGTAGAATATGAATCTCCACCTAGACCTTAATTTGTACCCTCACCCAACTATGTTGAAACTGGGGAGAGTTCTAGGAGACTCGAGAAGGAACCAATGGATTATGGGTTTGAGAATGGTGCAGGGATAGATCTTTCTAAAAATACTGGAGGGTGGTTGTATGATGCTGACACCAAGGATTCTGATAAGGATTAGGGGCTAAGTTTTGCCATGCTTCGGAAGTTGTTATTTACTGTTTTCAATAAACTCCTATTCTAGGGGTTTATTTATATTTAATGTTTTATTTCAAAATTTATGCAAATAAGAGTACCTTGGTGTACTTTAATCTTGAAAAATGCAATTATTTATGCAAAGCTTGCACCTAATTGCTTTTACTTAAAGTTTGAATGTGAATGCATGGTCAATTTAAATATTTTAAACTTTGATGCATAAACTCATTATCTGGGGACATGGTTTAGAATGGCACCAAAGCATCGTGCAGTAGTATCCAGCAAAGGGTTCTTGAAGTAGAACCTGTGACTCCGAAGTTTGATACAACACAACTATCATCACTAAATTAGGGGAATGAGAATGAACCTGAGTAGAAAGTGGGTCCGGAAAGCATGCCAGTGTGACCATAGGGCAAGTATTTCACAAGATGACGGAGATACTACAAACTTTATCCAAACGAAGGAACCCAAAGAGGGAAGATAAAGCTTTGGAGAGGTTTCTAAAGTTCCAACCTCCCACATTCTTGGTAGAAGCCGAGCAATACCAGAAAGCAGAGCAGGGGGTGGAGTAGATGGAGGACATCTTTGCCACACTCCAATACACTTAGAAATGGATGATAAAATTTACTACGTTTAGGCTGAGAGGCGTAGCTCGGGCATGATGGCAGAGAGTCCAAGAAGACTGGGAAATAATAGATTAAGACTGAGCATGGGCCAACTTTGTGGAGGCAATTAAAGTGGAATATATACCTTAGTGGATAGTAGAGAAAAAGGAGGATGAGTTCCAAAATCTAAAGCAATGGAGCATGACTATGGCTTAGTATGTTACTAGTTTTACCCAGTTGTCAAAGTATTGCAAGACGCTGGTGGATACCGAGTAGAACCGAATCAGGTAATTTGTTAAAGGATTGAGACAGGAGCTAAGAAGGGTTTTGGCACCTTTTCTACCGACGACTTATTCGGGGGCATAGACACTGCAACCCGGACTGAGAATAAGGATCGAAGTAGGATGGTACCGAGACCATTCTTGCCATCAAGATAACCACCGAGACCCTTTCAGAGGCAGCAAAATCATTAGCGACCTGCTCTCCAGCAATGGCAGAACTAAGAAAAGCAAGCACGAATGGTAATTGGTCTTGCATAGAATCTTCTGTCATGCCGACATTTCGGGAAAAAGGGTCATGTAGAGAAGAACTATTGGTCTAAGGGAGCTGAACATAAATGCTACCATTGCGAAGATCCGATGCATCTACGAAACACCTGCCCAAAACTTCTCCAAATCGGGCAAGGAAACCTAGCCCAGACCGCGGGAACCAATCGAGCTAATACTGTGGGAGCCTCTAGAAGTGAAACTCAGGAGCCGCAAGTGAAAGTGAAGGTTTTCGCTTTTAATCGGAAGGAAGTTGGAGCAGATGCATCGGTGGTGGAAGGTACGTTTACTATCCAAGATCGTTCAATTAATGCATTAATAGGCCCTGGATCTACCCATTCCTATTTAAACAAAAATTGTGCATATCATTTGGGTTAGGATAGAGAAAAAAAAATACCTTTTACTATGTTGGTGAGTATGCCTTTGGGAAAAATTATGTAAGCGGATCGGTATGTGCAGAATTATAAGATTGAAGCAGAGAAAGAGAGCTTGGAAGGAGATTTGGTAGTCTTAGCTATTGACTACTACGACCTAATTTTGGGTATGGACTGGTAGCTAAACATGTAGCTAAAGTAGACTGTAAGAATAAGTTTGTCTAGTTCATTAGACCTGGCTGTGATGTGTTGGAGTTCAATGGCAAATGAGTAAAAGAGTTGAAGTTTTTTATAGCTGGAGCAAAAGCCCAGAAATTGTTGAAGTAAGGATGTCAAGGATATTTAGCTTACGTGATAAACAAGCTGAAGGATTAGTGCACTCCAAAAAATATTGAAGTAGTAAAAGATTTTCCCCATATGTTTCCTACAGAACTCATTTCTCTTCCTCCCAACTGAGAAGTTAAGTTCACCATAGATCTAATTCCATGAGCAGAACCTGTATCATGAACCCCATATCGGATGGAACCAGTGGAGTTGAAGGAACTAAAGAAGCAGCTAGAGGAATTGGTGAAACAAGGTTACATAAGACCTAGCACGTCACCATGGAGAGCCCCAGTACTATTTGTGAAGAAGAATGATGGGACTTTGAGGTTGTGTATCGACTATCAGGAGTTGAACAATCTGAACATCAAGAATAAATATCCTCTACCATTAATTGTTGAGATGTTCGACCAGTTGCAAGGCTCCAGTTGTTATTCCAACTTGGATTTGAGGTAGGGATATTATCAAGTGTAGATAAAGGAGAAGGATATTCCTAAGACGGCCTTCAACACGAGATATAGTCACTACGAGTTCGTAGTGGTGCCTTTTGGAGTGACTAATGCACCGGCAGTGTTTATGCATTTGATGCATCGAGTTTTCCAACCCTACCTAGATAAGTTCATAGTGATATTCATCAACGATATACTTATATACTTTAAAAGTCCAGAGGATCATGCAGATCATCTAAAGCTGGTATTGGAAAAGCTAAGAGAGCACAAACTTTATGCTAAATTTAACAAGTGTGAATTTTGGCTAGACAACGTGACATTTCTTGGCCATGTGGTGACCAAGGATGGAATCAAGGTAGACCCTGTAAAAGTTGAAGCGGTTTTGAACTGGAAGCAACTGGAGAACAGCACTGAGATTAGAAGCTTCTTGGGATTGACCGGCTATTATAGGTAGTTTATTAAAGGGTTCTCAACGCCAGCATCACCTATGACCCGATTGTTGAGAAATGATGTATCCTTTGTCTAGAATGAGAAATACGAGAAGAGTTTCCAAGAGCTGAAGCGGATGTTAATGACAGCTACAGTGCTGAGTTTGCCAGAGGAAGATAAACCCTACGCTTTGTATACTGATGCTTCAAAGGAAGGTTTGGGAGTGGTATTGATACAGGATAGGAAAGTAATAGCCTATACCTTTTGAAAGTTGAAGCCTCACGAAGTCAATTATCCAGTGTATGATTTGGATTTGGCAACTATTGTTTTTTCATTGAAGAAATGACGACATCATCTATATGGAGCCAAGCATGAGGTGTTCCCTAACCACAAGAGCCTGAAATATTTTTTTACCTAGAAGGACTTGAATTTGAGGCAGCGGAGATGGATGGAATTTTTGGAGGAATATCATTGTCCTATCAATTATCATCCTGGAAAGGCTAACGTTGTTGCTGATGCCTTGAGTCGTAAAGTTAAAATGGCTAGACAAAAAGTGCAAGAGATTCAGGTAGCCCAAGAGGTGTTGGATAGAAGGACGGAGGTGCAAGAAGAAAGGATTATTGTTAGTAATTTGAGATTGATACTGGATCAAAGGCAAGAAATCATCAAAGCTCAGCAATGCAATGCAGAATTTTAACTTTTCAAGGAAAAATAATTTAAATGGCAAGGTAGTGATTTTTGGCAGGATGAGACGGGGAGTGATGTATTTCCGAGATCGTTTGTGTGTACCTGATGAGCAACAGCTGAAGGATAAGATTTTGGAAGAGGCAAATAAAAGTAAGTATGCTATTCATCCGAGAGAGGTAAAAATGTATCAAGATCCGAAGAAGGTTTATTGGTGGCCCGGAATGAAAAAGGACGTGGTGAAGTATGTCTCCACATGGCTGACCTGTCAGAAAGTTAAGGCGGAGCACAAAAGTCGGCAGGATTGTTGCAACCTTTACCAATACCAGAATGGAAATTGAAAGAGGTGATCATGGACTTCATTACCGAACTCCATATGACAAGGACTTAAAAGGATGCCATATGGGTAGTGATAGACAGATTGACCAAGTCAGTACATTTTATACCGATGAATGTAAGGGATTCAATAGAGAAGTTAGCTCAAACATATGTGCGGGAGATAGTTAGATTGCATAGAATACCTTCAGTATTGTGTCTGACTGAGACCTGAGGTTTACATCCCGATTTTGGGGCAAGTTTCAAGAATCGATGGGTTCTAATCTAAAGTTCAGTATGACGACACACCCGCAAACTGATGGTCAGTCAGAATGGGTTATTTAGATATTGGACGATATGTTGACAGCTTGCGTATTGGATTTTGGGGATAAGTGAATTGAATATGTACCGTATGCATAATTGGGTTACAATAATAGCTACCAATCTTCAATTGGAATGGCCCCATATGAAGCATTGTATAGACATAAGTGTCAAGTACCTCTGTACTGGAGTTGGTCGGAAAACGGCCACATAAGCAAGTCTGGAGAGGTTTGCATTTAGGAAATGTCAGATAAGGTGAAGCTAATCAGAAAAAGGTTGAAAGTAGCTCAAAATCGATAAAAAAGTTATGCCGATAATAAGCGAAGGGAGTTGGAATTTCAGGTAGAAGACAGTTTGTTCTTCAGGTTGACTCCGAGTAGATGAATTTTAAAGCATTCGAATGGTAGAAAGCTAAATCTAAGATATTTGGGACCATTTCCAATGACGGAAAGAATTGGACCGGTGGTGTATCAACTGGATTTGCCGGATGGTTTGACGGGAATACACGATGTATTCCATGTGTCTCAATTGAAGAAGTAAAATGCCCACCTTGGGCACATTTTGAATGATGAATCGTTAGTTTTGCAACCTGACTTGAGCTATATGGAGAAACCCGTGAAAATTTTAGATCGAAGTATCAAGATTCTTTGGAATAAGCAGATTCCTATGGTGAAGGTACAATGGGAGCATCATGGCACTCAAGAAGTAACATGGGAAACGGAAGAATGGGTGAGGTAGAAATACCCGGACTTGAGATAAAGGTACACCTGAATTTCGGGATGAAATTTTTCTAAGGAGGGGAGGATGTAAAACCCCACTTAAACCTACCCTAGAGTAAATGGGATGAGATGCATGTCATGTCATCATGCATAAAAAATATTTCTTGAATGATTTTGTGTGCCTTAGAATTGTGGTTTATAGGTTATATGATTTATTTGTGCTTGTTGAGTAGAAAGGGTAAAAAAGTAATTTTACTTGAGGTCGAAATAGGAAGACGGCTTGAGGCTTAGATAAGAAGAAGATTTGGTTGAGAAAATAAGAATAAGAGTTGTTGTGGTTAAGTGGTAAGAGCTTGGTGATTCAATCTCTAAGGCCTTAAGTTCAAATCCCACCACCTAAATTTTATTCATATTTATCTTAATTCATGTTTAATTTTCTTCTTTCTTACATTCATTAAAGTTAGGAATGTTTTCTTAGGAAAGGCACATTGGCAATGTCTTAATCATGTGATCTTATCCTAAAAAGAATTTTAGAAGAATCCTTGTCTCCATTATTTTTACAAGCTTTGTCCTAATCTCTTTGAATTTAAACTACTCCTAATTTTTTAATCCATTTTTATATCAATAAAATTCTTGGATAATTACCTTGCTTGGAATTTCAAAATTCCAGCTCTTGTGGGAGAGGAGTTGGCCGAAAATGAGGAGGAAGAATAGGTAGACGATTCAGTTAAAACACCATAGCTATTTCTTCAAAAAACTCCATCTTCCTATTGCTTTTGTTTTGGTTAAAAATCTGGAAAATTTTCCAGATTTTCTTCAAAGCTGGTTTTTGGAATTTGCAGCATGCCTTCTCTACCTAATTCTTGCAAGGAACCAACTATCTTATGCGAGAATGAAGGCTGAAATTCTTTGAATTTTCGCAACTACACAAACAATGCCAAACCAGAAATTTTTTTCAGCAAATTAGCAACCTTTGAACATGATCATTAAGTCATCTGTTAGGACTCATGAACAGCTTAAACTTTCTCTTTTCTTCTTCAAGATGATGGCTGGAAAACCACCATTAATGGACCTTCAAACATCCTTAAATTCCAGGTGCAAAATCTTTCCAAAGAAGGCAAAAAAACTCTGCACCAACACCATTTCAAATTCCAAGAGTTCTTTAGGTTTAATACCAGAATTTTTTTCCAGCTTTTCCTATTTAATGCTAAGGCTGAATTTCTTCAGCAAACTTCATCAAGTTTCGGCCCTCGTACAATCATGGACAGAACCTCTCGGCTTCTCCACCAACCATGATCAATAGGACTCCATTAACATACCTCAAAACATTCCTATCTTCACTCTACCCAAAATTATTCAAACTTCAAATTAAATTCCAGATTTTTGTTTCATTAAACACTCATCTAGCTAGTTGATAAAACCAAAAAATTCTTTACTATTCCATAGCCAATTTTTGCCAGCCCAAGACTATAACAACTCTCCACTCCTTGGTTAAATCATAGCTAGTTCAGCCATATGTAATACCCCGCCCAAAACCACCTTTGACCTATGGGGGAAAAGTTATGCATTGCATAGCATTTTGCATTTCATGTGATATCTTAAAATTATTCTTGCATGGGTATATGTGATTTTCAATGTTGCTCTTGCATTAATTTATTTAATGAGAAATAGTTGTGTTGTTTGCATTAGTTGAGAGTGGTTTTAGGTGAAATTTAGTAGAGGAGATAGAGGGATGAGAATTAGGGTGAAAAGAATTTCTTAGAGTTATTTTAACACTAGAGTTGATTTGGGATAATGGTTAGGTCTGGTAATTATCCCTTAGTGACTTGAGTTTGAATCTTACCTCTTGCAAACCTTAGCTTCCTTTTTGAATTTTCCTTCTAAAGTTCTTCATGCCTTGGCCGAAAATCCTAGCTAGCCACCACTTTGGAGAGTTTTAAGTGGTATAAGCCTCTCCTTGATGAATATTAGAGATAGAAAATATATTAGGTAAAAATCTTATTTTATTTCTCAAAGAATTTTGGTTATAACCTTTTATTTATTTAATTATTTCTAGAGAAATATTTTAGCTAAAACCCTAGCTATTCTTTTGAATTTCAGCCACCATTTTCTTAGGAGATAAGTCTCCATATTTATCTTCTAAACTCAAGGATTTCTGATAAGGATAAGGACTAATTTTATTCTAGCTTTTATCCTTTTAATTTTCAAAAATCTTAGCTAAGAGCAATTAAATTCTAGCTTGTATTTAATCAACCAGATTTTATGTAGTTAGCTTGATTTAAATCTATTATTTTCCTAGCAAAATATTTTGTTGATTTTGAAAATAAAACCAAGCTAAAAATCTGGAAATTTTCCAGTCTTGTTGCCGCCACCTTTGGAGCAATCCTAGCTCAACTCAAACTCTTCCAAGACTAGAGTAGCTTATTCTAAATCCTTTAGCAAATCAGATTTTATTTTATCTCTAAACAAATTAGATTTTTGTTCTCTCTTTTTCCTGAATTTCGGCCAATTTTGCACACACCATACTGCACGACATTCTTCACTCCAAAGTACACCAAACTCCTTGTTGATTAGGCCAAACTACAGCACCTAAAGCTCTCATTTTTCCTCTCAGATTTGCGTCAAAACAGCAGCCGAAAATCAGTCCAGAATTTCTCTCTGTTGTTTAATAATTTTTGCGCAGCACACACACCCTTCTTGCATAGAATTTTAGTTGTCAAAACCCACACAAAATCCTTCTTGTTTTGGTCAAGAACCTGAACACACACAACCCTTCCCTTGTGCACTGTTTCGGCTAACCTAGGAGAGCAATTTCAAATTGCTTTTCTCCTCTTAACCTCTCTTAATTTTGGCCAGCAATCAGGTGTTAGGATTCGTGGACTCCTAAACGCGGAAAACATCCACGAATCCCTCCCGAGGACCCAAGTAAATGATTAAGAAGATCAAAGCTTTAAGAATTACCTCAGGTTGCTGTAATCGAAATCCTTCGATTCTGGTTGCGCTGTTATACGTTCAACCCGAACAATCACCAGACGCTGCAGTATGCGAACGTCCTCTATCGGATACATACCGCGAACTCACTCGATACCCGGGGAATGCTAGCGCCTAGGGTTTGAGAGGTTTTTTTCCTTTCTGGTAGAGAATGGCACGAATGTTCTCAACTGAAAAATTGGACCATTGAAAAGACGGCTAGGGTTTTCTTAAAAACCCTCGAACCTCTTAGAGTCCAACCCTAATAATATCTTATCATATTCTAATTTCAATTCAAATTAAATTAAAACTGATATGATAAGATTCTGCCATTATCTCGGTAATTTAACTAATTAATTTACCGAGTCAGATTCTTATAATCTGGATATCATCCAGATTCATCGAACCTGGTCACCAGAAAAATAAGCTAACAAGTTCACTTATTGTGTGACCCTATAGGTTCATTTAACACTGGCAGTGTGCCTAAATCATATTTAAATGGCCCACAAGTTATAAGCGGTTTCTAGCAAAACATTATAACTATCCAGGTTAAATGAAGATCGGTGATCTCTTTGAACCAAACCATAATTTTATATTTAGTCCTTTTGTCACACGATATCCAGATTAAGCATAAGGCACGAAGCATGTCATCATTATTAAGCTTAATCAATTATTTCTTGATTTCATAGTAGATTGTTCAAACAAATGATATCAATATCTTAGATTGATATATTTTAGCACGGCCATGCATTTTTAACAGTCTAACTTATCAAGGGGCCCATGGATATCTCTCCCATAACTGAGAGGGACAAATTCCTTCACAATCAATCATATTCCTCTCCTTGATTTATTCTATATCCAACAGTAGTCTAATTTATTATCTAGTTAAAGACAACTTTAGACAATGTCAAAATATAAAATTTATCAAGTAGGAAACTATGATGAATTTAGGTCGAAGGACTTTCAATATTATTATGGCTAGAAAGTATTTATGACATATTCCATGAAGTACTCTCACAGTGGGTCATGTCCAATACAATGTTCTCTAACATTTATTTATGTCTTGACTCGATATCACAAATATCCATGGCCAGTAAAATATAGCCATCAAGTCACAAACATACTAATCTTAATTTATTATTATTCCAATAATAATAATCGATCAGGGACAGTTTTAGAATAGTCATTATATTCATTGTATGGTTTTACTATCAAGTCACGTACTTGATGACCAACAAAACAAAACTCACTATTCATGGAAAGGAAAGCCTCATATTATTATATAAAACATAATGACAATTGTGTAAGTACAAATTGACTATAGGGCATATCCCCAACATCAGGTACAACAAGCTGCTTGATTTTTGCCATTGCTGCCAAAGGAGTTTAGAACCATTAGGAGTCCTTCATAGCAACATCTTCTAACCCTAAATCAAACTCTCCTAACCCTAAACAAAATTAGCCGGCTATTTCAACCTTGCTGCACAAAAATTTCCAGCAACTCTCCTCTGCAATTTTCGAAAAACACAAGAGTAATCACTAGGCAAAAATCAAACGCACCCTAAGATAAGCAAAAGTCCTCTCAACCTCTTGATTCCTTTTCTCTATTAATTCTTCACTTCTTCTTCCCTTGAACCATGCCATATAGGGACTGATTTCATTCTTTTTTTCCTTAACTCTCGATCAAGAGGAATTAAAGAAGGTAGCTTTCCCATCTTCGCAAGTGAGCTCGCGACTATCACCCAAGGAGCGTCTTGATCTTGTTAATCTGGTGGTTGTAAGGTAAAAGAATTCTTACCCTTGATGATGAAATTTAGATTTAATGTGATTAATGATGTCTACGGAAGTATAATAGCATGATGAATATGTTTAGTTGGGATAGAGGAATATTTTGAGATGAGTATTGTGTTAAGCATGTGCAATAGATAGCGATGTTATGTTTTGTTGAGATGATGGATGTGAATTTTGATGGTTAAGTCTAGACCTTTTTGTCATATTGTACATGTCTTTGATGGGTATATGTTCATGGTATATTTATTTCAAGGAATGGGTGGTTTATTTGAAGATAGATGATAGGTCATGATTTGTTTATGAGAATAAGTGAGTTTATATGCATGCTTGAGATCCTGATCATGGTATTATGTGATTCTAGATCAGGAGGTTATTTGAAGGAAGCAAGCAGTTGATTTTTGTCTTGTTTATCTGAGGCATACCAAGTAAGTCCTTGCATAAACTCTTTCGTTAAATGCTTATGGTGGCAAGTCAAATGTTGTAAAGCTTTGTGAAGCTATTGTTGAACTATGATTATTTGGGTTGTAAACATGGATGTTCATTCTCTAAATGGTTTTGTCAAACTAATGCCTTTATCAAGAACTGTTCTTGCTCCTAAACATTTTAGAAAACTCTTTTAAAAGAAAATCACGTTTTACAAAGCTAAGGTATGGAATCATTGTGAATCAGGAATTGACGGATATATTCGTTGAGATAAGGGTAGACTAACAATACTAGTTTTGGAGGGCTTGAGTGAGTCTTCTAGCAGGCGGCTACCTCTAGAAGATAAGCTCTGCTTGAAAAGGTGACAGTATTGGTTGGTCAGGCCGGTCCGAGCTAGCATTTGTACCTGGTAAGGTATTATTTCCCGACATGGACATCCAAATGGTTTTGTTGGGTGTAGAGATGTAGGAGTATCTCACCCGGTGGGCCGTACACCCACCCTTGATCAGAACGCCCAAAGTTTGGTAATCTGATCCTGTCAAGGTGCACAAAGTGTGGTGCCTTGACCGTTCTCTTATCATGGGGCCCAAAGTGTGGCGCCATGACTGTTTCTTCGAGTGGATGATTTATTTTGTATAAAGTGTAACAATGAGGAAATTCCACTGTTAGGATTCGTGGACTCCTAAATGCAGAAAACATCCACGAATCCCTTCCGAGGATCCAAGTAAACGATTAAGAAGATCGTAGGTTTGTAGAATTACCTCTGGTTGGTGAAATCGACATCCTTCGACTCCGATGGTGCGATTGCACGTGCAACCCGAATGATCACCAGACGCTGCAGTGCGCGAATGGCCTCTATCGAATACACACCGCGAACTCACTCGTCACCCGAGGAGTGCTAGCACCTAAGGTTTGAAAGGGTTTTTTTTCTGATAGAGAATGGCACGAATGTTCTCAACAGAATTAGACTCTTGAAAAGACGGCTAGGGTTTTCTTAAAAACCCCCGAACCTCTTAGAGTCCAACCCTAATAATATCTTATTATATTTTAATTTAAATTTAAATTAAATTAAAACAGATATGATAAGATTCTGCCATTATCTCGGTTATTTAAACAATTAATTTACCGAGTCAGATTCTTATAATCTGGACATTATCCAGATACATCGAATGTGGACATATTTCCAAATTCATTGTATCTGGTAAATTTTCTAAGTTCGATTAACTTAGACATATTTCCAAATTCATCAAATCTGGTTACCAGAAAAATAACCTAATAAGTTCGCTTATTGTATGACCCTATAGGTTCATTTAACACTGGCAGTGTGCCCAAATCATATTTTAATGGCGCACAAGTTATAAGCGGTTTCTAGCAAAACATTATAACTATCCAGGTTAAATGAAGATCGATGATCTCTTTGAACCAAACCATAATTTTATATTTAGTCCTTTTGTCACACGATATCCAGATTAAGCATAAGGCACGGAGCATGTCATCCTTATTAAGTTTAATCAATTATTTCTTGATTTCATAGTAGACTGTTCAAACAAATGATATCAATATCTTAGATTGATATATTTGAGCACGGCCATGTATTTTAACAGTTTAACTTATCAAGGGGCCCATGGATATCTCTCCCATAATTGAGAGGGACAAATTCCTTCACTATCATTCATATTCCTCTCATTGATTTATTCTATATCCAACAGTAGTCTAATTTATTATCTTATTAAAAACAACTTTAGACAATGTCAAAATATAGAATTTATTAAGTAGGAAACTATGATGAATTTAGGTCGAAGGACTTTTAATATCATTATGGCTAGAAAGTACTTATGACATGTTCCATGAAGTACTCTCACAGTGGGTCATGTCCAATACAATGTTCTCTAACATTTATTTATGTTTTGACTCGATATCACAAATATCCATGACCAGTAAAACATAGCCATCAAGTCACAAACATACTAATCTTAATTTATTATTTTTCCAATAATAATAATCGATCAGGGACAATTTTAGAATAGTCATTGTATTCATTGTAGGGTTTTACTCTCAAGTCACGTACTTGATGACCACAAAATAAAATGCATTATTCATGGAAAGAAAAACCTCATATTATTATATAAAATATAACGACAATAGTATAAGTACAAATTGACTCTAGGGCATATCCCTGACAGTCTCCCACTTGCACTAAGACCAATTTGGCATAAGCCGTAATCCCATTGATCTAGTATAACTATCATGTTTAGACGATGGGAAAGGCTTTGTCAGTGGATCTGCAACATTGTCATCAGTTGATACCTTGCATACTTTGACATCTCCTCTATCAACAATTTCTCGAATGAGATGAAAACGTCTAAGTATATGTTTGGATCGTTGATGTGATCTTGGTTCCTTAGCTTGTGCAATGGCTCCATTGTTGTCACAATAGAGAGCTATTATGTTCACAATACTAGGAACTACATCTAGTTCTATAATGAACTTTTTAATCCAAACTGCTTCTTTAGCTGCAATTGAGGCAGCTACATAATCAGCTTCTGTAGTAGAATCAGTCACAGTGTCTTGCTTTAAACTTTTCCAGCTTACAGTACCTCCATTCAAACAAAATAGAAAACCTGATTGCGATCTGTAATCATCTATGTAGGACTGAAAACTAGCATCAATGTAACCATTTACAACTAGCTCGCCTTCTTGTCCTTCATAAACTAAGAACATATCTTTAGTTCTTCTTAAGTACTTTAGTATGTTCTTGACAGCAGTCCAGTGTGCCTCTCCAGGATTTAACTGGAACCTACTCGTCATGCTCAATGCATATGATACATCGGGTCGAGTACATAACATGGCATACATGATAGACCCTATAGCGGAAGCATATGGTATCTTGTTCATGCGCTCTTCATCATCCTTTGTAGAAGGACTTTGAGTTTTGCTGAGCTTAAGGCCATGTGACATTGGTAAGAATCCTCTCTTAGAGTCTTGCATACTGAACCTTTTCAGTACTTTGTCAATGTATGTACTTTGACTTAGTCCAATTAGCTTTCTAGATCTATCCCTATAGATCCTTACACCTAGAATATAGGCAGCTTCACCTAAGTCTTTCATTGAAAAACAATTTCCTAACCATGTCTTTACACTTTGTAGAGTTGGGATGTCATTTCCAATGAGTAATATGTCATCAACATAAAGTACCAAAAGACTATTGCATTCCCACTTGTTTTCTTATAGACACAAGGCTCATCTTCATTTTTGATAAAGTTAAATTCTGTAATTGCTTCATCAAAATGAAGATTCCAGCTTCGAGATGCTTGCTTCAATCCATAGATGGATCTTTGAAGCTTGCACACTTTATTAGAATTCAAAGGATCACCAAAACTCTCAGGTTGTGTCATGTACACATCCTTGAGTAAGTTTCCATTAAGAAACGCGGTTTTGACATCTATCTGCCAAATCTCATAATCATAATATGCTGGTATGGCAAGAAGAATTCTAATAGATTTAAGCATTACAACTGGTGAAAATATTTCATCATAGTCTATACCATGAGTTTGTCTATAACCTTTTGCTACCAGTCGTGCTTTGTAAGTATGCACATTTTCCTCCATGTCTGTTTTCTTTTTGAAAACCCACTTACACCCAATAGTTTTTTAACTTTTAGGTGGATTAACCAAAGTCCAGAGTTGGTTATCATACATGGATTGCATCTCAGACTTCATAGCCTCTAACTATTTTCCAGAGTCAGAACTCTTAATGGCTTCTTGATAGGAAGTGGGCTCATCATTAACCATAAGCTCCACATTGTGATCGTCAGTGATGAGGAATCCATATCTCTCAGGTTGCTGACAAACCCTATCAGATCTTCAAGGTCCTTGTTCTATAAAAGTAGGCTCATCTTAGACTTGTGAGCCATCTAATCGAGGTTCATTATTTGGTTTAGACACTAATTGTGGCTCTTGAATCTCATCAAGATGTATTTTACACCCACTAATTCTTTTGGAAATAAATTCCTTTTCAAGAAAGAATCTATTTCGAGCAACAATTACTCTATTTTCTTTTGGGAGATAAAATTGATATCCTTTAGTTTCTTTAGGATACCCCAAAATATGCATTTATCCGATTTAGGTGCAAGTTTATCAGATAATAAATGCTTTACATAAACTTCACAACCCTAAATCTTCAGAAATAACAAACTAGGTTGTCTCCCAGTCCATATCTCATATGGCATTTTCTGAACCGATTTAGATGGAACTCGATTTAGTATGAATGCCGCAGTCTCTAGGGCATAACCCCAAAAGGAGATTGGAAGATCAGTTTGACTCATCATTGATCGAACCATATCTAATAAAGTCCGATTTCTCCATTCAGATACACCATTCCATTGTGGTGTTCCAGGTGGTGTTAATTGGGATATAATTCCACAATTTTTAAGATGCTCGTCAAACTCGTGACTAAAGTATTCACCACCTCGATCTGATCGAAGTGTTTTGATACTTTTGCCAAGCTGATTTTGTACTTCAGTTTGAAATTCTCTGAATTTCTGGAACGATTCATATTTATGTTTCATCAGATACACGTAGACATGTCTGCTGAAATCATCTGTAAATGTAATGAAGTACTGAAATCCTCCTCTAGCATGTGTATTCATTGGTCCACATACATCAGTATATATTAGGCCCAATAAATCAGTTGCCCTTTCATTTTGTCTCTTAAAGGGCGCTTTAGTCATTTTGCCTAATAAACAATAATCACACATTTCGTAAGATTCTAAATCAAACGATTTTAGAAGCCCATCATTATGAAGCCTTGTTATGCGTTTCTCATTTATATGGCCCAAACGACAATGCTAGAAGTAAGTCTGATTTAAATCATTGGATTTCAATCTCTTAGTATTAATATTATAGATAGACTTGCTGGAAGATCCACGAAGATTGAGAATATAGAGCCCATTTGATAATGAAGCATCTCCATAAAAAATGCCGTTTTTATTAATGGAGCAAATGTTATTCCTAATAACAAATTCAAAACCTTCTAAATCCAAACAAGAAATTGAAATAATATTCCTACTCATAGCAGGAACATAAAAACAATCATTCAATTCTAAAACAAGCCCACTAGGCAAAATTAATTCAAAAGTTCCTATAGCTACTGTAGCAACTTTTGCTCCATTCGCAACTCGTAGGTCCACCTTGCCTTTTACCAAGGCTCTACTCCTTTTTAGACCCTGCACATTTACACAAATGTGAGATCCAAAACCGGTATCTAATACCCATGAATCAGAAGTAAACAAATTAATTTCTATAACATAAATACCTGAAGCAGCAGTCTTACTGTCCTTCTTTTTCTTTACTTCCAAATAGAGCTTGCAATTTCTTAACCAATGTCCTTGTTCTCCATAATGGTGGCAAGCTCCCTCCTTTGGTGTCTTGGCCGTATGTTTGGACTTGAACTTGGACTTTGCCTTGTCTTTACCCTTACTAGCCATGACTTTGCCCTTTTGGTTGTTCTTTTTCCCTTTCCCTTTTTGAACCATTAGAACACTAGGAGTACTCTTCTTAATGTTCAGTTCAACTTGTTTTAGCATCCCATGAAATTCAGTAATGGATTTCTCCATGTTATGCATGTTAAAATTCATGACAAACTGGTCATACTCAGGAGGTAATGAGCCCAAGATCAAATCCGTGGCCATGTCGTGATTAATAGGAGCACCAAGCTTATCAAGATGATCAAGATAGCCCTTCATTTTAAGGACATGAGCACTTATCGAGGTGCTAGAAACCATCTTACATGCATTTAATGCCTTGTGAGTTTCAAATCTCTCTTGTCGTGCTTGCTCTTGGAACATTTCCTTGAGATGCACAATCATGTCATATGCCTCTGCTTCTTCAAACTGTTTTTGAAGTTCAGAGTTTATAGTTGCTAGCATGAGGTAAGTAACATCGTTGGAGTCATCTTTATGCTTACTATAAGCATCTTTTTCAGCTTTTGAGGCGTTATTTGCTGGAGTAAGGGGAATAGGATTTTCAAGAACATAGAGTTTTTTTTCTTGCTTAAGAACGATTCTTAAGTTTCGTGCCCAATCAAGAAAGTTAGTCGCACTAAGCTTGTCTTTCTCGAGCACAGATCGCAATGAGTTATTCCAACTGTTTGTTGCCATTATCTACATACAAAATATGCAAAGTAATTAATTTTGAGGCTTTAATGAAAAACTTCCACTAAAAGTATTTAAACCTTTTGAAACTTCAACATTTTGATGTTTCGAAGTGGGTAAAATTTTTTTTTATAAATATTTTATTTTAATCATAAGTAAGCTTTGGCTTTAATCTTATAATTAAATAAAAATTAAATTTTAATGAGATAGGCATCAAATGTCCTGGCTAAAATGTCTCATATAATGCCCTAGGCCCAAAACTATTTTGATAGCCCAGTTAAGTCAAACCATATCAAACATATGGAAAACTATTTTCCATCTTGTCTTGCTTAGATAATCAAAAGCATCCTACTTTGGCAGGAATGGCCATATGACGATCCAAGTAATAACAAGTATTTGATTTTGGAAGGCATTTAACACTTAATTTTATTTTTAATAAAAATTTGATTGTAGTAAGCATGAAATAAACATATCAAATATGCATGCATGACATAAATAAAAGTGACATAGCATAGCCCATAACCTATGTTGATCATCACGAGCAAAGTGAAGATCAAGGTGGTCAATCTTGGTATATGAACTCCTTCAGCATTTTCTAATGCCTTGAGCATACTCCTCCTTGGTTGTGAATGTTGGCCGCTGTCTTCTTTTACATTAGATAGTAAAATTAAAATAATACCTATTCTAGGAAAGCAGTACAATTTTACAACAATGAAAAATGACACGCAGGCCGTATTTAAAAATTACAATTATTGTTTCTTTGAGTGGATGATTTATTTTGTACAAAGTGTGACAATGAGGAAATTTCACTCCTTGCAAAGAGAAATTATTTCTGACTTGCCAAATATTTTTGCAAATGTTTTCAGCTATGCATACATGAACTGTTCAAAATACCATGTGCACACACAAGACTTACTGAGATGTTAATCTCACACTGTTTTTATATTATGTTTTCAGGAGATTGATACTGCTGAGCGAGCAGGATGTGTAATAGTTGGAGCTTTTATTACTTTCTTTATGTTTTGAGAGACAGATGTTTATTTATGTTTCTGGAACCGATGTTTGCATTTGTTTAGTTTTGCTCAAGTTTTATTCTGATGTAATAAGAGTTTCCCTTTCTTTATCTAAGTTTGACATCTTGGTTCATCTTTATATTATGTACCTCGTTTTAAAGACCCCTTGTCCTCAGGACGGGGTGACATCCCCGCCTTTCGTGGGTACATAGTAGGGGGTGTTACACCATACACCATTGAAGGACAAGAAACCTTCCAAGAGCAAACACTATTACCTAATCCTAAACCTCAAACATCTCCATTTTTCTCTCATTTTGAATTTTGAAAGAGCTGAAACTCTCTCTCTCCTTCTTAGATAACTGAAAGGCTTCCCTAAGCTAGGCCATTCATCCATTAATCACATAACACACACGAAATCCCTTTTTCTCTCAATTTCTCTCAAGAACACCAAGAACACTAAGAGCACACACTACACATCTTCAAGCCTAAATCACTTCTAAACATCTCCAATCTCTCTAAACCATTAGTATTCAACTTGTATTCTTCCTTGGTGCACTTTATAACACCAAAACACGTAAAATTGAACCTCCAAATGGTTCAAACCACCTTTTTTGTTTAAGATTTAAAGAACACTAAAAAGGTAAAATAAGAACAATCTTCTTGTTCTTCTTCTATTATTCAACTTTTATATTCCATTCTTCTTAGTCTTACTCTTTCCTCTCACACACACTCTCTCTCTTGGCCGAAATGTTGATGAACAACCTTGGACCATTTCGGATCATTCAAGCCATCAAGTACTCAAAGTTCTCCTTTGACAAGCAACATCTTTAACATCAAGCGTAATCAAACAAGTATTTTAAATACAACTCCTCCTACTTATTTCAAACCCAAGATAGGTAGAATGATGTGGTTGGATTGTTGATTTGTTGAAGGCATGATAGAGACATGTACATCATATGAAAATAGTGATTACATGATTTGAAGGTTGTGCGGGTTTAAGGCTATTGCATGAAGTATGTGAAATGATGGTTTGTGAATATGATAAACTTGGGAGTAGATTCATGTTACTTGAAACACTTTAGTAGACTCTTTAAAAGAATTTTTGCAATTTAAAATACCCATTTAAACTTAGTGTTTGAGTTCTTAAAGATGGGATTGGAAAATCCTTACTTTTCGACACATCTACAAAAATTAAGTTACCTCCCGTTGAATGGGGTGAAGGGTAGAAATTACCACAATCCTCCAAGGACTTCTTACAATATAGTGTTGAAAGATCCAACTCCTTGAAGTATGCTAAAGTCAACACATCATTATTTGGACCCATATTCTCCAAGAAAAGAGAGGAACCTAAGAAATCATGTGACAAAGAGAGATTTAGATTATTAGCACATAGCGAAGAATTGAATACCTCCCTTCCCACAGTGGATAATTGTCCCTCGTAGCATCTCTCCTCTCCTTGGAGATTCTCTGGTTCAAGTGTATGGGCAAGCATGAACTCATGAGTCTCCTCAACAATCGTAACTAATTGTTTCCTTTGATTGCACAATCATTGGGAAGCTTCTTCATGCCACTGAACAGATAAATTTATATTGGCAACAAAAGAATTCACTAATGATTCTAATGACGTCTTACTAAAAACATCAATGTGAGCTTGTAATTTTGCCAATCAATACACTAATAATTTTTTTTTTTTTTGAATGCAACATGCAGTACTGATGAATCATGCAATTTAATTCATGAAAACACGATAAAAAGAACAAAACAAAATGACGAAAATAAAAATTGTTCCAAACAGCAAAAATGACTTCACTGCTTTCCACGGCCTACACCTATAAAAGACAAGAAGAAAGTTAGATAACAAAATTAAAAGAAGAAAAAGTTAGTCAATAAAACGGGGTCAAGGTTAGTAAGTTAGGTTACATAGGTATACAAAAGATACACAAGATACAAAAGATAGCACTTCTTTGCGAGAAGAACAATTGTACATGTTTACATATTTACGTATTTAAATATTTACATGGTTAAATCAACCAAATCCAAGCTTTCATGCTATTGTTCCCTGGCAACGGCGCCAAAAACTTGATGCTAAATCAAGTTTTTCAAAAACACCTCTATGACGAAATAGAAAAATATCCTAATCCTCGGCAACGGGGCCAAAGACTTGATGCATATGGATTTGGGTATAAAAATCATACAAAAAATAAGCACATTCCCAATCAAGTTTACATTAAAATGTTAACCCCAAATTACACATATAAGCAAGCGTACTCATCATTAACATAGCATAGGGTTCAAACAAGTGTCAATCCTCAAGGAACAAGTATACATTAATCACTTTTCTTTCATTGTTTAACTAACTCAATAAAGTGAAAAAGAAATAAAATAAAACAAGAGAAAATAAAAATAAAAATAAAAATATATACATGTCAAGGATGGATAATTATGTACCTCATACCATTGTTTAAACAAATATGATCTTAAAGTATCCAATCTTTATCACAACTAATTATTCTCTTGGCATCATGAAGGATTAAAGTAGACTCACTTCTTTCCCAATCCATGAAATCACTGCCTTCTAGACAAATTAGCATCACATACGCTATCTCAACTAATTCACCCAAAAGATGCATTAAACACAATCCTTGATTAAATTTTCATACTCTGGCAAACTTAAAACATGAAATTAATAAATGAATCCATACTCTAGCAGACATCAATTAACCTTTAATTACCAGTTCTTAGCAATTAATCCCTTTTCCCAAGCAAGTTAAGAGACAACAAATATGAAATTAACAAATTGAAACCACTATCAACCCCCATCCCAAGCAAGTTAATGGAAAGAAACAATCCATTAATCTCGTGATTAGCCCAAGTAATTAAATACCAAGAATAACAATCAATTAATCAAAAGATCAAATAACTCTAAAAGCCATGAATATCTAAAACAATGTCAAATTACAATAAAACAATTAACATATTATTGTTCAAGAAAAAAAAAACAAAGTAAAAGAAAGAACTCATAGACAAGCCTCATTCTTCTTCCTTTGAGGACCTTCTTGTACAATCCTCCTTGAATTGAAGAATTTCTCCTTTGGTTTGAGTGATTTTCTATGATTATCAATGAATTCTCCCATTTTCCTTTATGTTTTCCATCTATTTATAGGCTTGGGAAGTTCCTAAACTCGTTGGTGTAATGTTCTTGGCCGAGTATAAGTTGAAAGATACTAAAACTCCACAGATTATCAAAAATCACGTAGAAAAAATCAAGCACCGCCTAACTTCAGGGCATAGCCGGCGCCGTCTTGGCTCTTGGAGCCAGCGCTGATTGGGTTCTCCAATTGTTCGTTGATTTTTTCCTTGAATTCCATACAATGTATTCTAGAATGCAGCCAGCGCCGCCTTGGCTACTAGAGCCGGCACTGATTCCACTCTGTTCCGTCCTGTTTCACTAATTTTTTTGTTGCCTCAAAGTTTGTGCAACTAGTGCATGGCCGGCGCCGGTTCTTCTGTCCCAACCGGAGTTGCCTCTAATCTGTTTCGTGACGTTTTTGTTTTGTTTTATCCCAAAAATCTGAAATAATGACCAAAATACATTTTCAAGGGTAAAATCTCAAATATGAAGGAATACGGCTAGTTATTGAACAAAATGTATCACAAAAGAGCCTCAAATAACTAGGAAAAATATGACAAATTTAGCCCCTATCAATTATTTTACAAGTACTGGTATTCTTCTCCGCGGTCTACTAATCCGATTCACTTATAAAAACTTTCTATGTTATTTTTTACTATGTTATATGGCTTTAAGTAGTAGAAATTATGCTATTTATTATATGTTACTCTATTTCATAATTCTAGCTTTACATTCAAGATAGATATTTCAAACCTTAAGCTATCTAAGTTAATTGACTCAGTTGTAAATAAATTGCTACTTATGCAATCTCATACTATACTAAGTTGTATAATAGTTTATTCCCTAATTTTGCTGTATATTTAAACTAGCTAGAATGGTTTCCTAACATTTCTATACCTTAGAAAGAAGTCAAAGGCTATAATAGGAATGTATCGAAGCTTAACCCATGAAATATAAGGTTGTTATGGTAAAGGTGAAATATAGAATGTGCAAACGGTAGTTTTACGTTTTATTTTGGTAAAACTATTCAAGAAACAAACATCCTATAAAGTCCATTTCATATTCTCCTGACATCAAATACTTAAATCAGGTTTAGTTTATTAGGGTTCCCAACCATCCATTAGGCAACAATGATCCAAAACATAATGCATCCTTTAGTTGAACAAAATAATATTTCCAGCAAGGCAGCCTTGTTTGTTTACGTTATAACTTTCCATAACCTATTCAAATCATATAAAGCTTGTCTAAAACTTTTCCTAGGACATTTATCTATAAAGTCCAATTCATGGAATTCTAAAACTAGGTAGCATTTTATAAAATCTAATGCTCAAACTGATAGCATACACAAACTAAACAACTAGAATTCCAGTTTAAGCACATTTTCTACCTAGGATATTTTTATAACCTTTTCCCATGTAATCCATCACTTCTAAACTTCCTTAGACTTATTTAAACCTAAATAACAGAGTTTTTGTCACATTTTCCCTCCAACTCCCTTAAAACCGTTCAAGCAGTCTATATGATTAGACATAACAAAGCAACATTTTCATGAACATTATGCAACCAAATTTCAATCTTTCACTTCCTATGACTTTGTTGACAACAAAAACCTACAAAAATCTATTCCAAAACCTTCTAAACATCTTACAGAATGCTTAGGTTTAGGCATTTCAGATTAGTACCTTACAACTATAGTCGTCTTATAGCTAGAAACAATGAACAAATGCATAGCATTTTCTTCTTTCATTTTTCATCTTGGTCATTCTATATTACATAGACTTTATATATTCTGTTCTTACCCTTCTTTTTATTGCTTTTTATTCATAGAAAATTCATCAAATGAACTTAAAAATACACTAAAATACTCCTCAAAGAGTCTAGTTAACATCCCATACAAACAGCACATAAACAGAATTTTTCTCAACATCTCCATCATGAATTCTTTCAACTTCAGCCACCAAAACTGTAACACCCCACTACCTAGGCCCATCAGGGCCGGGGATGTCGCCCCGTCCAGAGGACAAGGGGTCTTTATAACTAGGTTACATGAAAATAAAATAAAATAAAGAATTTAAAATTAAACTTATTACAACCCAAAAGATAAGTACTGGAACAAATCCAAATAAACTGTTTGCAACAATCTCTCAATACATCACATAAAGTAAATAACATGAGTCCTCAAAGCATAGGCAACAATCTAGCTAATGACCTCCACAACATGATCTTCCTGAAAACATGGCATAAAAGATGGTGAGATAAGAATCTCAGTAAGCCCGTGTGTGCTTTGAGTGTTTCAGGTAAAATAATTCATGTATGCAAGTTGTAAAAGTTCCATAAGCAAAAGGTGCTGGCAAGCAATAAATAAGTGTTGAAAATAAATAGTGGCGTTTCACTTTTCAAACCATACATGTGCACCATAAATACAACCACTCAAATGGGTAGCCATGGGTTACCACACGTTGGGCCCCATGACTAAATAACAGTCAGAATGCCACACTTTGTGCAAGCTGACAAAAGGTAGGTGTACAGCCTACCGGGTGAGATACTCCTCCATCTCTACACCCAAACTTACCGGTTGTCCACTCCGGAACACATAGTCCACACGACTGAAACTTGCTAGCTCTTACCGGTATGACTTACCGGACTGGCATCCTATCCAGGAAGGACTCACCCCTCAGATGTGGCCACCTACTGAGAGACTTACCCTAATCCTTCAAAGACTAGTCCTAGTGGTCTACCCTTATTGAGTACTCAACGTTGATTGTTCCACTTTGGAGAAAATTGATCATACTTTGCTTTATTTGGAAATAGCAATTAAAGGTTTCTAAAAGTCTTGTCAAAGTTGGGTTTTAGAAAAAGTTTAGCACTTTGTGTAAAACTGCTTATTTAACTTTCAAATGATTTGCTTGACTGAAATAAAAAGGAAAAACAGTCCTTAATTGCCTTTACAAAATAAATGTCCATATACATCATATTTAGCTTGCCACAATAACTTTTTGGTCTTCACAAAACTCCATGCTGGAGCTTACATGATTCTTTGCTTGCTCAACTCAAACATCTTCCAAGGTTGACCTAACCCCGCCCGGGGTAAACACAAAACATAAGGTTACATTTGAGCTATACCTGCCTTATATAAATAATTTCTTAACTCAACTAGTTACAACCATGACTAGCCATGACCCTAATGTCCTAAGCTTTAAGGCTAGGTGATAAAGAATTTTATAAAATAAGTTTTAGTTGATAAGTTAAAATAACTTGGGGTTCTAAAATAATTGCTAATAAATTATAGACTCAATTAATAATTTTTGAGTGTTATTTTTAATAAATAAACTAAGGTTTGAATATTAAGTCCTATATAATATTAATAAATGGTGATTTAAAAATAGCTTTATTATAAATAAATAATAAATTACAAATAACCTTTAATTAATTTTTAAATAGATAATAAATAATTAGTAATAAATAAAATTAATAATGAATGAATTATTTTAAATTTTAATTAATAAATAACAAATATATTTTAATATAAATAATATTTTATTTATTATAAAGGATTTATTACTATATATATTATTTTTAATAAAAGATCTCATTTATTTGGTAAAGAAAATATTATTATTTTAATTAATAAACCACTCCAAATCTTCCTAGAGTTTCGAATTTTATAGAGAAAAATATAGTAGTAATTCTATTCAAAGTAATAAAATTTTTTAATAAAAATAACCTAGGCTTAACAAGAAAATACTCTTCCACCATGATTTTCCTATTGCTAGAAAGGATTCATGAACACATTCTACAACACCAAATAATAAACCAATCCATTCAAGTACACATGCTTGACTTATCACATACTATCACAAGGCTAACTTCCTCCTAGGCATAATCATCAAACATGGCTTCAATGAAAAATAAGAACATAAGAGCCTAATCACCTTTGGTGTCATGGTCTCTAACATGCTTCAAACATCCATAAAATTCATTAAGCATGAAGAACATACATTGATTCAAAAGAAAATTCATACAACTTAGTCCTATACAACAATCATCATGCCTTAACTCCATCCCCTTAATCCACATGCATATACTCAATCCCTTATCCATGTTTCATTCTTCCTATCAACATCTAAGAGACATGAATACTGAATTAAAAAAAGGATTAAAGAAAAATACTTGATTTGATGAACACTTCGATGAAGAATTAGGAAGGTCCACGCGATTATTGAGAGCCTTGAATGATCCAACGGAAAAACGGCCATGGTTGATGGTTGATCAACCATTTCGGTTGAGAGAGAGAGAGAGAGAGAGAGAGAGAGAGAGAGAGAGAGAGAGAGAGAGTATCAGAACGGTACAATCGAATGGAAGAAGATGAAGAAGAAGGTTGTTCTTGACTTACCTTGTTGATGTTCTTGAGACCTTCAAAGAAAAGTTAATTTTGATCCGCTCGAAAATTCTTGTTTGCGAGGTTTTGTGTTATAAATACCAGAAATGCAGTTTAGAGATTAAATGGAAGTGAGTTGGAGTATTTGAGAGTGATTGGAGGTGTTTAGAGTAGGGTTAGGCTTGAAGAAGGTTAGTGTGTGTTCTTGGTGTTCTTGGTGTTCTAGGTGAAAATGGAGAGAGTTTGAGAAAATGTTGCACAAATTCTGGTAGAGGGCTGGCCGAATAGTCTAGAGTGAATGAGAGTTTCGGTTTTCAGCAAGAAGGAGAGAGAATGATCAGATTTTATTTGAAATTTAAATGGAGGAAATGGTGGAGATGTTTAAGGTAAGAGATTAGCTAATGGTGTTTGATCAATGAAGGTTTCTATGCTCTCCAATGGTGCCGGCTGAACAAGGTGGTCTTGCTGAATTGATTGAAGGTTAATGTTGCTCCAAGGCTGGCCGAAATTTAGTCTTAAAAGGCAGAGGAAATTCTGGTTTATTTGCTTAATTCAAGAGTGTTTTAATGGAGTAAAATGCTAGAATTATTTGAAGTTTCAAAAAGAGTTTGAATGGAGTGATCTTAGGAGTGTTTTGAGGTGTGGCTATGGAGTCCATATACTCAAGGTAAGTGTGGGGTTAATGGTGTTCAGTTTATGGCTGAACAACGACCAATTCTACAGAAGTTGAAGGGTGATTTTCGGCCTAGGCTTGAAGGAAGCAAAACTGGAAAAAAAAATCTGGTTTCATGGTTCAAGAGTTTCGAAGGGCTGTGCAAAATTTCTGCACACCTTCAACCCGATTTGCAGCTGATTCTTGAGGGAGTTTGAAGGTCTTTCTAAGGTAGTTTTCTAGCTTTCTTCCTGGAGAAATATAGAGGATTTTTTCTGGCTTGAAGATGAATCAAAACAATTTCATTTACTTGGTTGAAAGCTGCGAAAATGACCAGAATTTTTCCTGGTTTTGTGCAGTTTGTGCAGTCTTAAAATTGCACAGATTTTTCAGCCTTCAAGCCACATGAAATGACCATTTTCTTGGCAGCAAATGAAGAGGTTTGCTGGCTGAATTTTCGAAGAGGTGGTCTGCAAAAATTCTGGAAAATTTCCAGATTTTCCTTCACTAGAATAAGAACAACATGAAGGTGAGTTTGAATGTGCTATCATGGTGATTGATTTTCTCTTGGAAACCCTTCCTATTTCTCCTCCTATTTTCGGCCAACTTCCCATCCTCCAAAGCTGATTTTTGAAATTCAAGGTGGAGGGATTATCACAGAAATTTTTTTGGTATTTAAAAGAAAGGATTTAATGGTTTTAAATTATAAAGATGTTAGGACAAGCTAAAGGTAATAAAAGGACAAAAATTCCTCTAGAATTCTTTTTAGGACATGAGGTTAAGATTATGACATTCTCTTCATGTCTCTCCTAAGACAACATTCATATTTTCATGAAATGCAAGAAAACAAAATTTCAAACTTAGTTAAGATAATCATGATAAAACTTAAATGATGGGATTTGAACTCATGACCTTAGAAATTAATTCCAAGATTCTAATCACTTAACCACACTAACTCTTATTCTTATTTTCTCACCCCACATATTCTTCTTATTTAACCCTCAAGCTAACTTCCTATTCTGATCTCAAGCAAAATTACCATTCTACCCCTCCTACTCAATAAGCATAACTAAGCATTTTAACCTATAATCCACAATTCTAAGGCACATAAAATCATTCAAAAACATATATATTCATGCAAAATAATATGATATGCATCCCGACCCCCTTACTCTAGGGTTGGCTTTAGGTGGGGTTTTACATCCTCCCCTCCTTAGGAGAATTTCGTCCCGAAATTCAGACGCACCTTTATCTCAAATCGGGATACTTCCGCTTTACCCATTCTTCTATTTTCCATGTGGTATCTCGCGTGCCATGATGCTCCCACTGCACTTTTACCATCAGAATCTGCTTGTTCCGGAGGCATCTCGCGTGCCTCTTCATTTGCTGCCAAGAAAATGGTCATTTCATATGGCTTGAAGGCTGGAAAATTTGTGCAATTTTCGGACTACACAAACTGCACAAAACCAGGAAAAATTCTGGTCATTTTCGCAACTTTCAACCAAGTAAATGAAGTTGTTTTGATTCATCTTCAAGCCAGCAAAACTCCTGTATATTTCTCCAGGAAGAAGGCTGGAAAACCACCTTAGAAAGACCTTCAAACTCCCTCAAGAATCAGCTGCAAATCAGGTTGAAGGTGTGCAGAAATTCTGCACAGCCCTTCGAAACTCTTGAACCATGAAACCAGAATTTTTTTCCAGTTCTGCTTCCTTCAAGCCTAGGCCGAAAATCACCCTTCAACTTCTATAGAATTGGTCCTTGTTCAGTCATAAACTGAACACCATTAACCCCACACTTACCTTGAGCATGTGGACTCCATAGCCACACCTCAAAACACTCCTAAGATCACTCCATTCAAACTCTTTTTGAAACTTCAAATAATTCCAGCATTTTACTCCATTAAAACACTCTTGAATTAAGCAAATAAACCAGAATTTCCTCTGCCCTTGAAGACTGAATTTTGGCCAGCCTTGGAGCAACATTAACCTTCAATCAATTCAGCAAGACCACCTTGTTCAGCCGGCACCATTGGAGAGCATAGAAACCTTCATTGATCAAACACCATTAGCTAATCTCTTACCTTAAACATCTCCAGCATTTTCTCCATTTAAATTTCAAATAAAATCTGATCATTCTCTCTCCTTCTTGCTGAAAATCGAAACTCTCATTCACTCTAGACCATTCGGCCAGCCCTCTACCAGAATTTGTGCAGCATTTTCTCAAACTCTGTCCATTTTCACCTAGAACACCAAGAACACCAAGAACTACCTAGGCCCATCGGGCCGGGGATGTAGGGTGTTACAAAAACTTATATCAAAATGTTCTTCACCATGCATAAAGCAAATTTTATTCGAGGGTGAAGGGTCTTACATAAGTTTTTAAGCTTTTTCAAGGTATGAAAATGGCAGAACTCTTCTTTTCTTCTTCTTTCTCTTTCTGTTATCTCGTCTTTTTTTTTTTCTATTTCTTTGAATAAATCTGATGGCTTTGGAATTCTCTAGATATCAAATATTAAAAGGGGGGAGGGGTTATTTCGGTGTTTAACTAAGGCTTTAGTAAGGGCATTTTGGTCCTTACACAAGTTGGAAATAATTACCACTTAAATAGCTAATTTTATTTTACTTAAGTTTTCTTAAGCTATACTTAATTATACTAACCTCACTTATTTTATAATCTTTGGTTGCTTAATTAACCTCACTTAATCCTTTATTTAGTTTCCTTAAGTGTCATATAGTTTTAGCATGGATTAACACTAATCTAAGGATTATCTCACTAATCTAGCTTAAGTTTCACTAATTCGCACTAATTCTTGTTTAAGCTAATTAATCTCACTTAACATAATAATTTAAATTTCTTTTATTTAACCTCAAATAATCCTTCTCTTAAGTATCTTTAATCACCATTAGGTGTCTTAATTATAGCTTAACACTAAACCAAAGCATTTTTTTTTAATTAAATAAACTTAATCTTCTCTAATCGTGGTTAGTATCTCTTAATTAAGCCTATAAAGCACTCTGCCCTTGAAAACTTTCATTTTTGTCAAAATGATCAGCACATTATATGGAGTTATTCTATGTCTCTCTTCTTGTGCTTAATTATTCCCGATTTCATTTAAATCAAGGTCAAAATTACTGCTTACTGTCCCTTAAAAAATTTTCTTCACAATTATCTTCTTCTCGGTAAACTGGGTGTTTTTAATTTGGGGCCTAGTGCTTTATCTATCTGTATTGCAAATTATTCAAAGTTAAAAATTCTAAAATCCTAGGTACTAATGTCCTTCCCCCCCCCCCCCCCTTCTCTTAATCTTTTTTAATGTTCTTCTGAAAGAGGGTGTTACAATTCTCCTCTCCTTTAAAGAATTTCATCCTCAAAATTGAGATTACCTTCAAATAACTCTGGATAACTTTGTCGTATTTCTCCCTCTGTTTCCCCTGTGGCATCTTGTATGGGATGATGATTCCATAACACCTTAACTAGGGGAATTCTTTTCTATTGCAGTTTCTTCTCAGCATATTCTAATATGCGAATACATTTCTCAACATAATTCAGTCTGGAGTCAAGTCAATAGTTTCATCACACAACACATGCTCTGGGTCAACAATATATTGTTGAAGTTGAGATACATGAACATATCATGAATGCCTAGAAGTTCTAGAGGCAATATAACTGATAGCCCACTTTTCCAACTCTTTCAAGTATTGTGAATGGTTCTCTATAATGCGGGTCCAACTTCCTCTTCCATTTATCCTTTTTGGAACTTCATCTTAGTGTTAATTTTAACAACACTTTTTCTCCCTTTGCAAATTCTAGATCCATTCTCTGACAATCTGCATAACGTTTTTGCTAACTTTAAGCAGCATCTAACCTTCATTTGATTTTTTTTTCACTTTCTGATTTATCCTTTCTACATCTAAAGTTTCATGCATAGCTTGAACATATTCTAACTTTTCCCAGTACAATGGTCATTGGCACTTACATCTATATTGAGCTTCAAATATTGCCATTCTTATAGTAGATTGATAATTGTTATTGTAAGCAAACTCCATGCATGGTATATTGTCAATCCACTTATTCCAAAAATCTAATGCACATCCTCGCAACATATCCTCTAAAATTTGAATTACTTGTTCAGTCTGCCCATTTTTGTTTGAGGGTGTGCTGTAGTACTAAACTTCAGTGTAATCCTACACAATTTATGCACCTGTTCCCAAAATTTTAATGTAAACCTTAGATCTCGATCAAATACAATACTTGATGGTACACCATGTAATCTCACTACTTCCTTCATATAGCTTTTTCTCAATTTCTTCAATGAATCCTTTTTATTTATTAGAATGAAGTGAGCTGATTTTGTCTGCCTATCCATGATAACCCAAATAGTATCTTTTTGACCCGTTGTTAGTGGTAGTCCATGACAAAGTCCATAGTGATTTCTTCCTATTTCCAATGTGGTGTTGGCAATGGTTGTAATAATCCTCCCAAACATCTATGCTCAGCTTGAACCTTTTGACATGTCGAACATCAAGCTATGAACTGATTGATATATTTTTTTCATCCTGATCTGCCAAGAATCTACAAATTTTGATACATTTTGACCTCTCCTAGGTGTACAGTGTATTTGCTCCAGTACACCTTAACCAATATATCTTGATTCAGCCCATCATATCTAGGTACAAAATGTCATCCTCAAAAACATAGAATTCTTTTATCATCCACTTGAAAATCATTTCCATTTTTCTCTTGAGCTTTCTTTGTTAACTGTTGCAATTCCTCTTCTGTTTCCTACTCTTCTTTTAGTTTCTACAATAATGTTAGTTGTACCATAATGTTACTCACCTTCACTTGTCCATCGACTACTAATTTCTCTAATTCTAGGATCTGTACCATTTGGAATGCAGCAATCCTTACTTTGTAGCTCAAGGCATCCACTGCCACATTTGCCTTTTCAGGTGATATTTAATTGGACACCAAGATTCTTCTAAGAATTTCATCCATCTCCATTGGCACATGTTCAAATCTTTTTGTGTGAAGATATACTTCAAGCTATTATGATCAGTGAAGATTTCGAATATTGCCCCATAAAGATAATGCCTCTATTTCTTCAATGCAAATATAATTGCTGCTAATTCCAAATCATGAGTAGGGCTGCTTTCTTCATGTGGTTTTAACTTCTTGGATATATATGGTATCACATTTCTCTCCTACATTAACATTCCACCTAACCCTACTTTAGAAGCACCAGTATACACTTCATATTATTTATTCATTTTAGGCAAGGCCAAAACAGGTGCAGTACATAATTTACGCTTTAGCTCCAAGAAACTTTTCTCACACTTATCTTCCCACACAAAAGGCATTTTCTTACAAGTTAAATGAGTCAAATGTGAGGTGACCTTGAAGAATCCTTTGATGAATCACCAATAATATTCCAGCCAACCTAAGAAGCTTCATACCTTCATTAGAGTCTTAGGTCATTTCCAATTGGTTATGGCTTCAATTTTTGTAAGATCAATAGTGATTCCTTTCTTCGAAATTACGTGTCCTAGAAAAGCTACTTTATCAAGCCAAAAATCATATTTACTGAATTTAGCATACAATTTAGCTTCTTTGAGTTTCTTAATTGCCTTCTAGAGGTGTACAACATGTTCATGAGGATATTTAGAATATACCAGGATGTCTTCAATAAAAATCACAACAAACTGGTTCAGATACGGTCAAAATACTTGGTGCATCAAGTCTATAAATGTTATAGGAGCATTCGTAACACTAAATGGCATTACGAAAAATTTAAAATGTCCATATCGAGGGTCTTGGGAATATCTTCTTCGCAAACTTTTACTTGATAGTAGCCTTACCTTAAATCCAATTTAAAGTAGCATCCAGCTCCCTACACATGATTGAATAATTCATCCACCATTGGTAATGGGTATTCATTTTTTACTATCAAATTATTCAAACCTAGATAATCTATGCATAGACATAATATGCCATCCTTTTTCCTGACAAATAACACTAGTGCTCCCCAAGAGGAAGTACTAGGCCGATTAAACCCTTATTTTAACAAATCTTCCAGTTGCTCCTTTAACTCTTTTAATTCTGGTGGTGCCATCCAATAGGGGGTCTTGGAAATTAGTTCTGTAGCTAGTACTAAATCAACAAAAAATTTGACCTCTCTATCTGGGGGCAGTTCTATTAATTCAACTGGAAATATGTCCAAATACTCATTGACTACCAGTATCTCCTTAGGCTTTCCAGGTTCAGAGGATTTGTTCAAAAAGGTAAGCCAAGTATCTGGTACGACCCTTATACAAGAGTTTCTAGCTTTTACCCTAGAGATTAAACAATTGCTTTCTTTTGTTTTCTCACCCTAAAAAACTCCAAAATATTTTCTCCAGGCTTACAAAATGCACTAACTTTATTTTGTAATCAGCTTGAGCATAATGGTGAGATAACCAATCCATCCCTAAAAACTACATATATGATCTTCCCCCAAAAACTACATCCCTTAAGGTTATGTCACATTTCCCATAAATTCTATCATTATTTAATTGTTTTCCTAGGGAAGTACTGATCATCACTTCGTAGGGTTTTTTCTCACTCTCAATCTCCAGAGTGCAAGCAAAAGGGGTTGCAATAAACGAATAAGTAGAACTGGGATCTATTAAAATTTTGGCTTTTTTACCATGAATGGAGACTTTACCTTCTACCACTGCCGTTATATCTGAATCTTCCTTATTTAAAGCCACTACTTATACTTTCACTTAGGCCTAAGTACATCCAGATTGAGATATACATATCTGGCCTTGGCTTCCTCTACTAGCTCTTGTTCTCCTCTATAAGTACCCTTCTTACACTCCTGAGTATCCTCTATGTGGATTCATCCATGTACTGGTCTGTCGAGAATATGTGTTTTCATTAGCTTTACGCCCCTCTTCACTATAGTTGTAACATCGTATAGGTTACCTGCTCAGAATTGATCCATCATTTCTGGGAAATTTTCCTCTTAACTGCAAACTAGTCCCTTTCGGCCTCTTACATTCAAGGATTCAAAAGCTTTCTTTATTCTTCTGTCTGGCTTACTCCAAATCCTTCCATTTAATTTGTGAGGCTATTTCCACCACAGAACTATAGGTAGGTGGGGCCATACCAATTAATGCTCTTTTGAGTTTGGAGCGTAATCCCTTTACAAACTGTCATATTTTGTCAGCATCTACTTGAACTAAAACAGGACAATATTTTGAGAGTCTTGTAAACTTAGTTGCGTATTTTCCCACCGTCATTTCTTCTTGTCTGAAACTCTAGAACTTATCTTTTTTTTTTCTTTTTATAACCTAATGGGGAATGAACTCTCTTTTAAATTCTTCCAAGAAATTAGTCCAAGTCCACTCTATTTGTTCTTTTTCTCATGCTTTCTTTTTCTTGAGCCACCAATCTCCAGCTGGCCTTTGAAGTCGAAATGTAGCAAATTGTACCTTTCTTGGTTCAGAATAATTCTGGGCTGAAAATATATCCTCTATCTATTCCATCTACGATTATGCCTCCTGTTCTTGGTTAGGCTTCCCATGAAATTTGAGGGGGATGAAATTTTAAAAATTGCTCCAAGGCCTATTTCACTTCTGCCTCTGGTTGATGTTCTTTTCGAGCTAGTCTCTCTACTATTTGTTGTAACGCGTCAATCATTTTCTTTAAAGTTTGCACTAACATGTTCTCTAGTGACGGAACTTCTGCCTTCCAGTTGAACTTTCCTCAGCTTGAATATCTAGGTAGTTTCTAGTACTCTTTGATGGCATTTGTATATGCATTTCTCAAATTTCCATACACTACTAAACTTAAGGAAAAAAAAATAAAACACATAAAATAAAAATCAAGCACATAGTCAACAAAACACAACACACTTTTATTCATAGCAAAACATGGTTACAAATAGACAACGTATTTTATAGGATCACACATTATGTCTACTAAGTACACTATGCTATAGCATTTACATCATTCTAGAGCTCCTTAGTCACTATAGCTACTCGATTCAGAAATTGGTGGTCCTAACTCTAATTATAAAGTGTAATACTCGGGAGAGTCTATCCTATAATCCTTAACATCTTCAAGGCCTTCCATTACAAGGTCAGGGCATGAGCATCTAAAAACGAATAAGTGGGAGGTAGTCTCTGGATTATACTGTGTGATAAATCCTCCTCTTCTAATTTTTATTCTTCTATTATCTTTACTTCAGACTTTTTTACTTTAGATTTCTTAGGTATCGTAGACTTAGCTCTGATAGCATTAGTCTCAGGTGATAAGATGTGTCTGTCGTGGCCTTCAGTAAATGAATGATAATAAGGACCCAACCAAACCATGTCTTTTTAATTTTTCTCTTTTTTTTAGGCCGAGAACATTCTCCTTTCTGCCATTTGCTTTCAACCTTTGGTTCTTCCTGTACTGGTCTTTACTCTTATCATCTGCCTCTACTATACCTACAAAATGAATTAAATCATATGTTAGTTTTCATCCAAACTCTCAAACCTATGGCTTTGATAACATTTGTAACACCTCTATTCCTGATGATTATGCATATCTGAAAACACATGTAGTTTTTAGGTGTTACCCTATTTGATCGCTCAGGTAAGGGGTCTTTATAACAAATTAAAACTAAAACAAGCAAACTTTTATTCCTAAACGTTTCTAAAAGTACATAAAGTCTAAATTCTATTACAGATCATGAAATAAAAAAAAATCAAACTTAATGCACATACATTATATAAAGTAGTTTTGTTCTACTGAATACATAATTTTAAGAACTACAGCTTCAAAACTAGGTCCACCCTTGTGAAATGCTACTTCTCCTTTCAAGGACCTAAAACACAAAAATTTTAAAAATGAATGGTAAAAACTGAATGAGTCCCATATGTGCTGGTATTTTACTGTAAAAATGAAATAAAGCATTTATCATATAATTGCGAGAAGAAAATGGTGAAGGGAGAATTTTGTCATGTAGAGAAAGTGTATGCAAGTTTTCTTGTTGTGGAATTATGCAATGCAACGAAATTTTCCCCATGGTTTGAAGAAAGTAGACACTTCTCTTTATAGAAGCTCGATCTACTTGTGAAGTCTAAAAAAGGCTTCGCCTTCAGCCATCAGTACTATTATGCGATAATTGAAAATATTTTTACATTTAATCACATCTTACTGGAGTGATAAGAACTATAATATATCTCACCTCACTCTTAGAGATCTTTTATTCGCCACCGTAAGCACGAAGACCCCACTTGCATCTTCTATTACATCAGGATAGCAAGGGATTGAACATGTCAGGTGTCCCTGCTTAGCATCGTGTGAACAACCTTTATTCATTAGTCAGGCTAAGTCAAGGCTTCAATTAACTAGTTAGGAATGGCTAATTTAATGTGCTATTGCCCTACTTAGAGTAAGATAAAATCCCAAAACTGAACAAGTTGTTTGGGTTCATCTATCTCTAATGCAAGCCAGTACAATAGTTGCAGCTCCTGTTGAGGAGTCAACTTCTCCACTAAGCCACCCGCTAAGTATGAGCATAAGAAAAATAGTTTTGAGACAATTTCGTTGAGGAGTATCGTGTGCTTTAGAAGACCTTTTATGCAATGCTTACGAAACTTGTTGTTAAAAAATGCTCAAAATATTCATGCTTAAACCCCTTGAAATTCATGAATTTTAAAAGTATGTAGGACTCACCTTGATTATCTTACAAGTACTAGTATTCTTCGCGGTCTACTAATCTGGTTCACCTATAAAAACATTCTATGTTATTCTCTCATTTGGTAACTTATATAGCTTTAAGTAGTAGACATTACTCTATTTGTTATATGTTACACTATTTCCTAATTCAAGCTTTACACCAGAAGGAATTAACCTTATGCTATGTAAGTTAATTGGCTCAATATTAAATAAATTGCTACTCATATAGTCTCATACTATACTAAGTTGTATAATGGTTTATTTCCTAATTTTGCTATATATTCAAACTAGCTCAGAATGGTTTCCTAACCTTCCTATACCTTAGAGAGAATTCAAAAGTTATAGTAGAAATGCATGGAAGCTTAACCTATGCAAAATAAGGTTGTTATGGTCAAGGTGCAAAACAAAATGTGCTAACTGTAGTTTTAGGATTGGTCGGATGTTTTATTTTGGTAAAGTTGTATAGCCATCAAACACCCAATATAGTCCATTCTATTTTCCTCCTAATAGTAAATACTTGAACTAGGTTCAGTTTATTAGAGTTCCCAACCTTCTGTTAAGCCACAATGATCCAAAACAACATGCATCCTCTAATTGAACAAAGTAATATCTGCAGCAATAGATCCCAAACAGGCAAAATTTTATACAGTTTAGTGCTAAAACAAATAGCATACACAAACTACAGAAACAAAGTTCCAATTTAAGCATATTTTCTACCTAGGACATTTCTATAACCTTTTTCCATGTAATCCTTAACTTATAGACTTCCTTAGACCTTATTTCAAACCTAAATAATAGAGTTTTAGTCACTATTCCCCCCCAGCTCCCATAAAACCGTCCAAGTAGTCGATATGATTAGACATAACAAAACATCATTTTTCATAAACATTATGCAACCGAATTTCATTCATTCACTTCTTATGACTGTTGACAATAAAAACCTCCCAAAACCTATTCCACAACCTTCCTAACATCTCAGGGCGTGCTTAGGTTTAGGCATTGCAGCTCAGTACCTCACAACCACAATCATTTTATAGCTACAAACAATGAACAATGCATTTCTAGCATTTTCTTCATTCTATTTTCAGCTTTGTCATTCTATATAGCATGGACTTTATGAACTATGTTCTTACCCTTCTTTTTACTGCTTTTTCTTCACACCAAAACACATCAAATGAACTGAAAAATCATACTAAAATACTTCTCAAGAAGTCCAGTTAACATCCCATACCAAGAGCACATAAATCGAATTTTTCTCAAAATCTCCATCATGAATTCTTTCAACTTCAACCATCAAAACTTATATCAAAATGTTACTCACCATGCATAAAGAAACTTTTGTTCAAGGGGGGAAGGTCTTACCTGGGTTTGAAGCTTTCTCAAGGTCAGAAAATGGCAGAACTCTTCTCTTCTTCTTCTTTTTCTTTCTCTCGGCCAAGCTGGTTTTCTTTCTCTTATCCTTTTATTATTATTATTATTATTATTATTATTATTATTATTATTATTATTATTATTATTATTATTATTATTATTATTATTATTGTTTACTATTTCATTGTATAAATCTGATGGCTTAGGAATACTCTAGATATCAAAGGTCAAAGGGGAGTATTTTGGCCTTTAACTAAGGCTTTAGTTTAAGCATTTTGATTCTTACACAAGCTGGAAATAATTACCACTAAAATAGCAAGATTTTTTTTTTTTTACTTAAGTTAATTATACTAACCTTTTAATATATAATCTTTGCTTACTTAATCAACCTCACTTAATCCTTCATTTAGGTTCCCTTAAGTGTCATTATGGCTTAAGCATGGATTAACACTAATCTAAGGACTATTTTACTAATCCAACTTAAGTTTCACTAACTCGCACTAATCCTTATTTAAGCTAATTAATCTCACTTAACATAATAAATTATATTTCTTTTATTTAACCTCAAATAATCCTTCTTTTATATGTCTTTATTCACCATTAGGTGTTTTAATTATAGCTTAACTCCAAACAAAAGCTTTTCTTCACTAAATACGCTTAATCTTCTCTAATCATGGTCATTATCTCTTAATTAAGCCTATAAAGTACTCTACCCCTAAAAAATTTTGTTTTTGTCAAAATGATCTATGCATTATGTGAAGTTGTTTTGTTTCTCTCTTCTCGTGCATACCTATTCCCGATTTCTTGCAAATCGAGGTCAAAATTTTCGCCTACTGCCCCTTAAAACTTTTCTTTCGCAATTATCTTCTTCTAGATAAACTAAGCATTTTTTTTTTTTATTCTGAGGCCTCATGCTTAATCTCTTTGTATAGCTAATTATTCAAGGTTGAAAATTTTAAAATCCTATATACTAATACTTCTCCATGTCTCTTAATCTTTTCTTTTTTTTTTCTTCTGAAAGAGGGTGTTACAATGTGAGTGTGCATATATGTTGTATATAGATATATTATGTGTGTGTGTGTGTGTATATATATATATGTATGTATATATATATATGTGTGTTTGTGTGTGCGTTTTTTATGTATATAAATATATGTATGTATGTATATATATGTGTGTGTGTGTGTGTGTGTGTATAAATATATGTATATATGTGTGTGTTGTAACTATATGTATGTGTGTTTATATATATGTTGTGTGTACACGTGTTGTATCACCCCATATTTCTATTGTGCAGTGGACTGTAACTTTTGGGATGTCGCCTCGTTTGATTGTTCAGACAAGAGGTCTTTATAATGAACTTCATCCAATAGGCAGTGGAAATTTTTCCAAAATATCTTTGTTGAACACAAGATGACACATAGAGTCAGACATTTGATAGATATACTCAAGGGTATAATCGATCTAAGGTATAGCATGAGCCTCTAGGAGTCCACTGCGCTTCAGCTGCGCCTCTGATCCTTAAAATATTTCAAAGAAAATAATACATGTGTGAGTAAAAATCACTCAATGAGTCCCGTGTGTGCTAGTGATTTATAAAATAAACAGATAACATATTATCAGTTATTGCTTCATAAAACCATTATAGGAAAGCATTGTAATTATTCACTGAAAATAGTTCTACAACTCACTACTGGAGTATTTATTTAAAATCCAATCATATTTGAAAATTTGAGTTTTACACAATATTATAACCCTATTTTTAAGAAAGATAGGCAGCACTCTTGATGGAAGGTTAGCCTGTGGGCAAAGCTCAAAAGGCTTTGCCTTTGGCATCACGATCTTATTATGCCAGGGACTTTGTCTTACAATACTCAACCATGCATTGGCAGAAAGGTTGAGTTGTTGTCACAATCTACGTCAAATTATATCGATTCTTTTTACTTATGGTAGTACAAGTCCCTACTTCTTACTCCCCTTACCATGAGGTTGCAAGGCTTGATCACAAATTGGGTGTCTCTCCCAGGACCAACCAATTAATAGTTTGCTTACATATTGGGACAGTGCTAGCTAGGGAACTCGATTAATTTCAATATCCTATTGCTTCATTTGGAGTACGATGATCCCTGACCTTGGGCGGGTAACTTGAGACCATCTATTCTAACGAGAGCTAGTACAAAGGTCATAACCTCTATTGAGTACTTAGAGTTTCCATTAGTTCACAAGACTAGTATAATTCCACTAGCTCATAAGGCTAGATAAGTATCGATTCCTGAAGGAATACCAATAAAACATTTTATAGGGCCAAATACCATTTTCCAAAAATTAATCTCATACCGAGAGGTTTATTTCCAAAACCATAGCAAAAAAGCGAAGAATAAAAGTCCTTCTTATATGATAAAATAAGTTTCTAATGGTATTTTTGTCATTTGAAGAATACCCGATTTTCAAAGAAGTCTTATCCAGAAAATCTTGAATTATAATCCTACAAAATGAATTAAATTTAACGAATCCCAATTACGAGCCACAAAGTCCATAATTTATATTTTCCCAAAAATCTTGTCCGTAAAAAGGAATATTTATGCTTTTCCAAAATAAAACATTATTTCGACTCATAATCAATGAGAAGAAAGCCTTTCAAGCATACATTTATTTCTAAGAAATATTCATAACTCAAGTAAACTGAATTCCTTATAGAAAACACCATTTACTAAAGTCTCCAATAATTTTCCCATTCAAAGAAATCATATTTCTCAGAAAAGCACACGTTCCATTAACCTTGTTATAAAATGACTTTAGGTAAATTATTTACTGATTATGAATAGTTCACATTTTGCATTCAAGCCTAGCATGGCATAATGCTAGTTCTTCCTCAGAAAAACTATAAGATTGTTCAGAGAAACCAAAAAAGGATTCATAGAACATTTCTTCAATAAAACATAATTTCGCTAGGATAAAATAGTGTTTATAAAATAAGTGGGACTTATCTCATGTCCTTAACTAGATATCGTATCCAGTTGATCACCAAATGCTTAATGTGAAAAACCTATGTTAAACATCATTTCACGTTTAGTTTGGTATACCAAAGCTTAGCCCAATATTCAACTAGTACCAATGTAAGGAAATCACTCAATTCCTATTTCTTCATTCTCTTTGTAGAATAAGCACATTTATATACATATCTTGTGTATCCGAATCCTTCATTTCTTATTTCCACATTTCCTTTCTCTTCATAAGTATAACATCTCTTCATGATTCTCATTCTTTTCACTCTTCTTTTCATATAAATAAAACTCCTTTGAGTTCATTTCCTTTAAAATAAAATTCTGCATTTTACCTCTATGATACACCTTTTTTTTTTTTTTTTGCATACTTTTTTATCCGCAGCTCCAATTGGTCTCCATTTTATATCAAAACACTCATTAGACCTCCAACTAAATTTCTATGGAGTTCATTCCCTCAACTTCAGTTTCATCCAGAAACTACTGAGATGAAAAGTTCTTAGAAATTTCTTGGATTTTATCCGTTTTCCACAAACAAATTCACCTACTTGTTCTCCTTGTTTTATAACATCTATTGCGAACTTAATCTACTTCATTTCCCTTCAAAACACTCATAATTCTTCAGTTTTTCAAATTCAAGCAAGTTACCAAGGTCATATTTAAACAACACACAACCAACATCTACAACCATAAATGATCATAATTTGTTCTCCTAAGCGTTTAACTTCCGTTTTCTTTCCAATTCCACTGTCATCTTTCACAACCATAATCAACCCTCAAATCACCATCAAAAAATACCAATCCATAATACAAAATACAGCACATAAACCCTTCAAACAACCGGCACACATTCACACACACAATTCTTCACATAGCTCACAAATAATGCTACACATAATCATAATCTTCATGATTTCATGTTAAAGTTTACATCAAAATGATCACCACGATGAAATCTATAACTTTGATTCATGAAGTATAGCCTTTTACCTTGTTTGTGTGATTCTGCAAGCTTGATTTCCTCCTAGTTCTTCCTTTTTCTCTCAAGAAATGCTTTCTCTCTCCTTTTTCTATTTTTCTCCTATTTTTCTCTAACATTTCTTTCCTTTTTCTTTTCCTTCTTCCTTTCATTCCTCTTGTGGCCAGCTGTTATGTCTTCACCATTATATATGGTCAACATAGGTCAGAAATTGTGGGCTATCCATTTTCAACCATTTTTCCTATTGGTTGATTTAATTAAATTCCTTAATTCTTAAATTTATTCAATAAAATTTTGCAATTAAATAATCTCACAAACATTTCACACCTCTAATGATATCTTAACACTTATTTTCATCCACCAATCATGTTATGTCGCTTGTCTCAACTTCAATCGAATTTCATAATTTCTTCAGAAAATAACTATAATTCCGGCCCGTATTAAAAAAATATTTTATTCTATCAATAGAATCTATAAATTTCATTGAACTCAATAGTAGGAACCAAAATTCTCAATTTCTTCTCAATTTTTCCCAATTTGCGGACAAAATGCCAATTGAGGTCAAATTTATGATACTATCCCTGATGGCTTAATCTATACCAGAATATTTGTCTCATTGCACTGATCACTTTTTATTCTGAGCATATCCCTAAACTCTTACTCAATTAAAAGTAGTTGCAGTCTAAATATTTAGGGTACGGGTAGAACAAATTCAAAAATTTCATCTAGGTCCCTATAAATTCTAAAACTCCAATAATACCCTTGGATATTTTTATTACACCAAGATGTTCTTTTCATTATACTGATCATTTCTTATTCTAGCCACTAATACAAATTCTTATTCTATATAGAGTAGTAGCTTGTCAAAGTACAAAAAATGAGGGATATTACATGTGCGTTTATACACACACACACACACACACACACACACACACAATGTGTTGTAGATATGGCAACACATTATAAGGATTAAAATTATACATGTTACTTTGTTTTACTTTGTTTTAGGATTTTTAGCAAAATATCTATAAGTAATACAGAATAATTATTCAATATAGCAAAGCAATTATACAAAAACGGAGTAAAACCAGAATAAGCAGTGGAAGAAGATGATAATCCGAGACTTGTGTTCAACACAATCTCCCTAAAACAGATTCGGCCCCTCTTGTAAGTGTGCTCAAGGTTGAAATGTTCGTCTGTTTCCCAGGATACAACGAATACGATGAAGCAGCTAGCACACAAATCTTCACTTAATAAACTAGATCAAACTAGAACACTATATAAAATTTGCAAGTGTAGAGATAAAAAGAGAGAGCTTTTCTGGGTTTTTTCTTCCACCTAAAAACAGAATAGGTGACACCTATTTATAGACTAGGTAAGTGGTGGGATCAAGAATATGGCATAGGTTATAGATATGAAGGGTTCAAGGTTACCAACTCATTGTAACCCCCACTACCTCTACTATCTCCATAACCTTTTGATGACCACTTCTCCACTACCTCAATAGCTCTAGAAGTTATGGGAGATCATGGTTAGTAACTCTAGAGATCATGGGTTGTAGGTTATAATATACCTCCCACCTTTTTATCATTTATGGCTGCCTCATTGTTAAAAAAAATTATCATTCTCCCATCACAGGCCTATTTCCAACAATCTCCCACGTGAATGAAATTTTATTTTGATTTTGACTTGACATAGTATTTTACGACTAAAACCTGCATAGGATAGGTAGGTGTTATCCCTTGAACCTTCCCTTGTTAGATATATGCTTTTTGCTAGTTGTCCAATAGATGCAATATCCTTGAACTGTCCTACTTTTTTTTGTGTAAATGAAACATATACTTTACGCAGGAATCATTTTCTTAGTTTGATATGCTCTCATGATTATGTCTATTTTGGCCATAGATATCAACCTAGTTCTACAAGAGTTTCTAAAGAATTAAGCCCTACACAAATTCTTCTTTTGAAGCTGATAACATCAACCTAGTTCTTTGTGAAAGATTACCCAAATGTATGGAATCACCTAAATGTATTTCATTGGTCTCTTTTGTTATCACATTTGAATAATCAGTTGCCACATTCTCATTGTTATCAATTACAAACACTTGCAAGTATGGGGGTGTCTTGCAAACGTAGTTGTTCCAACACTAAAAAGAACAAAGATAAGTCATAAAACTGTGAACTGTATCTTTATTGGTTATGCACATAATAGTAATACTTATCGGTTTCTTGAGCATGCTTCTAAAATTTCAAAAGTACATAAGAACACGATAATGGCATCAATGAACACATCATTTTTTGATAATATATTTTCTTATAAATCCAATAGTGAAGAAAGTTCGTCTAAGTGAACGTTTGATACTATGAATCAAGAGGAGCATGATGAAATGAAATCATGACTCATCCCATGAAATTGAGCTAAGATGTAGCAAAAGAGTGAGGGTAGAAAAATCATTTCGAGATAACTTTCTCACTTATTTGTGAGAAAAAGAACCACAAACGTATTCAGAGGCAGTGAATTCCTCTGAAGGTCTTTTATGGAAAGAAGTATAAGAAGTGAAGTTGATTCTATTCTACATAATCACACTTGGGAATTAGTAGATCTTCCTCATGGTTGTAAACCTATAGGGTCTAAATGGATCTTTACAAGGAAAATAAAGTCCGATGGATCCATTGACAAGTATAAAGCTAGACTTGTAATCAAATGTTACAAGCAACAAAAAGGCTTAGATTACTTTGATACTTATTCTCCTATGACGAGAATAAATTCTATTAGAATGATTCTTGCTATTGCAGCTTTAAGAAATTTAGAAATACATCAAATGGATATAAAAATAGCTTTCTTAAATGGGGATCTAGATGAGGAAATTTATATAGAACAACCTGAATGTTTCAAAGTCCCCGGAAAAGAAAAGAAAGTCTGTAAGTTGATAAAATCATTGTATGGCTAGAAAGAAACACCAAAGAAATGGCATAAGAAATTTGATAATGCAATGATTTCCAATGGATTAGGATCAATGAATGTGACAAGTGTGTTTATACAAAAGAGACCGAAAATGGCTGTCATTTTATGTCTTTATGTAGATGATGTGTTTACTTTTGGTAGTGATGACCAAATGGTTCAATCAACCAAAAACATGTTAAATTCAAATTTTGACATGAACGACAAGGGTCTTGCAAATGTGATTTTAGAAATTAAAATTATAAGATCATAAGAGGGTTTTATTCTTAGCCAGTCTCATTATGTGGATAAAATTCTTGAAAAGTTTAACAAGAATAATAGTAGTTGTGCCAGAACGCCATTGGATAATAGTCTTCGTTAATCTAAGAATAGAGGAGAGAGTATTAATCAAGTGGAATGCTCTAGAGTTATTGGAAGTCTAATGTATTTAATGAGTTGTACAAGACCAGATATTGCATATACAGTTAGTAAACACAGTAGATACACAAGTTATCCGAGTGTAGACCATTGGAAAGCAATAACAAGGGTAGTTAGATACCTATGATATACTTGGAATTTTGGACTTCATTATATAAGATATTTGACTGTTCTTGAAGGATATACTGATACAAATTAGATATCCGATACAAAAATTTCAAAATCCACAAGTGGATTTGTGTATATACTCGTTGGTGCAGTTATGTGTTGGAAATCCTCGAAAAAAACTGTTATTGCTAGATCCACAATGGAATCCAAATTTATAGCTTTGGATAAATGTGGTGAAGAAGCTGAATGGTTGCATTATTTTTTAGAGGACATTCCAAAATGGGAAAAAACTGTGCCACCAATTTCTATGTATTATGACAGTCAATCAGCTATTAGGAGAGCACAAAGTAACATGTATAATGGTCAGTCTAGACACATACGTCGAAGACACAATGCCATTAGACAAATACTCTCAATGACAGTTATCTCCATTGACTATGTAAAGTTAAAAGATAACATTGTGGATTTATTAACCAAAGGGTTGAACAGAAAGTTAATTGAAAAGATAACAAAGGGAATGGGATTAAAGCCCATTAGAGAATAAGTTTTATGAAGGAAACCCAACCTAGTTCACTAGAGATCCCAAGATCTAGGTTGAATTGGACAACCTAGTCATAAGATTTAATATGGTCATTGTGGGGGATAACCTCAACCCATTCCCCCAAGGAAACAGTGATGTTGAAGGGATAATAATAGCATTGTGTTGCTTTAATGAATCTTAAGTAAGTAATTAATTTATTTGAGACTTAAGTAAATCACCTATATGAGAGAGAAATGGGGCTGCTTCAAAGGAGAATTTGTGTAGGGCTTAATTCTCTAGAAACTCTTGCAGAACCAGGTTGATGTTCATGGCCAAAATGGACATAATCATGAGAGCAGATCAAACTAAGAAAATGATTCCTATGTGAAGTATATGTTTCATTTACACAAAAAAGTAGGACAATTCAAGGACATCGCATTTACTGGATAGCTAGTAAAGAGCATATATCTGACAAGAAAAACACCTACCTATCCTATGCAGGTTTCAGTTGTGGAACAGTATGTCGAGTCAAAATCAAAATAAAATTTCATTCATGTGGGGGATTGTTGTGTTAGAATCCATATGTGCATCATATATATGCATTACGCAGTGGAATATAAGGATTCTATGCAAGAGGTCTGCACGTATGTGTAATAAACAGATCAAAAGCAAGAAGATATACCATTAGTGATGTCTTTGTCATTCAAAATTTCTTCCTTCTGGTGAGGCGTGATCCAGCAATACCAGAGCTCCTCGTCATCGCCACTGGAGTCCAAGCATAGAACTTCCTCTAACAATATCCACACAGAGGATACTCAAGAAGCCAAACACAATCTCTGTGCTAGTAGAGAAGAACGATGGCTAGGGTAAAGCAGAGAAGAAAAGAAGAATATAATCGTGTGTTCCGTGTTTTCTATGGTTTAAAAAATCGTAAGCCCCGCTCTCAACATATATCAAAGATATGTACCAATATTGTGCAAAAACACACATCTATAAATTCTAATCTAATTAGAATTTACTAATTGTAATTGGAAACTATAATTTTTTAACAATCACAATTTGGCCCAAAATTATAACTAAATATAATTTGATCACAATAACTTTTTCTTCTTACAATTAACCCCATAATGTTATCAAATAACATCTTGAGTACTTAATCCTCTATTATATGTGACATATTAGGTTTTCTGGTCTATTGGTAGCGAATATGAATTAATTTAAACATCTTTGAGATTAATAACCCTTAATAATTTAGAATAAACATATTAATTCTTATCAGGATTGCTTTATTAATTCATCAATTAATATTCAGCAGATCATGAGCAGTATCTAACAACATATCATGACTTCCCAAGAGTCCAAAAAGTCAAGTGGCTTGACATGAATCCTTTAATAATAAATTACAGTGCAATAAACTCCTTTCACCATACAATATCTCATTTGGTTTGGAGTACAGAATTAGTGCTAACTCTTTCCAGAATAAATATTAATTCTGGCATGAATATATTAGTTATTGTCCCAAGAATCCACTACTCTACATGTGTATCACTTGGAACTGTTTCCAATACACAATAACCTTGACTAAGGATTTCATGAGTAGTAATTCCAACAAATAGCCGTGAGATATTCGCCTCTACTATTAGGAGTGGTGAATCATTTATTGACCCTCTCTACTACTTTCGTTTACCTCACATTGTACTTAATATCAATCTCATAGATGGCCCTTGACCTGGCTCCAGAGATTGGAATCAAAGTACAATATTTAGCAAATAAAGTACCTTGGAGATCTCAAGTCTAAGGATATTTGCACGTTTGCTATAGCGAGATTCTATCACTGGCACTACATAGTTATCCACGTGATTATCTCATAGTTAAGTCATGCAATGTACTTATTCTATTAACAAGCATCCACGTGTCAGTTTTGAGTATCTCAATATTCACGGATATGAGAACCACCGCCTGATCAGATCTGGAAGTCTAACACGTGCTAGTCTTAACATATTAATGATGTCCTATCTCATTAATAATACGACTAGGGAATATTTAAGTACTAACATTATACAGTATAGTAGGAATCTCACATCATGATTTTTATCATGATTTCCTTAACACAGTGTTGCACTACGGACATTATCTAACAGTTATTTTACATGAAATTAAAGAAAACAAATTGAAAGATAAATAATGACTTGTATTATAAAACAAATATGTCATATACAAAGTACAAGTGATTGCTTCTAAGGCACAACATTAACAAACTCCCACTTGCACTAGAGCCAATCATTCATGTATCTAATACCGAATGACTCAACATGCCTATCATGTTTCTTTTGGGATAGTACTTTTGTAAGCGGGTCAGCTATGTTCTCATCTATAGGAACTCTCTCTATCTTTACATCATTCCTATCTATGATCTCCCGGATCAAATGATAGCATCATAGTATGTGTTTCTCATTGCTGAGACCGTTGCTCATTTTCTTGTGCAATGACTCTATTGTTGTCACAATACTATGATATTAGACCAACAAAGCTAGGGACCACACCTAGTTCCGTCATGAATTTCTTGATTCAAACGACTTCCTTAGCTGCTTCAAAAAAGGCTATGTACTCAACTTATGTCGTAGAGCCTGCAATAGTTTCTTGTTTAGAACTCTTCAAACTTATTGCTCCTCCAAACAACGTAAACACATAGCCAGATTGTGATTTGAAATTTTCTTTATTAGATTAAAAACTGGCATCAGTATACCTGTTTACTTTCAAATCACATTCTCCATAAAATAAGTACACATCCTTAGTTCTTCGCAAGTACTTAATGATGTTCTTTACAACCACCTAATAACCCTCACCAGGTTCAAATTGGTATCTGCTTGTCAAACTGAGAGCACAAGATACACCGGGTCTTGTACATATCATAGTATATATGATAGATCTAATAGCCGAAGCATATGGAATCTTACTTATGTGATCCCTTTCAACTTGTGTGTCTTGGGAGACATCAACTTTGAAAGGATTATCCCATGGGACATGGGTAAGAATTCCATTTTGGATTGATCCATGCTAAACCTCTTTAGTACTTTTTCTGTGTATGTAGACTATGAAAGACCTAGCAACCTTTTTTATCTATCTCTATAGATCCTTATTTGAAGAATGTAAATTGCTTCTCCAAGGTCTTTCATGGAGGATTTCTTAGACAACTAAACTTTATAGGACAAGTACATCATTTTCTATTAGCAATATGTCATCTACATAGAGCAATAAGAAAACTATTGCACTCCCACTAACCTTCTGGTACACACAAGCCTTATCCATGTTTTGAATGAAACCAAACTCTTTGATTGTTTCATCAAAATGGATGTTCCAACTCCTAGAAGCTTGTTTAAGTCCATAAATGGACCTTTGCAGCTTACACACTTTTGTGCTATCATTGGATGTGAAACCCTCAGGTTGTGTCATATACACTTCCTTAATCAGATTACCATTTAGAAAAGCTATTTTCATATCTATTTGCCAGATCTTATAATTATGATGAGTGGCAATGACTAGGAGTATCCTGATAGATATTAGCATAGCTACTAGCGAGAAGGTTTCATCATCGTCAATACCATGTTATTGATGATAATCCTTAGCCACTAGTCATGTTTTATAGTTAACGACATTATCATCCATGCCTATTTTTTTCTTGAAAACCCATTTGCACCTAATAGGTTTGATTCCTTTAGGTGGATCAACCAAAATCCATACTTGGTTATCATACATGGAATCCATCTCTGACTTTATGGCCTCAAGCCATTTGTCAGATTCTGAACTATTTAGAACTTCCTTATAGGTAGTCAGCTCATCTTCATCTATGAGCGATACGTCATTGTGGTCACTTATGAGAAATTCATATCTCTTAGGTGCCACACGTATGCTATTTGATCTGCGAGGATCTTGTGTGGTAGAATGTTCATCAATTCTCACAATAGATGCGTGATCAGACGATTGATTCTTGTTTGTTTGTTCTTCTTAAACTTCACTAAGTTCAATTTTATTCCTACTGTCCCCTTTGAGCATGTGCCCCTTCTCTAAGAAGACAACATGTTTCGAAACAAACACTTTACTTTCAGAGGGAAGATAGAAGTAATACCCAAAAGAATTTTTTGGATAACCCACAAACAAACACTTGTCAGACTTACTTTCAAGTTTATCTGACTGGCCTTTTGACAAAAGCAGGACATCCCCATACTCTCAAGTGAGATAACTTTGGTTTCTTGCCAAAAAACATCTCAAATAGGGTAATATCAATCATTTTTTACAGAACTCTGTTTAGAATATAAATAGAAGTCTCTAGTACGTACCCCCAAAATGATTTTGGCAAGTCTACAGAAGCCATCATAGTCCGTGCCATGTCTAGAAGGGTTCGATTTCTTCTCTCAGATCCATTATTATGTAGAGGTGTATGTGGTGGATTCCATAGAGATAATATTCCATTATCTCTAAGATAACCCTGAAACTCTTAACTTATGTATTCACCTCCTCGATTTAATCTTAGAGTCTTAATATTTTTGCCAAATTATTTCTCTAATTCATTCTTGAAGTCTTTAAATTTTTCAAAAGCTTTAGATTTGTATTTCATTAAATACAAATACCCATATCATGAAAAATCATCTATAAATGTTGTGAAATATTTATAACCTTCTCTTGTTTGTAGAGACATTAGGCCACATACATTAGAATGTATGAGTTCTAATAACTCTTTAGTCCTTTCTCCTTTCCCAGAAAAAAGGAGTTTTAGCCATTTTACCTAGTATATAAGACTCGCAAGTGCCATATGATTCGTAATCAAATGACCATAAGTCACTAAGCTTGTGTAACTTAGAAATACGATTCTTGTTTACACAGGCTAAACGGCAATGGCATAAGTAAGAGGTGTTTGGGTTATGTATCTTTGGTTTCTTATTATTTATATTGAGAATTAGATTATCCATTTCTAGAACATATAATCCATTAACTAAAGTTGTAGAACCATGGTGGATATCATTCAATGAAAAAGAACAACATTTATTCTTACAAATTAAATGAAATCCATATAAATCTAAACATGAAACTGAAATAATATTTTTCATTAAAACTGGTACAAAATAATAGTTTTGAAGTTCTAAAACTAATCCAAAAGGCAGCTCGTATATTCCCACAACAAGTGCAGCAACCTTTGCTCCATTTGCAGTGCATAGGTCCACGTCGCATTTCTCTAGCCTTCTACTGTCCTTTAGTCCCTATAAGTTATTGAACAAATGAGATCCACATCCCGTATCCAATGCCTATATCTTATTTCTAAAGGCAGTACTTATCTCAATCATAAACATACCAGGAGTAGAAGTAGAAGTGCCCGCAAGCTTCTCCTTCTGCTTCTTTTCCTTTACGGTCTCTAAGTAGGCTTTGTAGTTGCGCCTCCAATGACCTATTTTGCCACAGTGATGGCATGGGCCCTTGGTGGCTGCATCCTTCTTCTTTACACCACATTTGGTCTTAGTAGTAGCCTTCTTCATCTTCTTAGAAGAAGATTCTACCATCAAGACTGCATTGTATTCCTTCTTCATGGAGGACTCCGCAGTTTTGAGAAGATTGATTAACTCAAGAATAGTAGACTCAATCTTGTTCATCTAATAGTTGATCACAAATTGTGAAAAACTATTAGGTAAAGATTGTAGAATTAAGTCAACATTTAATTCATGGTCCATCAACAACCTAAGAGATCCAAGCTTCTCAATCAAGCTTAGCATCTTTAGCCCATGAGTAGCCATAAAAGCACCCTCAGCCATCTTACAATGGAACGGTTACTTCAAGATCTCATATCTCTCTGTTCTAGCTTGGGCATCAAACAACTCTCGAAGATGGAGAATCATCGATTGAGCATCCATATGCTCATGCTATTTTTGTAGCTTCGAAGTCATTGACGCCAGCATGATACAAGAGGTCATGTTACTGTCCTTCTTGTGCTTCGTGTAGATAGCATGCTCATCAACATGAGCATCTTGAGCTGGAGATGGCAGAATAGGAGCATCTAGCACGTAGAGTAACTTTTTCGATTTGAGAACAATTCTCAAATTTTGATAGCAGTTGAGATAGTTCGATTTGTTGAGTTTGTTGGTTTCCAAGATGCTACGAAGGTTTAGGTTGGTTGACATGATGCAAGTGACCTAGATGTAAAGATAGAAAAGATTAGCTAAGTGTATATGCACATGTAATGCAAATAATTAGGTCTTTAATTAAGTGCATTCTTATTCCACTATTTTACTCAAACCAATAGGCCCCACTATTGATTCGGAAAAGCCCGTTGGAAGCTTTCCTAGTGGACCAGTATCCAAATTCCTTAAAAATAACCTTGACTTTGCCCAACAAGCCACTCTTGAGTTCAATGGTAGGTATCTAATACCAATTACATCATATGTAATTATTGAATTATTAGGTGATTAACTTCTTTTAATCTTAAAGCCTTTTAGGCAGCCCCAATATTTTCTCTAAATTTCTTTATGATTGAGTTAGCCCAACCGGGATAAAGAATTTAGTTAAACATGACCCATTAATCAGGAATTTAATTCAATAAGAATTTAATTTCATAGCTTAAATATGTCCGATGTCGAGTAAGCTTGGGTTAGCCTAACAATCTGATCTTGAAAAAGGACTCTCGTTCTTACTATATTAACGGAAAAAATTAGGTTTAATATTAATTGAGGGATTTATTCCTTTTAGTGATTTCATCAAATGACATGCATAAATATATCAATAAGTCACATAAATTGATAATCATGGTAATAAAGCGATTACGTGGTATGGTTATGGACATTCCCTAAATTAATTTCCTCGAGCCAAAAAAGAAAATTAACATGGTTAACCCTATGTGTTCATGTATGTTTTAAGTAGAAGGTCTTACCATCTCGCCTTGTTTTGGTCATCATCTCCAAACTTAAAATAATTCTATCCCTATCTAACCTTTATAATCTAATTACATAAATTTCCTAAATAGAAAAATCTCAAGTTACATTCGAAGAGAGTTAAATGAGAAGAGAATTACACAAGAATTTTAGAGAATGCAAGACTCGTAGGTCCTATTTAATAAAAACCAAAACTGTAAAGGTCCATGAACAGATATAATTCGGTTTTAGTCCATAACCATCCACCATGCCATTAATTATGCTTAAACAAAAATTAAACATATAATTTTATTATTCCAAAATCACTATTTTGGAAAAATAATACAAAATTTAGATTTAATTTCTAAAATCAAATTCTAGAAATTAAATTAAGATAAAATCTAAAATAAATATTTTAGATATAATTTCTAAAATTAAATTCTAGAAATTTAATTAGGATAAAATCTAAAATCAATATTTTAGAAAATTTATTAATTGCTAAAATCATATTTTAGGAATTAATTTTAGCAATTAAATAATAATATATAATCTCCAATCAATATTTTAGAAAATATATTAATTTCTAAAATATAATTGTATCCCAAATCATGGGTCTCAATAAAAAAAAATAATCATAATTAGATTTAATTCTCAAAACAAGAATTAATGAAAAAACTTTTTTTTTTTTTTGACATATCTACAATCGCTATTTTAGATAATTAATTTCCAAAGCCAATTTTGGAATTTATTCTCTTAGTCCCAAAACAAAATTCAGGAAAGCTTTAGCACAAGAGGCAAAAGAAAAAAAAAACTTCCATTGGTCCACTGAAACTGAAATGAAATAGAAAAGAATAATATATATATATATATATATATATATATATATATATATATATCCCACAAAAGGACAAAATCCTATCATAGGCAGGGTGTATGATGAATTTCCGTTTCAAGCTCTGGGCAACATGGCCCGAGCTAGCCACAGCTCCAAGCTGAGGCTTGGGGCCAATTGTGCCACAAGCCGGGGCTTGGCTCTAGCAAGCTGCGACTTGGGCAGCCAAAAAACATATTTTTTCCTCTTCTTCTATTCATCATCTTCCAGAGATGATCCTGGGCAAAACTTTTCGTTTTTTTCTCAGCGGATTCCATAACCAAAAATGAATCTAGAAACCTTTTTTTTTTTTTTCTCGTCTTTTACAGAACCAAAACACTTCAATAAGAACCCACAATTTTCAGGTATCAATGGAATAGAAAATTAGTGCAATCTGCAAACTCTTTTCATAACACACCAGAGACCCAAAATTCTTAATCAAATGAATCACAGAAATGTTTTCTATGATCCAAACATATGCGTGAAACAATTTTAGACAAAGGCAAACAAAATCAATAGAAAATAATTTTTCCAAAAATATGATCGTAGCATGAAACGGAAAACAGAGACAAACATGAAACAACTTTCATGGTGAATAAATGTCTGTAAATCACATACAAGAGTCTTTGATACCACTATTAGAATCCATACGTGCATCATATATATGCATTAAGCAACAGATCATAAGGATTCTATGCAAGAGGACCGTGTGTATGTGTAATAAATGAATTAAAAGCAAGAAGATATACCTTCAGTGATGTCTCCATTGTTCAAAATTTCTTCCTTTTATTGAGGCGCCCAATATCCATCTCATAGGCGGCCCTCGATCGGGCTCCAGAGATTGGAATCGAAGTACAATGCTTATCAAACAAAGTACGTTAGAGATCTCAAGTCTAAGGATAGTTACATGTTTATTATAGCGAGATTCTATCACTGGCACTATATAGTCATCCATGTGATTATCTAATAGTCAAATCATCCAATGTACTTGTTCTATTAACAAGTATACATGTGTTAGTTTTGAGTATCTCAATACTCACGGATATGAGAACCACTGCCTGATCAGATCAGGAAGTGTAACACATGCTAGTTTTAACATATTAATGATGTCCTATCTTATTAATACTATGACTAGGGAATATTTAAGTACTAACACTATATAGTATAGTAGGAACCTTGCATCATGATCTCTATCATGATTTTCTTAACACAGTATTGCAATAGGAACTTTATCTAATAGTTATTTTATATGAAAGTAAAGAAAACAAATTGAAAGATAAATAATGCCTTGTATTATAAAACAAATATGTCATATATAAAGTACAAGTGATTGCCTCTTGGGCACAACACTAATATGTTGGAAATTAACATGTGATACAGTAAATGATGAGTGTTAGCCCTAAGAGCTTTCTTCTATATTTTGACTTATGACAAACATTGATGTAGACTAACATGTATGATCTATATGTGGTAGGACATATTTGATCTCAGTTCTTCTAAGGTATTCAATTAAATTTGTTAAGCACATCTTGAGAAATGGAATTCAAGGGTGATTAAGATGAAATTCAAGCTTTTGAGATTGCATACCAAGAAGTCCTTATGGAAGAACTTTAGACTAGGAATTGTTATTAAGGTATTTCTTCTTAATTCCTATGTCTCTTTACCTTTTAATTCAATTGATTTCTATCTTGAAGAACATAAAGAAAAAGATTTTAAAGTTTTAAATCTCAGAATTTTGGATTGAGTAGTTTGGATGATTCTGCATCCAAAAGATTCGTCCAAAATCCTGTAAACAATGTCAAATCATTTCTGCCTGAAAAAGTACCATTTTGGACTTACTTTTTGAATGCATCATCATCCAAAATATGAGTCCAAAACACGGGTAAATTTAACAGAAAAATTATAGCTATTTTATAGCCGTTGGTACTTCACTTTATGGCTCTATATAAAGCCTCTGAACATGATTTGACATAAGATTTTTGTGGTATCCTTCTAAAAAACACTCTTTCTTTATAGAAAACAAAATTTCCCTTTATCAAAGTGCTTCAAAATGAATTCAAATTGTGTCTAAAAGGTAAAAGTGTTTGTGCTTTTTTCTTGGTGCATATCTACTCAAACAAGTAAGCTTTTACTGTTCCATTGATATTCAATCTCTTTTGTATTACAAGGTTATGGTGTAAAACTCATTTGGGGTGAAACTTGATTTGATTATTTGGTTGAGAGATTTTGGAAAACCAAGTATAGTGATCTTTTCTTGTATTTAGTGCAGTTTGATTTCATTAAGTTGAGTAAATGAAATCAGGTTGAAAATCCTTAAGTGTGAGCTTAAGGTAGTAGATATAAATCTTGGTAGATCGAGCCACTATACATTCTGTGTCTCATTTCTCTGCATACAATATTAACTGCATTGTATTTCTTACCTTAGTCTGAATCTAGATATTTTTCAAAGTTTCTTTGGATAGCTTTATTTGTTGACATGAAGTTGGTCCAAGAAACTTGTAGATCATTAATATTTTGTATAATAGACTACTTGAAAATTTTAATTTGCCAAAAACCTTATTCATCCACTCCCCCCCCTAAGGTTTTTCATTTGGTATTAGAGATTAGTTTACATATTCTTAGTTTAACAACCTTGTAGGAAATATCCTCATGGTAAGCTCATTCTCTCTTCCATATGTTGAATGATCTTCAACAAATCGACCTCCTTTGTTTAATGGAAACAACTACACATTCTGGAAAAATAGAATGAAAATCTATGTGTGCTCAATCAACTTTGAGTTGTAGAATTTGATAGAGAAAGGTCCTTTTATTCTATAAAAAATTATTGATGGTGTAAAAATGCCTAAATAAATTGACGACTTTAATGTTGAAGACAATGCTAAGATGACATTGAATTTTCAGGCTATGAATATCTTATGTTGTGCACTAGATATGACTGAATACAATTGAGTTAGTGGTTGTGATTTAGCCCATAACATGTGAAAATTACTTGAAGTCACCCATGAGGGGACAAACTTAGTTAAGGAATCAAAATTGGGGCTTCTAATTCATGATTATGAATTACTCACAATGAAACCGAATGAAAGCATCACTGATATGTTCACTAGATTCACAAATATCATAAATGGTCTCAAATCCTATGTGAAGGTTTATTCCCTTGGAGAACAAAATCAAAAAATTCTGGATGCATTACCTAAAAGCTGGCAGCCTAAAGCTCTTGCAGTGGAAGAATCCAAGGATTTAAAATCCTTACCAACCGAAGAGCTGATCGGCTCTCTTCTAACACATGAAATAAAAGTCAAAAAGTTTCAGGAATTCTATGATCATGATAAAGGTAAAAAAGGAATAGTATTGAAAGCTGAAAAAGAGGATGAAGAAACTAGTCAATCTAACAGTAGTGATGGAACGGAAGTAGACAATGAAGATCTAGAAATGATAGTAAAGAAATTTAGAAGGATATTCAACAAAGGAAACTTCAAAAGAGGAAAGAAGTTAACAAAAAGAAAAGGACAATCCTCTACTTTCAAGCCTCAATGTTATGAATGCAAAAGTACAGAACACTTCATTGCTAATTGTCCAGTTGCAAAAAGAAATGAAGTGAGAATTCTTAAAAAGAAGAAGGAGTTAAAGGCAAAGGATTTATGGGGACTTAGGACCTAAATAGGACTGAGTCTGAAGAAGAAGATTCTGAGAATGAAACTGCCAACATATGCTTCATGGCCATGGAAAGCAAGGTAAACTCTAGTACAACTAATTTCATGTCTAATTCACTTATATCTATGACTGAAAAGCATGTTGATCTGAATGAGTTGTTGATCGATATGTTCCATGAACTAAAAAAACTATCCAGAAAAAATAAAGAAATAAAATTGAAGATTAACTATTTGATAAATGAGAACAAAAAGTTGTTGAGTGAGAACAAAATATCTCGTAAGTCACATATAAATGCTATTATAGAAAAAGATGTGATCATGAGTATTTTACAGTATGTATCTCTAGAAAATAGAAGTTTGTGTGATAGTATTTAAACTCTTGAAAGTATGGTTAGCACTTTTGATGACATGAAAAATAGAGTCAATGACCTTACCACTTGTATTAAAAAATTTACAAATGGAAAAAGCAACCTGGAAAAATTACTTGGGACTTAACATGAAGCTGGAAATCAAAATGGCTTAGGATATAGATATGAGAATAAGGATAAAATTCACAAGCCTCGATTTGTTAAACCTGTCTCATGTTACACGACACACAAAGCATACACATATTGTGAAAAATCGGGACATATAGTATCGAGATATCTTATTAAAAGAAAAGTGGAATCTGGTGGAATAACTTTTTGGAAAATTAAAGGAAGCGCTACTAACCTCTATGGACCTAAGAAAGTGTGGGTACCTAAAATCACTCCTCTTTCTCATGTATAGGTACATTCTTTGAGCTTCACTAAGTGGTTCTTGGACAGTAATTGTCCAAGACACATGACTGGAGACACAGCCTTGTTAGAAGATGTACAAACCACAAATGAAGGATTCGTTATTTTTGGAGACAAGAAAAAATGAAAGATTCTTGGCATTGGTAACATTGGTAAAGGTTCCTCAACCATTATAAAACAAGTATTACTAATTGATGATTTGAAATATAATTTTCTTAGCATTAGCCAACTATGTGATAATGACTGCAAAGTCATTTTTGAAAAGGATTCTTGTTCTATCATGGATAGCTCAAATCTTGAAACAATCTTTGTAGCCAATTATGTTGGAAATGTATGTATTCTATCTAAATGATCTTATAGCTTATGGTATTAGATGCCTCTCCGTACATGATAATGATTGTTATCTTTGGCATAGAAGATTAGGTAATGTATCTTTTGATTTGCTAAATAAACTATCCTTAAAAGAGCTTGTTAGAGGACTGCCCAAAATGAAGTTTGATAAAAGCAAAATTTGTGATGCATGCCAATTTGGAAAACAAATTAAAACTTCCTTTAAACCCAAGAAAATGATTTCAACCTCAAAACCTCTTGAATTCATTCATATGGATTTGTTTGAACCAATGAGGATTGTTAGTCTTGGCAATAAAAAGTATGCATATGTGCTAGTTGATGATTTCTTTAGATTTCCTTAGACTTTATTTCTTAGACAAAAGGATGAAGCCTTTTCTGAATTTTTGAAACTGATCAAACGGGTCCAAAACTTTATTTGATGTAAACTGATTTCTATTAGAAGTGATAATGGTAAAGAATTTTGCCACAATGAATTTACACACTTTTGTGATGAAAATGGAGTCTTTCACAATTTTTCAGCAGCCAAAACACCTCAACAGAATGGTGTTATTGAGAGGAAAAATCGAACTTTGTAAGAAATGGCTAGATCTATGCTTTGTGAAAATGTCCTTTCAAAATACTTTTGGGCTGAAGCTATTAATATAGCTTGCTATATAGTAAACCTAGTTATGCTGAGACAGTTTTTGAGAAAAACACCTTTTGAACTTATGTTTGACAAAACTCCATCAATTTCTTATTTTAAATGTTTTGTCCTTAATATCCAAGACAATCTTAGCAAATTTGATAGCAAATTTGATGAGACCATATTTCTTGGATACTCTTCTAACAAAAAGGCGTATAGAGTGTGCAATAAAAGAACTCTTTATGTGAAAGAATCCGTACATGTTTTGTTTGATGAATCTAACATTTATGCTCCAATGAAAGTGATGATAATGTAGGAGGTTCAAAAGAAGTAAGAATAGACCAACTCGAAGCTCCACTGCTAGATACTTATGCAAAAGAAGAAGAAATTGAAGAACAACAAGCTGAATAAGGAAAGGAACAAACTGAAGATTCTACAAATCAACAATTCCCAAAGGATTGGAAATACAAAACAGATCACCCCAAAGAACAAATTATTAGTGATCCAAACTATGGAATTAAAACTAGACGGTATTTCATAGATAACGTTGCTCTTCTCTTAAATATAGAACATAATTGTATTGATGTAGCACTACACGATGAATTTTGGATTATTGCTATGCACGAAGAATGAAACCAATTTGAAAGAAACCAAGTTTGGAAACTTGTTCCTAGACCACTTGATCATCCGGTTATTGGTACCAAATGGGTATTTAGAAATTAACTTGATGAAAATGGAGCTATGATTAGAAATAAAGCTAGATTGGTCGCCTAAGGATTCAATCAAGAAGAGGGTATTGATTATGATGAGACATTTGCTCCCGTTGCTAGACTAGAGTCTATAAGAATGCTTCTTGCTTTTGCATCCTTAAAAAAATTCATGCTCTATCAAATGGATATTAAGAGTGCATTCCTAAATGGTTTTATTGGGGAGGAAGTACATGTTGAACAACCTCCTAGTTTTATTCATGAGCACTTTCCAAATCATGTTTTCAAACATTCGAAGGCTCTTTATGGGTTAAAACAAGCTGCACGAGCTTGGTATGAGAGACTTAGTGGATTCTTAATTTCAAAAGCTTTTTCAAGAGGCTTGATCGATACCACTTTGTTCATCAAATCTGATAATTCTGGTGATCTACTAATTGTTCAATTCTATGTTGATGATATCATTTTTGGTGCTACTAATGACTCTTTGTGCAAGATGTTTGCTAAGACTATGCAGTAAGAATTCGAAACGAGCATAATGGGAGAACTAAACTTCTTCCTTGGGCTGAAAATTAAGCAAACCAAGGATGGAATCTTCAAAAATCAAACTAAGTATGCCAAGGAGTTGCTCAAAAGGTTTGGTATGAATGAAGCTAAAGAAATCTGCACACCTATAAGTACTTCTATAAAACTTGACCAAGATGAAAAGGGTAAGAAGGTAGATGAACGTAAGTATAGAGGTACGATTGGAAGCTTACTCTATCTTACTGCTAGTCGGCCTGACATTATGTTTTCAGTATGTCTTTGTGCTCATTTTCAGTCATGTCCAAAGGAATCTCACCTATGTGCAGTAAAATGCATCATTCGATATCTAATTAGCACATATGATTATGGCTTATGGTATCCTCACACTAACACATTTGATCTTATAGGATATACTGATGCAGATTATGTGAACTGCAAAGTGGAAAGAAAAAGTACAAGTGGCCATTGTCAATTTCTTGGACACTCTCTAGTGTCATGACACAGTAAGAAGAAAGCTTGTGTATCCTTATCCACAACTGAGGCCGAATATATACCAGTCGACAGTTGCTGTGCACAAATTTTAGTGGATGAAGAATACATTGCTTGATTTTGGTCTTAACTTTAATTGCGTACCTATATTATATGACAATACAAATGCTATCAATCTACAAAAAATCCTGTTCAATATTTTAGGATAAAGTATATAGAAGTTAAACATCATTTTATCCGTGATCATATGTTCAAAGGCGATGTGTGTGTTGAATATATTTCAACTGATGAACAACTTACCGATATACAACAATCTGAGAAGAGGATTGTGAATTACAAAAATCACATAACTAACTTGGTGGCATAAGTTTTCTTTATTTTGTAGGATTAGTGAAGATGATATTTTAGGATGCAATGTTTGAGTCTAAAACCTACATCCAAAATTCATTTCTGAAAAAGTTTCATTTAGATGATTATTTCGGTTTAGGTCGAATTCCAAAATAGAACTATTTTTGATACTTTATATTACCCTCTTTAAAAAATAACTACTTCCATATTTCAATTTTTGAATTTAAAAAAGGGTTTATGCTTTTCTCAATACAATTTCTCTAAATCTCTATGTTAATTTATCTTTGCAATGTGCTTTCTATCACAACTCTCTAGACATTCAAAGGACTTCGTTTCTTCTCTCCTCCAAATCTCTGTAACCGACACATTCCATCTTCCAAAAACTCTCTGAGTTCTTCCTCTCCAAACATCCGACAGTCCAAAAGCCCCAATCTTTTCAATGGCAAAAACAAAATCATCTACACCGAAACTTAAGAAGGTACAAAAAATGTCTTCAAAGATGAAGAAGAAGGGTTTAACATTGAACAAAGCAAAAGGAAAAGAAGTTTGACCAGAACCAGACTTCTCGATATCACGTTATGACTCTTCGAAATCTTCACCAGAACAAGTGAGTTCCAGAAACTAGGTACTCCGATTTATTAACTTTAAGAGTGAATCTGAGTACAATAACTAGGTTTCTAGAAATAGAATCATTATTTCTGGATGTCGTGTTAATCCATTGTCCTTTCTGAATCTCTCGAATGTGTTGGATATGTTTGAGTGGTTGGGGTAGTTTACTAGCTGTTGATGAAAAATTATATACCCCACTTGTTTGGGAATTTTATGCCAATTTGAGAAAAGGATGTCTTGAGGGGACAGGGGGAGGATTTATGATTCGTTGGTATGTTTCTAGAGTTAGAGGTAAGGATATTGAGTTTGATCATCATTTGTTGAATAGAATCTGTGAAGTAAGAGACGGAGGGGTTAAATATTTTGAATTAAATAAATTTTTAGAAGGTAGTGACATGTTTGAGTTAAAGAAATTTGAGGAAATTTTTGCTAGAGGAAGGAGTTTTGAGAATTCAAGTAACAAAAATACTAAATGGCTGAATGGAGTAGGGAGAATCTTGCACCATATAGTTTCTACCATGGTGGTGCCGAGTTTTGGTCATAAAACCTCCATAAACATTTTGCATATGGTAATTATGTTAGCTTTAGCAGAGGGAAGGCAAATTAGTTTTGGGTTTTTAGCTGTCAAATTGATGTTGCAATCGAGAAATACCTTAGCAAAGCCTTACCATTTTGGAAATTTGTTAACTAAGGTCTTCGGATATTTTAATGTTGATTTAAATTCAGTTCCCTATGCCCCGTCAAAAATGTATGTTTATAGCTTTGATTCTTTTGAGAAAATGGGATATGTGAGAATAGGCAATGAATGGAAATTTCTTCGAGATACTGAAGGTGAGGAAAAAGAAAGACTATTGAAAATAAAAGCAGAAGGAAAGATTGCCCCTTCTATTGGGGAAAAAAGAAAATTTGAGGAAAATCCTCGAGAAGAATCCTCTACTAAAGGAAAGGGAAAGGACAAGGGACTATCTAAAAGTATTTTGGACGCTATCAACTCATTAACTGTCAAACTAGATAGCCTCAATTTAGAACTTTAAAATCTTGGCAATAGATTGACAGAAGTGGAAAAGAAAGCAAAAATAGATGACTCGGTGTTTGCACCTACAGTATCTGCTCAAGTAAAGGCAATAGAAGAAGAACCAGGCATTGAGGAAGAGACTGAACAAGAACAACATGCAGCAAAGAAAGTGCCTATTACTGTGCAAACTAAGGAAAAATCCCTGATTCAAGAAGTTGTAGCACTTTCTATCTCCTCTAAACCACATGTTTCATTTGGAAAGAGATAAAAGCATGTTGTGGTCAAAAGAAAATCTAGTAGGATTGCTGGTCAACACTCTTAAAAGGGTGCAGGATTAAAAACTAAAACAATTCACATTTCCTAAGAAGACTAGTTTAGTAGAATGCTCTTCAGTTGACCTCTAACTCGACTGCCCTCAATTCTCTGCTATCGTGAACAATTTACTTTTTGCAGTTGAACAATTTACTTTTCTGTCTTTACTTATGCACAAGCCTATCTGCTTAAATTCTCAATACTTCCTATCTATCTATATTCTATTTCTTCTACTTCTTTTCTATTATTACTCTTTTTGATTGATGACAAAGGGGGAGAAAATATTAAACTAACTAGATATGAAATTGGATAGTTACTGGATATGATTATTGGATATGAAACTGAGTGGATATATTTTTTTGTTGTGAAATATTAGGATAGTTACTGGATATGATTAGTTATAATTCGAAAATGTTGGGATAGTTTTCTGCATATGATTCTGCTAATAATTGTGAGCGTTATAATTGATTATTCTACTGATTGTGAGCGTTACAATTGACTTTGTTGACTGGGCTGTGATTATTCTACTGTTTTATTTGATTATCTATCTATGTGATAGTATGTTATGCTCCTTGTTCCTAATTGTTAATAATTCATATCTGATTGACAGTCCGCCTGACAGTCCTTGTGCAGTAAATTTACTTGAAAGAAAATTTTGTGCTTTAATTTGATATTCTTGGATGAATTGATTGATGTGACTATTGATCATCTGTGATCTCAATTTGTTGATATCCAAATTGGACACCAGTTTAGTATCTTGAATTTCGTCCAAAAGTACTCTTTTTGTAATTAAGGTATCTTTGAGATTAGATTGATAAGATGGTTATAAGTTATTGGTATGATTTTGTGACAATTTCATTGATAAAAATTTTAGTCAGATGGATTGCTTTCTTTATGATCAAAACTCTTTGAGATTCTAAAAAATCCATTATCTTGTGCATTATGTTAGTGAGAGTTTTGGACTCATATTTCCTTGATCCAAAAATCTTTTTCTTAAAAGATTCATACCGTTTTGGACATACACCTTTTGGACATCCAAAACTCACATTCAAAAAGGTTTCATATTCACTTTCACCAATGTTTTAGACGTACAAAATTTACTTCAGTTTCTCTCTCATTTACAAATATTCATATATGCAAATATTAAGGGGGAGCATCTCATCATATAACTTACCTACTATATCTCCTTTATAAAAATCATTGTATTATTATTTCTTTTTGGAATAATCGTTTGATGGAAGAATGGAGGTAGGTTAGGCCATAGACTCATTGAGCCATGCTTGTGAAGCTTATATATATATTATATCTTAGTCTCATAAGCACTCTTTGAGTTCTATTATGAGAGATTGTATTTCAATGAAAAATATTCTTTTTTCTCTTGATCAAACATGTTTATACAGTTATTTATTTCACAATCCCATCAAGTTTTGTCATCACTCAAAAAATGGGAGATTGTTAGCCCTAAGGGCTTTCTCCTATGTTTTGACTTATGACAGATATTGATGTAGACTAACGTGTGTGATCTATATGTGATAAGACATGTTTGGCCTCAGTTCTTCTAAGGTATTTAAATAAGATTGTTAAGCATCTCTTGAGCAATGAAATTCAAGAATGGGTGATCAAGATGAAGTTCAAGCTTATGAGATTGCATACCAAGAAATCCTTATGGAAGAACTTTATACTAGGAATTGTAATTAAGGTATTTCTTGTTAATTCGTATGTCTCTTTACCTTATGATTCAATTGACTTCTACCTTGAAGCACACAAAGAGAAAGATTTCAAAGTTTTAAATCTCAGAATTTTGGATTAAGTAGTTTGGATTATTCTGTATCCAAAAGATTCGTCCAAAATCCTATAAACAGTGTTAAATCGTTTCTGCCTGAAAAAGTGTCATTTTGAACTTACTTTTTGGATGCATCATTATCCGAAACATGATTCCAAAATACGAAAAAATTTAACAGAAAAATTATATCCGTTGGTACTTCACTTTATGGCTCTATATAAGGCCTCCAAACATGATTTGACATAAGATTTTTGTGGTATCCTTCTAAGAAACACTCTTGCTCTATAAAAAATAAAAATCTCATTTATCAAAGTACTTCAAAATGAATTCAAATTGTGTCTAAAAAGTAAAAGTGTTTGTGCTTTTTCCTTGGTGCACATCTGCTCAAACAAATGAGCTTTTACTGTTCCATTGATATTCAATCTCTTTTGTATTACAAGGTTATGGTGTAAAACCCATTTGGGGTGAACTTTGATTTGATTATTTGGTTAAGGGATTTTAGAAAACCAAGTGTGGTGATCCTCTCTTGTATTTGGTGCAGTTTGATTTTAGTAAGTTGAGTAAATGAAATCTGGTTAAAAATCATTAAGTGTGACCTTAAGATAGTGGATGTAGAGCTTGGTAGATCGAACCACTATACATTATGTGTCTCATTTCTCTGCATACAACATTAATTGCATTGTATTTTTTACCTTAGTCTGAATCTGGATATTTCTCAAAATTTCTTTGGATAGCTTTCTTTGCTGCCATAAAGTTGGTCCAAGAAACTTGAAGATCATTAATATTCTGTGTAATAATCTACTTGAAAATTTTAGTTTGCCAAAAACCTTATTCACCCCCCTTCTAAGGTTTTTCAATGAGAAAGTGAGAGGTATATCATAACCTACAACCTATGATCTCTAGAGTTACTAACGATGATCTTCCATAACCTCTAGAGTTATTAAGGTAGTGGGGAAGTGGTCATCAAAATGTTGTGGAGATAGTGGAAGTAGTGGGAGTTACAATGAGTTTGTAACTTTTAACCCTTCATATCTATAAACTATGCCATATTCATGATCCCACCACTTGCCTAGTCTATAAATAGATGTCTCCTATTCTGTTTTTGGGTGGAAGAAAAAACCCAAAAAAGCTCTCTCTCTTTTTATTCCTACACTTGCATATTTTATATAGTATTCTAGTATAATCTAGTTCGTCAGGTAAAAAGTTGTGTGCTAACTGTTTCATCATATCCATTGGATCCTGGAAAATAGACGACCATTTTAACCTCAAGCACACTTACAAGAGGGATCAAATCTATTCTAAGGAGATTGTGTTAAACACATGCCTCAGATTATCATCTTCTTCTACTTCTTATTTTGATTTTACTCCGTTTTTGTATATTTTCTTTGCTATATTGAATAATTATTATGTATTACTTATAGCCGTTTTGCTAATAATCTTAAATCAGATTCGTATGTATTTAATATGGTAATTAATGATTTGAATTTGCCTACCGGCATTGGTTCCGACAGTCTGGGTTCTATAACTGCTACTGCTTTGCAATTGCCTTCAATGGTCAAACCTCATATAGTATCTTCTAACTATAATTGTGAAACCCCAGTCAAGACCAACCTTAGAGTAAGGGGGTTGGGATGCATATCATGCTTTATTTCATGATCAAATATGTTTTTATATGATTTCTATGTGCTTTGAATTTGATTTTTACTATCTTGAAGTCTTGTTGGTGAGTGATGTGTGAGAGGGGCAAAATGGTAATTTTTGGCCGAGGTGAAAATAAGGAGATAGCTTGTGGATTGAATAGGGGATAATTTTTCTAGTAGAAATAGCAACAATGGTTGTTGTGGTTTAGTGGTTAGAGCCTTGGAATTAATTCTTGAAGTCTAAGGTTCAAAATCCATCATAGAGGCTTTAGCTTGAGTAAATTTTATTTTGCTTGGAAAAGGATAGTTTCGGCCATGAGGGCCTAGATCAATGTGGTGATGATGTCCTAGGAGAGACATGTTAGGAGAATTCTCACTTCACTCTTTTTTTTCTTCACGAAATGCCAAAAGGGAATTCATTCTCCCTTGATCTTTAGCTTTTCTTAAATTCCAACTCCTTAGCTTGAGCAAGGTGTTCTATCCTTTTCCTTTCCAGAAAATTCAGTAGAGGACTAAGGTCTTTTAGGATCAAAATGTCCTAGTAAAATGCTTCTCATGGTTTGGAAAATGTAAATGATTTGTGGGAAAATTCAAGAGGAAAATCACTCTTGAAAGCTTGCTGAAATTCTTCCTCTAACTTAGTTCATCTATCTTCATGAAATGAGCTGAAATTTTCCAGCTTGTTGTGCCTTCAAAAGGTCGAAAATTCTAGCTCACATTTCCTCCCAAATGCTACCAGAAAAAAATGGTCTTTAGGATCAGTTGAAACCTAAAAGTTTCTTGCCCAAATTCGGACTGCACAATCTGGAGTAAAGCAGGAAAAATTCCTGTACGAAAATCAGCCTTGTGAGCTCCAAATCAAGCTGTTTTCTCCCAGATTTTGTGCAGCACCATAGCCATGTTTTTCCTCCATAAAGAAGGCTGGAAACCAGCCTTGAAAACCCCTGAAATCCCCTTCAAACCTCACTGCAAATCTGCTGGAAATGGCAGACGAAAATTCTGCCAGGAAATTTCTGTTCAGCGAAATTCCTGAGCAGAATTTTTGTCCAGCTTGTTTCCTATTTTGTTTCAACCGAAAACCCCAACCTACTTCTGTCAAAACCTATCTTAAACCTCCCTTAACAGAGCTCCATTGTTCCCTAAAGTTTCTGCACGAAATTCCTTCCATGGCTGACCGAAAATCTCTCAACCAAATCCCTACAATTTAGCTTGATTACTTTCCAAAAATTTCAGCCATCTTGCTTAACAACTTTCCATAAAATTTTGCTCAATTGATCAGCCATCTTCTCCACCATTGTGCACCTTAATTTCGGCCACCACAAGTCTCCTCTAACCAGCTTTAATTCCACAGAAATCTGCACAATCTAGTCGGCCATAGGAGAACTCAAAACTGTCCAGAAAAATCAAGATATTCTTAGAATATCTAGTTTCCAAATTCTCTTCCTAAAAATATTCTTCAAGGATTGTAACAACTAGCCTTTCCTTTCCCTTCCAAATCAAAGAAATCACTCCCTAAACCCTACAGAATTTCGGCAGTCCAAACCCTCAGAAAATCGGCAACTCTTCTTCTCTCTCTCTCGGTTTTCTTCAAGCAACAAGAACACACACACACTACACCAAGAACACCTACTTCTTCTCTACACCTAATACCCCTCCAAACCACCTCAAACCCTCACGAAAATCTCCAGATTTAGTCTACTTATTGCTGTGAATCCATCAACACCAATATTAACATCAAACTCCTCCAAACATCTTGCTACTTTGGATCAAAGCAACAATTTCTGGACAAGAACATCTTCAAGGTAAACTTATTCTAACAACATCATCCTCTTCAAACTTAATCTCTAATGGAAACCTATATGAATAAGCATGCTAATGATCTCTTCTTCTTTCTCTCTCTCTCTCTCTCTCTCTCTCTCTCTCTCTCTCTCTCTCTCATGGACCGAAAATTCCTCCCTTGGCCGAATGGTCTCTTTTCCCATGACCATGCTTTCGCCACCCTTCTTGAACAAGATTAGCCATCTAGGAGTTGAGATCTTCTCTAAACTCCTTCAAGTCATTCATCAATAAAGTAAGTACCTTCAATCCTCTTTTTAAAATTTAGAAGCATGTCTCTAGGTTGATGAATGGCGATGGGTTTGTGTTTGTGATGTTGTTGATTGAAGCATGAGTATATGTATGATTGTGAAAGAGATGGGATTTATGCATGGAATGATTATATTAGTGGATTTAATGATGAGTTGAGATTTGATGCATGTCATAGGTAGTATTTGTGATGAAGCATGCTAGAGATTATGTCACCATGGGTGAATAGGATTTATGTGCATGATTAGATTTTGAAGCCATGATCATGTTTATGCTAGTAGAGGTTAAATCATGTAATAATAAATTTAGATCTATGCCTATGTGCAAGACTTGGATGATTTGATGAATTGAAGGATTGAGTATGTTATTGATTATGACCATGGGATCTTGATCATGATCTAGTTGTCCCTAAACAAATTTTATTTCATGAGTAAAATATTTACTAATAATTTTTGCTAGAGAATTTCGACAAACCCTAAGAAGGGTAGATTTGGAATTATAATATATGTAAAGGATATTTTTGTCAAATAAATAATAACTTTTCTAGAAAATAAAATAAATAAATATTATTTAAAATAAAGAAATTAATTAAAGCCTTTATGGAAAAGATTCATGCTTAACAAAATAATTACTAGATCAAAACCCTTAAGGATTTACTTATTATTTTCCAAGAAAGACTTATTAAATTTAATCTTAACTATTTATAGCTATCAATGATTTTCTAAAAACTAAGCTATCATTAAATTACTATTTTACCTAGTACCACCTATGGCTCTTGATCAAATAAACTCTAAATTTTCCTTAACAAGATTTAAACTTTCAACTTATTAGAATTTCTCTCCTAATCCATTAATTATTTTAAATAACAAATTAAACTGAGCTTATAACCTATTCAATTATTGTTTTGCCTTAAAGCTTGGGACACTAGGATCATGGTAGTAGTGAATGGAGTTGATTTAAAATTGAGGAAGTGGATTGTGGCTTGAATCTGATTAAGATTTGTATTTGCCCATGTGGGGTTAGGTCATCTGTCCGAGACCTTATTGTTGTGAGCAAGAATCAGGTAAGCTCCTGCATAAAACCTATCGATGTGAAATGTTTTCTTATGGCAAGCTAAATATGGAGTGTATGGACACTCGTTTATTTGAAGAAAATTGAGGGTTGAACTCATCTTTATTTCCAATGTTGGAATTATTCCAAAGTTAATGAGCAGATTTTTCCAAACTCGAAACTCTTTCTAAAACTAATTTCTCACAAAGCTTTGGAAACCCTCACATTGTTATTTTCATGAAGCACAATGCTTTGTTCATTTTATCCCAAGTGGAAAATGTCGTTGAGTACTCAATAAGGGTGGACTACTAGGACTAGTCTTTGAAGGGTTAGGGTGAGTCTCTCAGTAGGTGGCCACCTCTGAGGGGTGAGTCCTTCCTGGATAAGATGCCAGTTCCAGTGAGTCGTGCCGGTCTGAGCTAGCAGTTTATTTTGTTTCAGTCAAGTGACTGTGTTTTTGCCGGAATGGACACCCGGTGGTTGTTTGGGTATAGAGAATGAGGAGTATCTTGCCCAGTAGGCCGATCACCTACTTTTATCAGTCTGCACAACGTGTTAGGCATTCTGACCGGTTATAGGGCCCAAAGTGTGGTAACCCATATCCCTTTCTTTCGAGTGGTTGATTTCATTACTTATATATGGCTAGAAGAGCCAAAATGCCACTCTTGCTTTTGACTGATGTTTATTGCTTGCCAATGTTTCTCTTATAAAGATTTCACACTTTGCATTCACGAACTGTTTCTGCTAAACTCTCAAAGCACACACGGACTTATTGAGATTTCTATCTCACCACATTTTATCATGATTTCAGGTTGATCCTGTTGTGGGTGAGTAGCTACCTTGGAAGAGAATGTGTTTTTGATTTTATGTACTGCTTTGGGAGACGAGTGTGGATGATTTTAATTATGGTTTTTCTTTTGGAATATCATGGATATACTGTTGAAGTATTTTTGGGTTGTAATAAATTCTTTTAGCTTGAGTATTATTTATTCCAGTAATTTTTATTTGTGACCTAGTTATAAAGACCCCTTATCCTTTGGACAGGGCGACATCCCCGGCCCTGGCGGGCCTAGGTTTTCCGGTGTGTTACAATAATGAGAAACTTGAGAAGTTCGATGGTACGAACTTCAAGAGATGGCAACAAAAAATATTATTCTATTTAACTACCTTGAATCTTGCGAGATTCTTGAAGGAGGATGCTCTAAAGTTGCCTGAAGAAGGGACAGATATGCAAGCCATCAATGTGGTTGATGCTCAGAAGTACTCTGATTATCTATGCTGAAATTATGTCATGAATGGCTTGAATGACTCTTTGCATACTGTTGATAGTGCACAAAAAACTTCAAAGGCACTATAGGAATCCCTAGACTGTAGATATAAAATGGAAGATGCTGGCGCAAATAAATTTGTTATTGGCAAATTCCTTGATTATATAATGGTGGATTCTAAGATTGTTATAAGTCAAGTGCAAGAAATTCAATTTATTTTACATAAGATTCATTTTGAAGGCATGGCTCAATGTGAAACCTTCCAAGTGGCTGCTATTATTGAGAAGTTGCCTCCTCGATGGAAGAGTTTCAAGAATTACCTTAAGCATAAACAAATGGCAGAATCACGAAACATAAGTTTCAATGAAAATGCTCTAATTGTGGCAACATGGATCACAAGTCATTGTTAGCAAAATGGCTATAAGTAATACCAAATAATTATTCAATATAGCAAAGCAAATATACAAAAATGGAGAAAAATTGGAATAAGGAGTAGAAGAAGATAATAATCTGACACTTGTGTTCAACACAATCTCCTTAAAACAGATTCGACCCCTCTTATAAGTGTGCTAGCTTGAGGTTGAAATGGTCGTCTGTTTCCCAAGATACAACGAATACGATATAGCAGCTAGCACACAATTCTTCACCTGACGAACTAGATCAAACTAGAACACTATATAGAATATGCAAGTATAGAGATATAAAGAGAGAGAGCTTTTCTGGATTTTTTCTTCCACCCAAAAATAGAATAGGAGACACCAGTTTATAGACTAGGCAAGTGGTAGGATCATCAATGTGGCGTAGGTTATAGATATGAAGTGTTAAAGGTTACAAATTCATTGTAACTCCAACTACCTCCATGATCTCCATAACCTTTTGATGACCACTTCCCCACTACCTCAACAACTCTAGAGATTATGGGAGATCATGGGTTGTAGGTTATAATATATCTCCCATTTTCTCATCATTTATCATATCACATGCCAATTTTCGACAATCCCACACACGAAAGAAATTTTATTTTGATTTTGACTTGACATAGTGTTCCATGATCGAAACCTACATAGGATAGGTAGGTGTTACCCCTTGAACCTTCCCTTGTCGGATATATGCTCTTTACTAGCTATCCAATGAGACGTGATGTCCTTGAAGCTGTCCCGGTTTTTTGTGTAAATAAAACACATACTGCACACAGGAATCATTTTCTTAGTTTGATCTACTCTCATGATTATGTCCATGTTGGCCATGAACATCAACCTGATTCTGCATGAGTTCCTAGAGAATTAAGCCCTACATAAATTCTTTTTTGAAGCGGCTCCACTTTTCTCTCACATAGGTGATTTACTTAAGTCTCAAGTAAATTAATTATTTACTTAAGAATCATTAAAGCAACACAATGCCATCCTTATCCCTTCAACATCACTGCTTCCTTGTGGGAATGGGTTGAGGTTATCCCCCATAGTGACCACATTAAATCTTCTGAGTAGGTTGTCCCATTCAACATAGATTTTGGGATCTCCAGCCAACTAGCTAGGGTTTCCTTCATAAAACTTATTCTCTAATGGGCTTTAATCACATTCCCTTTGTTATCTTTTCAACTAACTCTCTGTTTAACCCTTTGGATAATAAATTCGCCATGATATCTTTGACTTTACATCATCAATAGAGATAACTCCCGTTGAGAGTTGTTGTCTAATGTTATTGTTTTCAATGTATGTGTCTAGACTTACCATTATACATGTTACTCTATGCTCTCCGAATACCTGATTGATATCACAATAAATGCATATTAGTGGTACAGGTTTTTTCTATTTCGGAATGTCCACTAAAATGGTGGACATAAAATGGAAGATGCTGGCGCAAATAAATTTGTTGTTGGCAAATTCCTTGATTATATAATGGTGGATTCTAAGATTGTTATAAGTCAAGTGCAAGAAATTCAATTTATTTTACATAAGATTCATTTTGAAGGCATGGCTCAATGTGAAACCTTCCAAGTGGCTGCTATTATTGAGAAGTTGCCTCCTCGACGGAAGAGTTTCAAGAATTACCTTAAGCATAAACAAATGGCAGAATCACGAAACATAAGTTTCAATGAAAATGCTCTAATTGTGGCAACATGGATCACAAGTCATTGTTAGCAAAATGGCTATAAGTAATACCAAATAATTATTCAATATAGCAAAGCAAATATACAAAAATGGAGAAAAATTGGAATAAGGAGTAGAAGAAGATAATAATCTGACACTTGTGTTCAACACAATCTCCTTAAAACAGATTCGACCCCTCTTATAAGTGTGCTAGCTTGAGGTTGAAATGGTCGTCTGTTTCCCAAGATACAACGAATACGATATAGCAGCTAGCACACAATTCTTCACCTGACGAACTAGATCAAACTAGAACACTATATAGAATATGCAAGTATAGAGATATAAAGAGAGAGAGCTTTTCTGGATTTTTTCTTCCACCCAAAAATAGAATAGGAGACACCAGTTTATAGACTAGGCAAGTGGTAGGATCATCAATGTGGCGTAGGTTATAGATATGAAGTGTTAAAGGTTACAAATTCATTGTAACTCCAACTACCTCCATGATCTCCATAACCTTTTGATGACCACTTCCCCACTACCTCAACAACTCTAGAGATTATGGGAGATCATGGGTTGTAGGTTATAATATATCTCCCATTTTCTCATCATTTATCATATCACATGCCAATTTTCGACAATCCCACACACGAAAGAAATTTTATTTTGATTTTGACTTGACATAGTGTTCCATGACTGAAACCTACATAGGATAGGTAGGTGTTACCCCTTGAACCTTCCCTTGTCAGATATATGCTCTTTACTAGCTATCCAGTAGACGTGATGTCCTTGAACTGTCCTGGTTTTTTGTGTAAATAAAACACATACTGCACACAGGAATCATTTTCTTAGTTTGATCTACTCTCATGATTATGTCCATGTTGGCCATGAACATCAACCTGATTCTGCATGAGTTCCTAGAGAATTAAGCCCTACATAAATTCTTTTTTGAAGCGGCTCCACTTTTCTCTCACATAGGTGATTTACTTAAGTCTCAAGTAAATTAATTATTTACTTAAGAATCATTAAAGCAACACAATGCCATCCTTATCCCTTCAACATCACTGCTTCCTTGTGGGAATGGGTTGAGGTTATCCCCCATAGTGACCACATTAAATCTTCTGAGTAGGTTGTCCCATTCAACATAGATTTTGGGATCTCCAGCCAACTAGCTAGGGTTTCCTTCATAAAACTTATTCTCTAATGGGCTTTAATCACATTCCCTTTGTTATCTTTTCAACTAACTCTCTGTTTAACCCTTTGGATAATAAATTCGCCATGATATCTTTGACTTTACATCATCAATAGAGATAACTCCCGTTGAGAGTTGTTGTCTAATGTTATTGTTTTCAATGTATGTGTCTAGACTTACCATTATACATGTTACTCTATGCTCTCCGAATACCTGATTGATATCACAATAAATGCATATTAGTGGTACAGGTTTTTTCTATTTCGGAATGTCCACTAAAAAATAACACAACCATTCAGCTTCTTCAGCATAATTATCCAAAGCAATAAATTCGGATTGCATTATGGATCTAGCAATAACTGTTTGTTTCGAGGATTTCTAAGATACAGCTACACCAGCTAGTTATACACATATCCACTAGTGGAATTTGAAACTTTTGTATTGGATATCCAATTTGCATCCATATAACCTTCAAGAACAGTCAGATATCTTGTATAATAAAGTCTAAAATTTTGAGTATATCATAGGTATCTAAGTACCCTTGTTACTGCTTTCCAATGGTCCGCACTCAGATTACTTGTGTATCTACTGCATTTACTAACCCTATATGCAATATCCGGTCTCGTACTACTCATTAAATATATTAGACTTCCAATAACTCTAGATTATTCCACTTGAGTATTACTCTCTACAATATTCTTAGATAAATGAAAACTATTATCCAATGGTGTTCTAGCATAGCTAGTGTGAAACCCCACCTAAAGCCAACCCTAGAGTAAGGGGGATGGGATGCATATCATGTCATTATGCATAAAATATATCTTTTGAATGATTTTGTGTGCCTTAGAATTGTGGTTTTTAGGTTATATGATTAATTTGTGCTTGCTGAGTAGAAATGGTAAAAAGGTAATTTTTTTTAAGGTCAAAATAGGGAGATGTCTTGAGGTTGAGAAAAGAAGAATATTTAGTTAAGAAAATAAGAACAAGAGTTGTTGTGGTTAAGTGGTTAGAGCTTTGTAATTAATCTCTAAGGTCTCAAATCCCTTTAACTATACATTATTTTAAATTATTCTAACTATATTTTGAAATTTCTGTTCTTGCATTCCTAGGATCTAGTATAAGACACAATGGTAATAACTTTAGCTATGTGATCTTTTGTTAAAGGAAATTTAAGAGAATTTTTATCTTCCACTATTTTAGCAAACAATGTCCAAGAATATTTGAATTTGAAATAATTATTTTTTTCCTTTCATTAATTTTCTTATTTATATTGGAGAATTTTATGGATTTAGAGTTTAATTAAATTTTATCTCTTAGACCTCCCTATGATCGAAAATTGAAGGGGAATAGATTGGTTGATTTCTTTCAATATTAAACTACCATGATTTAATTCTAAAGAATCATATTTTACTATTCTTATTTTCGTACAAAAAACTGGAAATATTTTCTAGCATTTCTTCTTGTTTAAACATCAAAATTTGCAACAAGTAGTCTTTCTTTTCTTGCCAGTAAAATAGCTTTTTGGGAGGACTTAAAGCTGGATTTTTGCAGCTATTGTGACTTTCAATAAATTTGGAAATTTCCAACAAACAACAAGTGTTCTTGGCCATAGCAATGTTCATCTAAGATCTTCTTCTTCTTTCATTTTTTATAGGGCTTAAATTAGTCATTATTTTTCTAGTTATTTAAAGCTAAATTGAGACACTTTTAATACAATAACTAGTCGTATTCCTTCCTATTTAATATTTCCCTTATATTTTTTTTTTTTGTAATTTTATACAAAAATAGGAAAAAATTGGAACTAATTGTGTGAATTTCCAATACAAACCAGCACCAACCCAGGAAGGAAGAACCGGTACCGGTCTTGTACTGGCATAGCAAAGATTTTGAGTGAAACAGGGGAGTGCAATTGAAATTAGAAATTAAAGAAGGTGGCTCACGGCTAAGCAAAGGGGAACAAAGAACAAAAGAAGGAAAAAGGAAGCGAACAGATTTCGGTCAGCCAATAAAAACAAAAGCAAGAAAAGAAAGAATTGATTTCGGTGGGTCCTGGACAAAAGCAAAGTCAACAATTTCGGCAGCAGCATGAAAAGGAAACAGGATTTTGGTAGACTTGGCTGTGCAATGAGCCAATGCAACAAACAAAAGAACAAAATCAGTTCGGTGGCTTAGAGGTAAGGAAAGTGCGGCTCAATTGAGCCGACAGAACAAAGAATGGCAGCAAATGAATTTCGGTGGCTGGACAAATTTTGGATGGCTCAATTGGAAGCCAATTTGAGCAATTCAAATGAAAAGAAGTTGTTCAGTGCAAAACGACAAAAGCAAAGTCTAAATTTCAGTCCAATTGTTCTCAATTTCATAAAGGCGGTGGACCCTTGTTTTATTTAGATTTTTATTTAGATGTTATTACTAATCTTTTTTTATTTTGGATTTTTAGGTAATTACTTATTCTTTATTTATAATTTTTTTAGGAACTTTGTGAGCCTATAAATAAAGGTCAATTTATCTTAGAAAAAAGATATGCACAATGTAGAGATTTAGATATATTTTAAAAGTGTATCACTAATATTTTCTTGAGAGAAACAATTCAAGGAGGATTGTGTAAAAGGGTCCACAAAGGAAAAAAAGGAGGCTTGTCTATGAGTTTTTTATTTTACTTTGTTTTTCTTTTTCTTGAACAATGATGTATTAATTGTTTTATTGTAATTCGACATTGTTTTAGGTATTCATGATTTTTAGAGTTACTTTGATCTTTTGATTAATTGATTGTTCTTCTTGGTATTTAATTGCTTGAGCTGATTACGAGATTAATTGGTTGTTTCATTCCATTAACTTACTAGACCAAAGGGGTTGATAGTGGTTTCAATTGATTGATTTTGTATTTGTTGTCTATTAACTTGCTTGACCATAGGGGTTAATTGCTAAGAAATGGATAATTAAAGGTTAATTGATGTCTGCCAGACTAAGGATTTATTGGTTAATTTCATGTTTTAAGTTTGCCAAGACCACGGAAATTTAATCAAGGATTGTGTTTAATGCGTCTTTTAGGTGAATTAGTTGAGACAGACCAAGTGATGCTAATTTATCTAGAAGATAGTGATTTCATGGATTGACCAAAGAAGTGAATCTATCTTAATCCTTCATGATGCCAATAGAGTAATTAGTTATGATGATGATTGGGTACCTTAAGATCATATTTGTAAAAATAATGGTTTGAGTTATATAATTCTCCATCCTTGATATGTATATTTTCTTTTCTTTTCTTTTCTTTTCTTTTCTTTTTTATTTCTTTTTCACTTTATTGAATTGGTTAAACAATGAAAGAAAAGTGAGTAGTGCATACTTGTTCCTTGAGGATCGACACTCGTTTTGAACCCTATGCTATGCTTAATGATAAGTACGCTTGCTCATATGTGTAATTTGGGGTTAACGTTTTAATTTAAACTTGATTGGGAATGTGTTTATTTTTATATGATTTTGATACCCAAATCCATACACATCAGTTTTCTCCATCTTCTTCTTCTTCTTCAAGATTGATGGCTATAAAATCACCATAAGAAGACCTTGAAACACTCCTAGTTTGTAGCTTCAAATCCTTTCAAATCTTTTCAAAAAAAAACTAAGCTAACAAACTATCCTAGAATTTTTGAACACTTGAAGCATTAAACCAGAAATTTTTTTCCAGCTTTCTTAGCTAAGATAAAAATCAGTTTCTCTCTTATTCCTTCACCATTTTCGACCAACATGAGTTCCATAACTGAACTCACTTTCTTCTTCATCAACCTTAGCTATTTGAACACCATTGGAGCACCTCAAAACACTCCTAAATTCACTCCATTCAAAATTATTTAAATTTGAAATTAAAATCAGATTTTTGCTCCCTAAAATCCTCACATACCTAAGCTAGTTAACCAAAATTTTATTTCCTCTTGCATAATTAATTTTGGCCAGCTTAAGGTCTTGTTTCACTCTTCATTTCATTTGATAACTCAACCAAGATTGGTGAATTTCCATTGAAGGAATAGAGACCTTCAAAGAAGAAACCACCATGAACAAATCTTCCACCTCAAACTACTCCACATTTCTCTCCTTTTGAATTTTGAACTTGCTCTAGCTTTGCTTTCCCTAGAATAACCGAAACTCTTCCCTTTCTAGCAAGCCATTTGGCCACCCCAAACCAAGAACACTCTCACTTTTCTCTCAAACTCTCTCTAGGGTTCTCAAGAACACACACTACACATCTTCAAGCTTAAACCACTCCTAAACAACTACAATCACTCACAAACTCTCTAGATCATCAATACTTAACCTATATTCTTCATTGCTACACTTTATAACACCACAACACACAAAGTTGAACTTTTGAACGGATCAAACCATATATTTTTTTTTTTTTTGTTGAAGGTTCGAAGAACACCAAAAAGGTAAAATAAAAACAATGTTCTTGTTCTCCTTCTTTTATTCAAATTCTATTTTCCTCTTCTATTCTTATTCATTCTTCTCTCCCTCTCTTTTGACCGAAACGTTGATAATCAACGATGGACTCTTTTCGGATTACTAAAGGCCATCAAGCACTCAAGGATCTTCACTAAGCAAGGAGAATCCTCCATCAAACGAGCATCAATCAAGTATTTTCTTCTCAATCTTCTCTTTAATTCTCGAAATCAAGACTCTTAGATGTTGATAGGTTGATTGAATAAAGTAGGGGTTGAGAGGTTATGTATGTGGATGAAGGGAATGGATTTAAGACATGAGATTTGGAGCGAAAGTTGTGCCTTATGGATTTTGTTTTAGAATCACTATATGTTCGTTGTGATTAAGAGCTTTATGGATGTTTTGGTGCATGTTAGACATTATGGCACCATTGTTTATTAGGCCTTCATGATATTATTTTTCAATGAAGCTATAGATAATATTATGCCTAATAGAATATCATCCATGTTGTAGTATACGTTAATTCAAGTCTATGTTATTGGATAGATTAACATGTTATGTATTGTATCCTTGTATGTATGAATATATTCATGGATCTTCTTTAGCAATAAAAAATTTATTGTAAGAACTATTTTTATAATTTTTAGAATTATTCTTACTGTCATTATTATTATTAATTTAATTAATACTATTATTTAATTTAATCTACAAACATCGAAAAACATTACGTAGGTTCGAAATAGAAGGTTATTTAAAATATTGTTATTTTATTAGTTAAATAAATTTTTTTATTAAATTTAACTAATAAAATATTAGAATTAATTAATATCAAATGACTTTTTATATCATATTATTATTATTACTAGTTAGCCTTACTAAAATATTTTATCTACACTCATAAATATTATTTATTTATTATTAATTTTATTATTAATTTGTTATTTATTAGTTATTAATTAAATTTAAGTATAATTTATTTATTATTAATTTTATTTGTTAATTATATTTATTTATTATTTATTAATTAAAATTAAGTATAATTTATTATTTATATTAGTACTCTTTAAATATTATTTATTATCAATATTATTTAGGATTTATTATTACTTATTATTTATTACAAATTTTATTTATTATCAATATTACTCATTATTTGTTATTTGGTAATAAATAGTCAAAACTATGATTTATAATTTATTTATTTATAACACCTATTTATTTTAATTCATCAAGCTAATTTAATTTTATAAAATACTTTATCAACTAGTATTAAAGCCTAAGGCATTGCTATCATGGTTAGAGATTATTGTGGCTAGTTGATCTAAGAATTATTTATTTAAGACAAGTATTGTCTGGATGTTTGTCTTATACCCTGTATTTACCCCAGGCGGGGTCAAGTTGCCTTGAACTGTCTTGGAAAGCTATTGTATCAAAGAAAAGCAAGAGATCAAGTAAGTCCTTGCATAAAGACGTTTGTGAACAAATGCTTTTCTGCAAGTCGAATGCACTAATTGTCGTGGAAGATGAACCTTGAGATGCAATTATGGACAATATATTCCTTCTTCTAAAATAAAATAATTTTTGTTAAGAAAACAATAAATTTTTCTTAAACAATATTTTACCTAAAGTTGTTTGAAAACCGTAATTGCTACTTCAAAGAAAACTCTTCATTAATTTTATTTTTTCCAACTGGAGAAAGCATAATGTTAAGTACTCAATAAGGGTAGACTATTAGAATTAGTTTTTGAAGGGTTGGGTAAGTCTCTCAGTAGGAGGCCACCTCTGAGGGATGAACCCTGCCTAGACAAGACGATAGTTCTTGTTGGTCAGACCGGTCAGAGTTAGAAGTATAGTTCAGGTGGACTATTTATTTTTGAAGTGGACACCCGGTATGTTTGGGTGTAGAGATGGAGGAGTATCTCACCTAGTGGGCCATACACCCACCTTGTATCAGCATGCACAAAGTGTGGCGTCCTGATCGTTCTCTCATCATGATGCACAAAGTGTGGCATCCTAATCATTCTCTTGACATGGTGCACAAAGTATGGTGCCATGTCCATTCATGATGCATAACTTCATAGTCAACTTTATTAGAGTGGTTATTTCTTTCAAGTTGAGCATTTTTACTTTACAACTACTGATAAAACATTACTGTGTTCAAAGATAAATTTTTGGACTTGCAGACCTTTTATTATGACTTGTTCAAAACTTGCATACATGAACTGTTTTTCCTAAAATACCATGAGCACACAAAGGACTTACTAGGAAATATTTCTCACACCTTTTATATCATATTTTCTGGTCAATCCTGCTTGGGAGGTCGATTTGCTTATACTGCCATGAGTTTAGAAGATTTATCTCGATATATTTATTTGTTAGAGATTTTAGTTACCATCTATTTATTTCAAGACTTGTAAAAGTATTGTTTTGGATTTTAATAAGTTTGTCATTAAGTTATTTCCTTTTATATTTTCTATTATCTAGTTATAAAGACCCTTTGTCCTAAAGACAGGGTGACATCCCTGCCCTTTTTGGGGTACTTAGGTAGTGGGGTGTTACATCTTGTTAAACTTTTCAAGAATTTTATCCATATTGTGAGACTAGCTCAAAATAAAACCCTCTAATGATCTTATGATTTTAATTCCTAAAATCACATTTGCAAGTCCTACGTCTTTCATGTCAAATTTTGAATTTAACATGTTTTTGGTTGATTGAACTATTTGGTCATCACTACCAACAATAAGCATGTCATCTATATAAAAACATAAAATGACATGGCCATTTTTTATCTTTTTTGTATAAACACACTTGTCGGATTCATTGATCTTAAATCCATTTGTAATCATTGTTATTATCAAATTTCTCATGCCATTTTTCGGCACTTGTTTCAAGTCGTACAATAATTTTACCAACTTACAGACTTTCTTTTCTTTTCTGGGACATTGAAACCCTCGGGTTGTTCCTTATAAATTTCCCCCTCTAGATCCCTATTTAAGAAAGCTGTTTTTTAATCCATTTGATGTATCTCTAAATTTCTTAAAGCTGTAATAGCAAGAATCATTCTAATAGAATTTATTCTCGTCACAGGATAATAAGTATCAAAGTAATCTAAGCCTTCTTGTTGTTTGTAACCTTTGATTACAAGTCTAGCTTTATACTTGTCAATGTATCCATTGGGCTTTATTTTCCTTTTAAAGATCCATTTACACCCTAATGGTTTACAACCAGGAGGAAGATCTTCTAATGCCCAATTATGATTCTGTAGAATAGAATCAACTTCACTTCTTATGGCTTTTTTCCATAAAAGACCTTCAGAGGAATACACTACCTTTGAATATGTATGTGGCTCTTTTTCTAACAAATAAGTCAGAAAATCGTCTCCAAATAATTTTTCTACCCACTCTTTTGCTACGCATTAGCTCAATTTCATGGGATGAATCATGATTTCCATCATCATGCTCCTCTTGATTCATAGTATCAAACGTTCACTTAGACGAACTTTCACCACTATTGGATTTACAAGGAAATATATTTTCAAAAAATGATACATTTCTTGATTCTATTATTGTGTTCTTGTCTATTTTTGAAATTTTAGAACCATGTACAAAATTTGATAGCATTACTATTATGTACATAGCCAATAAAGATACAGTCCACAGTTTTAGGATATATCTTTGTTCTCTTTGGTGTTGGAACAATTATTTTTGCAAGACACCTCCACACTCGCAAATATTTGTAAGACGGCCACCTTCTTTTCCATAACTCATAAGGAGTTGCATCTTTCTTTTTCTGACGTATCCCATTCAATAAGTATTTACTAGACAAAATTGCTTCACCCCACATATTTTGAGTTAATCCTAAACTTATTTGCATCACATTCATCATTTCTTTTAAAGTGCGATTTTTACGTTCAACAGCACCATTTGATTGAAGAGAATAAGGCGAAGTTACTTCATGTATAATTCCATGTTGTGCACAAAATTCTCCAATTCATGTTTCATATTCACCACCTCTATCACTTCTCAACCTTTTAATTCTCTTGTTAAGTTGATTTTCAACTTTATTCTTGTAGAGAATAAACTTCTCTAAGGCTTCATCTTTGCTTTTAAGCAAATACACATAACAGTATTTTGTACTATCATCAATAAAGGTAATAAAATATTTATTACCACCTTTTGTTTGAACGAATTTTAAATCACAAACATCATTATGAATCAATTCAAGAGATTCGGTGTTTCCTTCAACTGATTAAACTAAAGACTTAGTTAACTTTACCTCAACACAAATTTCACATTTTCTTTTCGAATCAATTTAGAATAAAGGAATATGGACCAAGTTAATTAATCTATGCATTGTATCGTAATTAACATGTCCTAGTATACCATGCCAAACATTGGAAGACTCAAGCAAATAAGTAAAAGACTCTTTATTGATAATAGTCATTATATTCAATTTGAACAACCTATTAGTTGTATAACCTTTTCCCATATACAATCTAGATTTAGACAAAATAACTTTGTCAGATTTGAACACCATACGAAATCCATGTTTGTTCAGCAGTGACCCAGACACTAAGTTCTTGCGAATTTTTGGCACATATAACATTTCATTTAGAGTCAATGTTGTTGGGAAATATGCCCTCTTAGACTAGGTTTTTTATGTAAACATCGAATGTTTTAATAAAAGAATTTATTTTCAGAATTTTTTTGTGAATTTATTTATTTGTGCACAATTTTGTTTGGAAAAGACCTATTGTGTTTGAATAAATGATCCATGTGAATGGTGCTCTTTCACAGTAAGGTATGGATCACGGGTTATTTAACACATAAACATTTGTTCTTAACCGATTGATGAGAATGAGAATCTCATCATGTTTAGGTTATTATGTTATGAATGTCAAATGGGAAATGGCTTACCTTTAGCCAGTGAGTAGTCCACTCACTTCATAACATAAGCGTATTTTGAATACGTAGAACAGGACCTATAGTAGTGGTTTCCTAAAGTACTATTTGGTAGAAACTAAGACTACTATTGCTACATCATAGACTAATACTCTACGGCTTAAGTATGAGTTGGTGGTCTGATGAAGCTAGAAGCATGTACTTTGATATGCTTTAGTTGAGGTTCTATCGTAGAACCAATATACTTGTATATTGGGTATATGTAACTAGTTAGTTAAGATGGATTTGTACAAGATAGTTTCTATACAATATCACCCCTTGTGGTTGTCTGAATGATCTAAATGTCCAGGGCCCTGGGAAACATAACTTGGATGTTTGCTTTAGGGTAACTCCCTTGGAAAGCAAAAACACTTCAAGAAGTCATGGATCATTGGACTAGAAGCCTAAGGATGGTAGATGTCATTTAGAGAGGTGTTAGTGCACTTCTTCCTCTCTAAATGTACAGCGATGTGTAGAGGGGTATTTTAGTCATTTCACTTGTAGGTCGAAGACTTTGCTCATGCAGCATTGTCCTTGGGGTTAATATTTCCTTATGATGATATTAAGAAATATTTAAAATACAAAATACAACCATTTAGACAGCAGGGGTATTTTGGTCATTTTAGTAGCCGAGGCGATGTGTCTTTTTGGTCCTCGGAATAGCCCGTAAGTCCTAATTAATTTTGGGTTGAGGAATTGGTCTCAGCTAAAAAGGATTTTATTTTATGCAGGAAGTCTAATTTATTATTGGACTAGAATAAAAATAAATAAAAAAAAGTTGAGAGAAATTTATTATCTGATTTAATTGGTTAATTACTTATTCAGGGCTAAGGTCCAGTTTAAATAATTAGAAAATTAATCTGGGCTTAAACTAGATGGGAAAATGCTTGTTTAATTATTTATTGGGTTATATCTATAAGCCTAAGAAATAAATAATTAATGTTTAATTATTTTTTGTTCATTTGGGCTCATTAATTATTTTGGCCCAATAGCCTGAACCATAGGGTTTTTTCCAGATACGGTATAGAAGAGTTTAAGGCTAAACCAAACTCACTCTGTTGATAACATCTGGGTGTTTGAAATATCAAATCCTAGGGATATTGTTATCAGATACCTTAGATATTGCAAAGGAGACTCACGTCTCTGTGAAAAATAAAGGAAAGCCTTTTGTTTTCCTCCTCCTCTCTCTCTCGTGACTTCTCTCTTCTCTTGTTGTTGTTCTTGATTTTTGCTAATCAATAGCAAAAGGATTAAGAACATTGAGACCGTTCCTCCTCACCTTTTGTTTCACCAACAAAGATTGAGGCTGTGGAATATTCTGAGACCCTGAAAGCTTTGGTGTTCATGCAAACAAGATGAAGTAGGAGGTTAATGGGATTTTAACCAGAGGTTTCAACAAGCAGGCAAGAAGGAGCTATCCCTGTGGTTCAGTCGATCTCTTCATAGCCAAAGAGGCTTAAGGCACACAGAGGTATGGATTAAATCCTTCCATGCGTTGTTCTTCGTTTTCTTTTGGCCTTTATTTTTTTTGTTTCTACACAGCATGTTTCGTCTATTTTTGGCTTTCAATCTACAAAGGTCTTGCCAGAAGTCATCTTTAATAACACATTTCCTTGTCCTTCTACAGGAACAGAGGCAGAATTCCCCATAAATACCTTTTCAACTTTAGAAGATTCAAATATAGTGAACAACTCCATATTAGTTCAAACATGCCTAGTGGCACCAATATCAATCCACCACTCTTTTGGATTTGACCCAATAAAGTTTACTTCAGAAACAACAGCAACAATGCTCATCTTTGAAACATCTTTGGAGATATCATCAATCATGTTTGTCTCATGATTTTTCTTCTTCTTTGGGAGTCTACAATTAGCAGACTTGTAACCCATTTCACCATAACCAAAGCATTTTCCTTAAAACTTATGTTTCGTGATTCCTCATTTCGCACCAATTCTGGATTTGGTCTTCTTTCCTTTTGAGCTTTGCCCTTGCTTATGCTCCACAATATTTGCCTTAGCATCGATTGGAATGGACGGCTTACACTCTTTGTCTCTACTTTCTTCTTCAATACGAAGTTTAACAATAAGCTCCTCTAAATTCATCTCCTTTTGCATATGCTTAAGGTAATTCTTGAAATCCTTCCATCCAAGAGGCAACTTCTCAATAATAGCAGCCACTTGGAAGGTTTCACTTAGAACTATGCCTTCAATATGAATCTCATGTAAAATAACTTAAATTTCTTGCACTTGACTAATAACAATCTTAGAACCTACCATTATATAATCAAGGAATTTTCCAACAACAAATTTCTTTGCTCCAGCATCTTCCATTTTATATTTACAATCTAGGGATTCCCATAGTGCCTTTGAAGTTTTTTATGCACTATAAACACTGTACAAAGAGTCATTCAAGCCATTTATGACATAATTTCGGCATAGATACTCAGAGTTCCTCCAAGCATCAACCACATTGATGGCTTGCATATTTGTCTTTTCCAAGCAACTTTAGAGCATCCTTCTTCAAGAATCTTGCAAGATTCAAGGTAGTTAAACAGAATAACATATTTTGTTGCCATCTCTTGAAGTTCGTATCATCGAACTTCTCGGGTTTCTCACTACGGTTAGAGGACACTATATACGGTTTGACCACCGAAGGCAATTGCAAAGTAGTAGCATTTATAGAACCCAAACCATCAGAACTAACACTGGTAGGTACATTCGAATCATCAGTTGCCCTATTGAATACGCACGAATCTATTTTAAGATTGTTAGCAAAATGACTATAAGTAATACAAAATAATTATTCTATATAGTAAAGCAACTATGCAAGAACGGAGTAAAATTAGAATAAGAAGAACAAGACGATGATAATTCGAATGTTCAACACAATCTCTTTAAAACAGATTTAGCCCCACTTGTAAGTGTGTTCAAGGTTAAAATGGTCGTTTGTTTCTCAAGATACAACAAATACAATGAAGAAACTAGCACATAACTCTTTACCTAACGAACTAGATCAAACTATAATACTATATAAAATATTCAAGTGTAGAGATAAAAAGAAAGAGATCTTTTCTGGATTTTTTCTTTTACCCAAAAATAGAATAGGAGTCACCTATTTATAGACTGGCAAGTAATGGGATCATGAATATGGCATAGGTTATAAATATGAAGGGTTAAAGGTTACAAACTCAATGTAATTCCTACTACCTCCACTATCTCCATAACCTTTTGATGACCACTTCCCCACTATCTTAAAAACTCTAGAGGTTATGGGAGATCATGGTTAGTAACTCTAGAGATTATGGGTTGTAGGTAATAATATAACTCCCATTTCTCATCATTTATTGTATCACATGCCAATTTATAACAATCCCCCACACGATTGAAAATTTATTTTGATTTTGACTCGGCAAAGTGTTCTAGGACTGAAATCTACATAGGATAGGTAGGTGTTATCCTTTGAACCCTCTTTTGTCAGATATGTACTCTTTACTAGCTGTCCAATAGAGGCGATGCCCTTGCATTGTCATGCTTTTTTGTGGAAATAAAACACATACTTTACACAGGAATCATTTTCTTAGTTTGATCTACTTTCATGATTATGTCCATTTGGCCACGAACATCAATCTGGTTCTACAAGAATTTCTAGAGAATTAAGCCCTACACAATTCTCCTATAAAGCGGCCCCAATTCTCTCTCAAATAGGTGATTTACTTAAATTTTAAGTAAATTAATTACCTACTTAAGAATCATTAAAGCAACACAATGCTATCCTTATATTGTTAGCAAAATGGCTATAAGTAATACATGATAATTATTCAATATAGCAAAGTAACTATATAAAAACGGAGTAAACCCAGAATAAGGAGTAGAAGAATATGATAATCGAGGCTTGTGTTCAGCACAATCTCCATAAAACAGATTCGGCCCCTCTTGCAAGTGTGCTCAAGGTTAAAATAGTCATTTGTTTCCCAGAATACAACAAATATGATGAAGCATTTTGCACATAACTCTTCACCTGATGGACTAGATCAAACTAGAACACTATATAAAATATGCAATTGTAGAGATAAACAGAGAGAGAGCTTTTTTGGATTTTTCTTCTATCCAAAAATAGAACAGGAGACACCTATTTATAGATTAGGTAAGTGGTAGGATCATGAATATGGCATAGGGTATAGATATGAAAGGTTAAAGGTTACAAACTCATTGTAACTCCCACTACATCTACTATCTCTATAACCTTTTGATGACCACTTCTCCATTACCCCAATAACTCTAGAGGTTATAGAAGATCATGGTTAGTAACTCTAGAGATCATGGGTTGTAAGTTATGATATACCTCCCACTTTCTTATCATTTTTGGGTGCATAATTATTTAAATAATTTCTCATTCATCCACACTTGACAGCTTTTCCTTGTCAGATATACGCTCTTTACTATCTATTCAATAGACGTAATGTCCTTAAACTGTCCTGCTTTTTTGTGTAAATGAAACATATACTACACACAGCAATCATTTTGTTAGTTTGATCTGCTCTCATAATTATGTCCATTTTAGCCATGAACATCAACCTGGTTTTGTAAGAGTTTCTAGAGAATTAAGCCCTACCCAAATTCTCCTTTGAAGCGGCCCTACTTCTCTCTCACATAGGCGATTTACTTAAGTCTTAAGTAAGTTAATTACTTACTTAAGAATAATTAAATCAACGTAATGCTATCCTTACCCCTTCAACATCACTATTTCCTTGTGGGATTAGGTTGAGGTTATCCCTCATAGTGAGCACATTAAATCTTATAACTAGGTTATTCTATTGAACCTAGATATTAGGATCTCCAGTTAACTAAATTTTGTTTCCTTCATAAGACATATTCTTTAACGGGCTTTAATCCCATTCCTTTTGTTATCTTTTCAACTAACTCTCTATTAAACCCTTTGGTTAAAAAATCCGCAATGTTATCTTTTGACTTTATATAGCTAGTAGAGATAACTACCGTTGAGAGTAGTTGTCTAATGGTATTGTGTCTTTGACATACATGTCTAGAATACATGTTACTCTATGCTCTCACAATAGCTGATTGACTATCACAATAAATACAAATTGGTGGCACAGATTTTTCCTATTTTGGAATGTCCTCTAAAAAATAACGCAACCATTCATCTTCTTCACCACATTTATCTAAAGCTATAAATTTGGATTCCATTATGGATCTAGTAATAACAGTTTATTTTGAGGATTTCCAAAACATAGCTGCACCAGCTAGTGTATACAAAAATCCACTTGTTGAATTTGAAACTTTTGTATCGAATATCCAATTTGCATCAGTATATCCTTCAAGAACAGTCGAATATCTTGTATAATAAAGTTCAAAATTCTGAGTATATCATAGGTATCTAAGTACCCTTGTTACTACTTTCCAGTGGTCTGCACTCGGATTACTTATGTATCTACTAAATGTACTAACTGTATATGCAATTTCTGGTCTCGTACAACTCATTAAATACACTAGACTTCCAATAACTCTTAAGTATTCCACTTGAGTAATACTCTCTTGATAGGAATCAATCCAGCCATAGAGATCGAGCTCAAGAAGGGAGAGAGGATGAAATGGAAACAAAGCCGAGCTTGCCTAATCCGTTGACGCGAGCCCGTGCTAAATAATTCCAACACAACCTTCAAGCAAATTTACAAGTATATTTCAAGTAGGATAGCATATGGGCATTACCGGAAGAGGATTGAGAACGAACCGTACTGTTGGTGTACGAAAGACATTAACCAAAAGCTGTTCGCACAGAAATGTCGCCCAGCAGAGCGTACCTGGCACTGGTTCGAGTAGCCTAACCAAGGGCTGGCTGTGGTCTATAAAATTCTTCAATTTTTTATGCAAGTACTGTTCTACCAGAACAAACTCAGCGCCGACCCTAGTAGCCCAACCCGACAGTAGTTGTGGGTTGGTTAAGTCTCATTTTTTTTGTCTGAATTTTGTGAATGGGAACTGTTCCTCTAGAATGGACCCGGCACCGCCCCTAGGAGACCTACCCAGTACCAGTCGTGCTCCGGATCCAAACTTTTAACGTTTTTCAGATATTTTTGGGGTCATTTTATAATATTTAAAAGTATTTAATTCAGGAACAGAACACCCTTATATAATACTTTTATATTGCAAAAGCAAGAACAACATATTACACATTTTTAACAGGAATGAAGATTTGTCTTAAAGGCTTGAAGCATGGAGAAATTCCTTATTCAACTTCAATCCAAGAAAAACATAAGGGCTTAGTCCACCCTTGAGTAAGTGTCTAGAAGCTCTAAGGATAATTCACTACAGGAAGAGTGACCTTTAGTGACAACGTAATATTGTCACAAAATGCAGAAATGCTGTCACTAAAGACATTTGGTGACAAAAAAAATTGTTGTCTTTAATGTCACTAAATCTATGTCGCTAAAGGTATAAAGTGACAACAACTTATTCTTGTCACTAAATGTTGACTTTTAGTGACAATATTCCGGTTGTCACAATGTAATCAACTATTAGTGACAGCATCTATGTGTCACTAATTTGTTTCAAAGATCATCACTTTTACTAATATATTGTCACTAATTGGCCACTCATTAGTGACAACAAACGCCTTGTCACTAATTTGCCATTCATTAGTGACAATATACACCTCTACAGGAAAAAACTTCATTAGTAACAACGAAAAGTTGTCAATAAATATCAAATTGTTGTCACTAATCCCATTTAGTGAAAACAATAATTTGTCACAATGTTGTCACTAAATCACTATCGCTAAAGAGGTGGGGTCACAACAACTGAATCTTGTCACTAAATGTGAGTTTTCAATGACAAGAAATTGTTGTCACTAATGCCTCTAGACAATAGTGACAACAAAAGTTATCACTATTTTGCTATGGCTATTATCACTATTTGTCCAATTGGACAGTTTTTCTTATTTTTCTTCCCCCATGTTCTCTTGCACAAGCGGGCGCGCACACACAGAGAAGCAAAAGTTTTAGTAGACCAATCTTTTGAACAATTTATGTTAGCTGACAAAGATTTTGCAGCAAAATAAGAGGCTGCCGTGCAAACTGTGATATTGAAGAATTCGAATATAAGCTACACAATTATGACAAAAAATACCAGAGAAAATGGCAAGAAAATTTAAAGGGAAAAGAGAACCACAAAGGAAGAGTGAGATGTTTAATACAAAAGCCTAAAGCTAAAAATTAGAATCCTGGGTCAATGAGCAGAATGCGCTGAAGTTGTGCTTGCCTTCTTAAAGTCTATCTTATCAACTTTCACCTCTCCATCAATGAGTTCATAAACATAAACAACCACACGAAGGCCATCAATATCCATCAAGACGAAACTTGGGTTCACGTCATAGGTGATGCTGCTATATGCACCAGTGGTAGACCTAGGATTTATAACAACTCAAGCCTCATGCTTATAGGCCTTGAACTGGTGAGTGTGACCACGAACAAGAATATCCACATCTAGCTGTCTCTGAAGCATGGCTAGAGAATCAAGATCTCCCCAAGGAACAACCTTTAGAATGTGAAAGATCAGAAATTTAATCAGTAAAAAGCACATTTAAAAAATAAAATTAAAAAAAGTGCAAGGTACAATAAAGCCTTCTGATAAATGAGGTGCAACCCATGGTTATGACATTTGAAAGGTGGATATACGCATTAAAAGGGATAACTGAAAGGCGTTCCTCCATGCTCTGCTCTCCTAGTGTTGCAACCACCATGGAAGAGAGTGAAGGATGGAGGAGAAAGAAAAGCAATATGCTAGGCTGATAATGATATCAGATCTCCATAGTGTGCATAGGATCAAAGTAAACTATAATGCAGAATGCACAATAAAAATGATTAGGAGACTAAGAAAAAGCATATCCAAACAGTATTGCTACAATGGCAACAAAAGGAAACCTTGCCTGGTGTCCGTGGCATAAACCAAGCTTAAACTGTCCAATTGTAAGTGTTTTTGCTATGGCTATTGTCACTATTTTTGTCCAATTGTGAAAGAACAAGCATCAATGGCAATAAAATAGAAGCAGAGGAAAAACAATACTAACTTTAAGTACATTAACTTGCCATTACCATGTTTCATGTTTCCTTCTTGTCTTCGATTGCATTATAGACTCATGCTACCTTGTTCAATTCCTTAATCAAGTGATAGGTACTGATTTTTATATCAACTTTTAATGTTTGGATTAAATTAGTTGCATTTGCTCATGTACATTAGATAATTATTCCATTTAATATTCCAATAGGCTAGTTTCAATACCGGAGTCTCTATTGAGATCAATGTACTGATAAATGATGTGCAATCATTCATCTCAGAAGATGAAAAGCGTTTAACTAAAACAAAATAAGGAAAACTGGTTTATGTAAATGTACACCAACATATGCAGCATCCAAGTAGGAAACATTGATCTCAACAGAGACTCCGGTACTAGGGACTCCAACCGTGAAAACAACAGCTGACCCCACCAAATCCACCAGCGTAGCCATTGCTCCACCATGCAGTGAAGTTCCCATATTCTTTTTAAAAAAATAAATAAATACCAATCCAATTGCTAGTTTTCAAGAATTGAATTCACTGAAATAATTTTAAGTGAAGAATTTACCAGTAATCGAGGAGGAATAGTGAGGGAGAATACAACCCGACCGGGTACTTTAAACACTCTTCATGTATTTGATGTATACGTGTAGATGAAACAAAACAAAGAAATTGGAAATAGAATCAAGTTGGATACTTTAAACACTCTCCATATATTAAAGCCAGAACACATAAAAGATATAAGATTGCATAACACACATACATAATTATTTCAAACACAATATTGAGTGAAAATTAAGCAAAACCTTGCAATAGAAACCAAATTAATGCTGAAGTGAAGTGATCTGCAAAACAGAAAAAATCCTTCAAGAATTTTTTTTTTTTTTTTTGAATTTTCGAAACCCTTCTACTAGGAAATAACACTAAACCAGAGAACATCAAGCCTCAACCAACAAATTCCCAAGCAAAATAGCAATTCACCAACTGATGTACAAGTAGAAAGCAAAAACACAAATAGCAATTCACCAACTGCACATCACTTACCACCGGGTGTTTGCCATTTTCTAATAGATCTTTCAGCCGCAACCAATGCAACAGTGGAGAAAAGCAATAAGAAAGTAACCCGCGGCAGGGGTCGGCTCTGCGGGGGCGAAGGCGGGGGCCACGGGGTGGAGGCTGGAGGCGGGGGCCGCGGGGTAGGGGAAGGGAGAAGGGGGCGGGGGCCGCGACAGGGGTTGGCTCTGCGGGGGCAGGGGTCGGAGACGGGAGGCAGCTCGTGGGGTGGGGGGAAAAGAGAAGGGGGCGGGGGGCGTGGTCAGATGTCGACAGAAGTGGGGGACGCCCGAGCAAGGAGCGGTAGGAGGGGGAAAGGGCTACGGGGAGGGGGAGAGAGGGTGGGGGAGGGGGCTACGGGGGTAGGGGGCGAGCAGCGGGAAAGGGCGAGAGGTGGGGGGTTGCGGGGGGCGGGGCGGGTGGGGTGGGGTGGGGGGCACGATGGAGAGGGGCGGCGGGAGGGAGAGAGCTAGATCTGGGGTTGGGGGAGTGGGGAGGCGGGCAGGGGGCAGATCTGGGGGTGGGGAGGCGGGCAGGGGGGCCGACAGGAAGGGTGGCCAGCAGCAGGGAGATGGGGGAAGGAGCAGGGGGTGTGCGGGCTGGGGGCCAGATCTGGGGTTGGGGGCGGGGAGGTGGGCAGCAGGGAGATAGGGAAAGGGGCAGGGGGTTGTGCGGGCGGTTGAAGAAGGAAGAAGAAAGAGGAAAAAGCACAGTACAAGAAAGGTGTCGGTGGAGAAGAAGAGGGAGAGGGAAGGCAGAAGAAGGCACAGAGGGAGCGTCGGGTCGGACAAAGCGAAAAATGTCAAAAATATCAAAACTAGACAATTATTATCTAATAGTACACAATTATTGCTATAAATGTCGAAAATAATTGTTATCGAATAATATGAAACCATTGATATAAATGTCAAAGTTTTTAATTAATGAATTAATTTAAAAAATTATTAGACAATTATAATAGAAAATATAAATTAATATATAAAAATAATTAATAATAATTAAAAAATACTAAAAATAATGTCGATGAGAATTGAAATATTAGGAGAGAAGAATGACGAAAATACAAGATAAAATATGGGATTAAAAATAAAAATCAAACTCCCGACGAGGATTGAACTCAGGAACTTTGGCAACCTCAATTGTGTGCACTATATAGGTTATAGGGATAGATAGTAAAGAATTTACATTATATATATATATATATATATATACACTTTAAACATAGCTAAATTAAAAAAGAAATACTATTAAAATATATTCAGAATACTTTTGTAAAAATTAAATATAAGATAATAAATTTTATTAACATACATACATACATACAAATATTTTAAGAAGAAAAGAATATATATGAAAGCTATAATTTTACCATAATTTTTTAATGCATATAACACACACACACACACACACATACGTACGTACGTACGTACGTACGTACGTACGTACGTACATACATACATACATACATAACAAAACAAAAGCAATAAAGGAAAAAGAAAATGTAATAATCAAGAGATAGGATACTCTACCTAGGTATATTATGTAACAATTATTTAAATTTAACATAAATGATAACGAAATATATAGATAGAATGTCTACATATATAATTAAATGTAATAATTAAGTGATAGAATACTATACCTAGGTATATATGTACACACACCTATGTATGTTCGTAATTAAAAAATTATTTACGTTACATAATATATTAATCTAATACTCACTAACTAATAAAGATATATTATATTGCACATAAACAATATATATACATATATCTTAGAATAACTAATTATAATAATTAAAATAAATTTCAAACTCTTTAATATCAATATATGAAAACTTAAGATGTAAACTTTTGTATTTATAAAGTTAAAACAAGTTTAGTGACCAAATTTATGTACCTCCATTTTCGATACAACTATATCTATATTTATCAATACATATATTTTAAAACCCCACTACCTACGAACCCTAGTATGGGTATTTGTAAATGCCTTAGGTTTTTTATATTTTTCTAGATATTTTGTAGGACTATGTGTAAAAGTACATCCGGTTATCTTTATATTTTGTCATAATACTTTTTCTAGTAATTTAAAAAAATCTAACGGTCGGATCAATAATTTAAACTGTCTGTCTTTGTAAATGTCTTAGGTTTTCGGTCCTTTTGTAGACATTTGTTAGATTGGATGCCAAAATATATCTGATTAACTTCAAATTTGTCCATAACACTTTTCCAAGAAATTTAAACAAATCTAACGGTTGGATCATTAATTGAAAGTTCCTATCTTTGTAAATGCCTTAGGTTTTTGGTATTTTTGTAGATATTTTGAAAGATACGTGTAAAAGTACACCCGATTATCTTTATATTTTGTCATAACACTTTTTCTAGTAATTTAAGGAAACCCAACGGTCGGATCAATAATTTAAACTGCCTGTCTTTGTAAATGCCTTAGATTTTCGGTCTTTTTGTAGACATTTGTTGGATTGCATGCCAAAATATATCTGATTAACTTCAAATTTGTTCATAACACTTTTCCTACCAATGTAAACAAATCTGACGGTCATATCATTAATTGAAAGTTCCTATCTTTGTAAATGCCTTAGGTTTTCGGTATTTTTGTAGATTTTTGAAGGACTACGTATAAAAGTACACCCGATTATCTTTATATTTTGTTATAAATCTTTTTATTGTAATTTAAAGAAATCTAACGGTCGGATCATTAATTTAAACTGCCTGTCATTGTAAATGCCTTAGGTTTTCGGTATTTTTGTAGATATTTTGTGGGACTACGTGTAAAAGTACACCCGATTATCTTTATATTTTGTCATAACACTTTTTCTAGTAATTTAAAGACATCTAACGGTCGGATCAATAATTTAAACTGCCTGTCTTTGTAAATGCCTTTGGTTTTGGTCTTTTCGTAGACATTTGTTGGATTGGATGCCAAAATATATCTGATTTACTTCAAATTTATCCATAACACTTTTCCTAGAAATTTAAACAAATCTAACGGTCGGATCATTAATTGAAAGTTCCCATCTTTGTAAATGCCTTAAGTTTTTGGTATTTTTGTAGATAGTTTGTAGGATAACGTGTAAAAGTACACCCGATTATCTTTATATTTTGTCATAACGCTTTTTATAGTAATTTAGAGAAATCTAACGATTCGATCATTATTTTAAACTGCCTGTCATTGTAAATGCTTTAGGTTTTCAGTATTTTTGTAGATATTTTGAGGATTCCGTGTAAAAGTACACCCGATTATCTTTATATTTTGTCATAACACTTTTTATAGTAATTTAAAGAAATCTAACGGTTAGATCATTAATTTAAACTGCCTGTCATTATAAATGCCTTAGGTTTTAGGTATTTTTGTAGATATTTTGATGACTCCGTTTAAAAGTACACCCGATTATCTTTATATTTCATCATAATACTTTTTCTAGTAATTAAAAGAAATATAACGGTCGGATCAATAATTTAAACCGCCTATCTTTGTAAATGCCTTAGGTTTTCGGTCTTTTTGTAGACATTTGTTGGATTGGATGCCAAAATATATCTGATTAACATCAAATTTGTCCATAACACTTTTCCTAGAAATCTAAACAAATCTAACGGTTGGATCATTAATTGAAAGTTCCTATCTTTGTAAATGCCTTAGGTTTTTGGTATTTTTATAGATATTTTGTAGGACTACATGTAAAAGTACACCCGATTATCTTTATATTTTGTCATAATACTTTTTCTAGTAATTTAAGGAAATATAACGGTCGGATCAATAATTTAAACTGCCTGTCTTTGTAAATGCCTTAGGTTTTCGGTCTTTTTGTAGACATTTGTTGAATTGCATGCCAAAATATATCTGATTAACTTCAAATTTGTCCATAAAACCTTTCCTACCAATTTAAACTAAGCTGACGGTCATATCATTAATTGAAAGTTCATATCTTTGTAAATGCCTTAAGTTTCTGTATTTTTGTAGATATTTTGTAGGACTACATGTAAAAGTACAACCGATTATCTTTATATTTTGTCATAACACTTTTTATAGTAATTTAAAGAAATCTAACGGTCGGATCAATAATTTAAACTGCCTGTCTTTGTAAATGCCTTAGGTTTTCGGTCTTTTTGAAGACATTTGTTGGATTGCATGCCAAAATATATCTGGTTAACTTCAAATTTGTCCATAACACTTTTCTTAGATATTTACACAAATCTAACGGTTGGATCATTAATTTAAAGTTCCTATATATGTAAATGCCTTAGGTTTTTGTTATTTTTGTAGATATTTTTTATGACTATGTGTAAAAGTACACCCAATTATCTTTATATTTTGTCATAACATTTTTTCTAGTAATTTAAAGAAATCTAACGGTCGGATCAATAATTTGAACTGCTTTTTTTTTTGTAAATGCCTTAGGTTTTCGGTATTTTTGCAGATATTTTGTGGGACTACGTGTAAAAGTACACCCGATTATCTTTATATTTTGTCATAACACTTTTTCTAGTAATTTAAAGACATCTAACGGTCGGATCAATAATTTAAACTGCCTGTCTTTGTAAATGCCTTAGGTTTTCGGTATTTTTGTAGATTTTTGAAGGACTACGTATAAAAGTACACCCGATTATCTTTATATTTTGTTATAAATCTTTTTATAGTAATTTAAAGAAATCTAACGGTTGGATCATTAATTTAGACTGCCTGTCATTGTAAATGCCTTAGGTTTTCGGTATTTTTGTAGATATTTTGTTGGACTACGTGTAAAAGTACACCCGATTATCTTTATATTTTGTCATAACACTTTTTCTAGTAATTTAAAGAAATCTAACGGTCGATCAATAATTTAAACTGCCTGTCTTTGTAAATGCCTTTGGTTTTCGGTCTTTTCGTAGACATTTGTTGGATTGGATGCCAAAATATATCTGATTTACTTCAAATTTATCCATAACACTTTTCCTAGAAATTTAAACAAATCTAACGGTCGGATCATTAATTGAAAGTTCCCATCTTTGTAAATTCCTTAGGTTTTTGGTATTTTTGTAGATATTTTGTAGGATAATGTTTAAAAGTACACCCGATTATCTTTATATTTTGTCATAACGCTTTTTATAGTAATTTAAAGAAATTTAACGATTCGATCATTATTTTAAACTGCCTGTCATTGTAAATGCTTTAGGTTTTCGGTATTTTTGTAGATATTTTGAGGACTCCGTGTAAAAGTACACCCGATTATCTTTATATTTTGTCATAACATTTTTTCTAGTAATTTAAAGAAATCTAATGGTCGGATCAATAATTTAAACTACCTGTTTTTGTAAATGCCTTAGATTTTCTGTCTTTTTGTAGACATTTGTTGGATTGCATGCCAAAATATATCCGATTAACTTCAAATTTTTCCATAACACTTTTCATAGCAATTTAAACAAATCTAATGATCAGATCATTAATTAAAAGTTCTTATCTTTGTAAATGCCTTAGGTTTTTGGTATTTTTGTAGATATTTTGTAGGACTACGTGTAAAAGTATACTCGGTTATATTTACATATTTTAATAACATTTTTTCTAGTAATTTAAACAAATCTAATGGTCGGATCTTTAATTTCAACTGCCTGTCATTGTAAATGCCTTAGGTTTTCGGTCTTTTTGTAGACACTTGTTGGATTACATGCCAAAATATATCCGATTATCTTCAAATTTGGTCATTACACTTTTCTTACCAATTCAAATAAATCTAACGGTCGGATCATTAATTGAAAGTGCCTATCTTTGTAAATGCCTTAGGTTTTTAGTATTTTTGTAGAGATTTAACTATATTTAACTAGATATATCAAATTACCTTTAAATTTGGTTATAACACATTTATTAATAGTTTCAACAAATCTAATGGTCGGATCGTTAATTTTCAGTGCCTATCTTTGAAAATACTTAAGTTTTCGGTATTTTTGTAGATATTTTGTAGGACTACGTGCAAAAATATACCCGATTATCTTCAAATTTTGTCATAACACTTTTTATAGCAATTTAAACAAATCTAACGGTTAGATCATTAATTGAAAGTTTCTATCTTTGTAAATACCTTAGGTTTTCGGTCTTTTTGTAGACAGTTGTTGGAATGCATGCCAAAATATATCCGATTATCTTCAAACTTTTTCATAACACTTTTCTTTGAAATTTAAACAAATCTAACGGTCGGATCATTAATTGAAAATGCCTATCTTTGTAAATGCCTTTGGTTTTCGGTATTTTTGTAGATATTTTTTAAGACTAGTGTAAAAGTATACCCGATTATATTTAAATTTTGTTATAACACTTTTTCTAGTAATTTAAACAAATCTAACGATCAGATCATTAATTTAAACTGCCTGTCTTTGTAAATGCCGTAGGCTTTCGGTCTTTTTTTAGACATTTGTTGGATTGCATGCCAAAATATATCCGATTAGCTTCAAATTTGGTCATAACACTTTTCTTAGCAATTTATACAAATCTGACGGTTGGATCATTAATTTGAAGTGCCTATCTTTGTAAATGCCTTAGTTTTTTAGATTTCTGTAGATATTTAACTAGATTGCGTGTCAAAATATATCTGATTACCTTTAAATTTGTTTATAACATTTTTCTTAATAATTTCAACAAATCTAACGGTTGGATCTTTAATTTGCAGTGCCTATATTTGTAAATACCTTTAGTTTTCGGTATTTTTGTAGATATTTTGAAGGATTACGTGCAAAAGTATATCCGATTGTCTTTAAATTTGATCATAACACTTTTGCTTAAAATTTAAACAAATCTAACGGTTGAATTATTAATTTAAAGTGCCTATCTTTATAAATATCTTTATAAAAATTGGTGTTGTCTCTAATGAGATTTCCCGCTTTCAAATGAGATTGGCGGGAAAGCATTTAGTGACAAAATTTTCTATTCACACTAAAAGTTATCATTTAGTGACAATCATTTCTGTTGTCACTAAAGGTTTGTCTCAACAACATAAAATGTTGTCTCCAATTCTGTTATTTAGTAACACACATTTTGTTGTCACTAATATTTATTGTCACTAAAGCCCATTTCTCCAACGCTTTTCGTCACTAAATGCACATAAATAGTGACAAGAAAAATATTGTCACTATAAGTATACTATTTAGTGAGAATATAATTTTTTGTCACTATTAGTGCATTATTTAGTGACAATAGTTTCGTTTTAGTGACAACAATTTTTTAGTTGTCACTAAATAGATTTTTTGTTTTCAAATGAGATTAGTGGAAAAACTTTTAGTGACAAAATTTAGTGACTACATTTTCTACTGTCACTAAACGTTATCATTTAGTGACAAGAGTTTATATTGTCACTAAAAGTTTGACCTTTACTGACAATTTAATGGTTTGTCACTAATTCTGTTATTTAGTGACAAGCATTTTGGTGTCGCTAATATTTATTGTCACTAAAGTCCATTTCTCTTGTAGTGATTCAACTAAGAAATCAATAAGGGTTCTTCTTGTATGTTATTTAGGGTTCTTGTTATTTCTTATTAGAATGCCCACAATTCTCTATCCTTTTAGTTCTTGATTTCTTACTAATTAAGGGTTCTAAGATGTTGTTGTGATAGAGCTTACTTATTAAATTTGGGGTTCTAAAAGCTAGTACTTTTAGAGTTTTTTATTTGTGAAAAAATGTATTATTTTGTTACTTTTCTTGATCTCTTTATGTCCTTTTCTTGATTGTTTATCTTGAAGTCCTTCTAATTTTCTAAAGTTCAAACAAACTTTTAGATCTAAAAAGACTTTCTCCCATAAGCTTATATCAAATTTGATATCAAAGCAAGGATAAGCTTAGATCTTTATCTTAGCTTGGATCTATCAAACCTGGAGTATTGTTTAATCTTGAGTTTTTCTTCGATTAAAAAAAAAAAAGAGAGAATGAGAATGACTTGTTGAAGAAAGATCCTTGGGAATACATTGATTATTGGTGTTGTGACTATATTGGACTTGTTTGAGAAGAAATTTGCTTGCAAAATTCCATAGGAAAATATTGCACATAATGTGTTTGATAAAAAGTTTCAATGACCATTTACTCTATGAGCACCATGTGTTTGATGAAATGTCTCAAAGAAAGAATGTGGCTTGATCATTAGTATTATTCCTGTGACATAAACCTAGTTTCCTTCTTATCGTATCATCCTACTTAATTCAAGTATCTTTATACTCATTCATTGGAATTGGTGTAAATTTTTGGTGTCGTGCTCCATTGTGCTCTTTATTCTTGTTGTATATTGTGAACACCTTGTACTGTACTTGTTCTTGACCTTCTAAGTGTTCACTAAATTGAGTTATCTTAGGATCCTTGTATTGAAGCATCCTAAGAGCTAATAATCTAAGATGAACTAAACCCTTTGAAGTTGGTGAGGAATTTAGTTGAACAAGTGAGACATTGAGTGAACGAAAAAGGCAAGAGAGAAAAATTCACATTTGAAAAGCCAAGGAGTGCAAACACGAGAATGGAGTGTGGACATTTATTGAGTGAGTAAGGAAACCAAATTCCATTTTTGTTCTCTTAACTCTTTTTGTCGGAATATCAATCTAAACTCTAACAATGACTCAAGGAGAGGAACTGACTAGGCTAAATCTTGGTGGAGTAAGTAGACCACAAGAGGATCTGGTAGATCTTCATGAAACCCTCATTTCATTGCAAAGGAATATGAAGGGCATTTGGAGGGAGATAACAGAACTTCGAGCGCAACAAGGCTAAACATCTACTGTTGGTCAAATGAGGGGATAAGAGCAACCGGAAGCCTACAACACACCTCCTGTGAATACCCAACTAGGAAAAGAATAGGATGAATATTTAGTTGGTGGATATCAATAAGTTCTTATGAGAGGAGGGAGAAACGGGTTGAGAAGAGGTAGAGGAAGAGGCCAAGGGAGATTTTGGTGAAAATCCTATTAGGGGAGTCGAAAGAATTATTGAGAGAGAATTTGAATAGGAATAGGGATACCCAGAGGAAGACTATGGAGAACAATATCAGGGTAATGTGATGAGAGGTAGTAGGAGAGATGAAAATGAGGGAGAACGGGAATTGACAAATATCAAAATGAAGGTACCACAATTCCCAGGGAAAGTGAACCTAAGGCACACTTTGAATGGGAAAGAAAAATGGAAATTCTATTTGATTGCAAGGGCAATAGTGAGAGAAATAAAGTGAAGTTTGCAGTATTGGGGTTTTCAGACTGTGCATTGGTATGGTGGGAGCAGGTTTTGGCTAATAGAAGGAGAATGAGAGAAAATGCCATTAGTACCTAGGAATTGATGAAAAATTTCATGAGGGCAAGGTTTGTACACCACCACTACAACGAGCTATATCAAAGGCTTCAAGTGCTAAGATAGGGAAATAGAAATGTTGAAGACTATCATAAAGAACTTGAGGTACTAATGATGAGGGCAGTTATTAATGAAGATCTGTGTGCCAGTACAGCGAGATTTCTGAGTGGATTAAACCAGGAACCTTGGAAGATATGGTGCACATGGCTATGAAGGTAGAAAAATAATTGAAGAAAAGGCCATTTGAGAGAAGAGTAAGCCAACCAACTTCATCTTCTAAGGAATTCCCTAAGCCAATACCTAAAAAGAAAGGAGTTCCAAGGCTGCCACATAAAGAGTTTAATAAACCGAAGGAAGAAGGGAATAGAGATAAATGAAAAATAAAGCATGTATGTGCTTTTAAATTCCTTGGATGAAAAATTACTTAGTTTTGTGCTTATTAAGGATTTATATGCAAAGAATGATAAATTGGGAGAGATTTATCATAATTGTGAAAAATGTGCTTTCTAAAAATTTTATAAGCATGATGGGTTTTTGTTTAAAAATGGTAGACTATTTATACTAAAAGGATCATTGAGAGAACTGTTAGTGAAGGATTTATATGCAAAGGATGATAAATTGGGAGAGATTTATCATAATTGTGAAAAATGTGCTTTCTAAAAATTTTATAAGCATGATGGGTTTTTGTTTAAAAATGGTAGACTGTTTATACCAAAAGGATCATTGAGAGAATTGTTAGTGAAGGAAGCTCATGGAGGATGTTTAATAGGACATTTCAGGAATTCAAAAACATTAGGTGTTTTGCAAGAGAATTTTTATTGGCATAAAATAAGAGGAGATGCAGAGAGGCATTGTAATTCGTGCATAACATGTAGAAGGGCTAAGTCTAAAACACTATCCCAAGGTCTATATACTCATTTACCCGTCCCTAATGCACATTGGATAGATATTTCAATGGATTTCATATTAGGATAGCCATAGACCAAGGGGGGAAGGATTCCATTTTTGTAGTTGTTGATCAATTTTCTAAGATGGCTCATTTTATTTCTTGTGCAAAAACTAATAATGCTACTTACATTGCAGGTTTATTCTTTAAGGAAGTGATACGATTGCACGGGTTACCACGGAGCATAATATTGAATAGGGATACTTAATTTTTAAGTCATTTTTGGAGAATATTAGGGGCAAAACTTAGAACTAACTTGTTGTTTCCTACAGCTTGTCACCCACAAACGGAGGTTGTCAACCAGACCCTCACGCAACTACTACGGACAATCATCAAGAGGAACTTGAAGAACTGGGAAGAATGTCTTCCACATATAGTTTGCCTATAATAGAACTGTCCATTCATCTTTTACATATTCTCCTTTTCAAGTTGTTCATGAGTTTAATCCGTTAACCCCTTTAGGTTTATCTCCTTTGCCTATAGATGAGCAATTGAATCTTGATGGCAAAAAAGAAGGCCGAAATGGTTAAGCCATGCACGTTAAGTCTCTAAACGAAAAACGGAATGAGGCCATTGCATGCAAGCACAACCAAGGAAGAAAGTAGGTGATATTCGAGCCAGGAGACTGAGTTTGGATTTATTTGTGCAAGGAGACATTTCCCACCCAATGCAAATTAAATCTCGAACCACGAGGAGATGACCCATATCAAGTTCTTGAGCGCTATGAAAATAGCGCCTACAAGATTGATCTATTGGGTAAGTATAATGTAAGTACTACTTTTAATGTAGTTAATCTTTTTTCTTATGATATAGTTTATGATTCGGGGACGAATCCATTCAAAGAAGAGGGAAATGATAGGAATCAATCCGGCCATGGGGATCGAGCTCAAGAAGGGGAAGAGGACGAAACCGAAACAAAGTCGAGCTTACCGAATTTGTTGATCTGAGACCATGCTAAATAATTCCAACACAACCTTCAAGCATATTTACTAGTACATTTCAAGTAGGATAGCATATGGGCATTGCCAGAAGAGGATCGAAAATGCACCATGCTATTGGTGTACGAAGGACATCAACCGGATGCTGTTCGCACAGAAACATCTACCCAGTAGAGCATACTTGGTGTCGGCCCGAGTAGCCCAACTAGGTGCTGACTATAGTCTGTGAAATTCTTCAGTTTTTTATGCATGTACTGTTCCACTAGAACAGACTTGACGCGGCCCTAGGAGCTCGACACGGTGCCAGCTATGGGCTGGTTAAGTCCCTTTTTTTTGTCCGAATTTTGTGAACAAGAACTGTTCCTCCAGAATGGACTCGGCGCTGCCCCTAGGAGACCTACTAGGAGCCGACCTTGCTCTGGATCTGAACCCCTGATGTTTTTTAGCTATTTTTGGGGTCATTTGTAATATTTAAAAGTGTTTAGTTCAGAAACAGAACACCCTTATATAATACTTTTGTATTGTAAGAACAAGAACAACATATTAGATATTTTTAACATGAATAAAGATTCATCTCGAAGGCTTGAAGCAAAGAGAGATTCCTTGTTCAACTTCAATCCAAGACCAACCTAAGGGCTCAGTCTACCTTTGAGTAAGTGTCTATAAACTCTAAGGATAATTCAACTAGGAAATCAACAAATGTTCTTCTTGTATGTCATTTAGGGTTCTTGTTGTTTCTTGTTTAAATGCCAACAATTCCCTGTCCTTTTAGTTCTTGATTTCTTGCTAAGTCAAGGGTTTAAGGTGTTGTTGTGGTAGTCCTTTCCTACTAAATTTGGGGTTCTAAAAGATAGTTCTTTTAGGGTTCTTTTTTTGTGGAAAAATGTATTACTTTGTTACTTTTCTTGATCTCTTTATGTCCGTTTCTTGATTTTATTGTTTGTCTTGAAGTCCTTCTACTTTGATAAAGTTGAAACAAAAGCCACTTTTAGATCTAGAATGATATTCTCCCTCAAGCTCATATCAAATCATACTCTCTTCTCTATTCTTAGATAAATGAAGACTATTATTCAATGGTATTCTAGCATAGCCTGTATCATTCTTGTTAAACTTTTCAAGAATTTTATCCGCATAATGAGTCTGGCTCCGAATAAAACCCTCTAATGATCTTATGATTTTAATTCCTAAAATCACATTTGCAAGTCCCATGTCTTTAATATCAAAATGTAAATTTAACATGTTTTTGGTGGATTGAACCATTTGGTCATCATTACCAACAATAAGCATGTCATCTACAATTATTGTGGCTGATTGTTGTATAATAGAATTGATTTTGTATTATTGTTGTTGTTGAAGAGATATTGTTATATGATAATTATTGTGGTTGATTGTTGTATAATAGAATTGATTTCATTGTTTTTGTACTGGCGTTGGAGTTTTAAGAATCTGAGCATTGTTTTGAGAATGAAAGTATTGTTGGTTGTAGTTTTGGTTGTTGCTGTTGTACTATATATATGTGGAGGTTGAAATTTTATTTGAAATAGTTGTGAATCAATTGAGGAGTTAATTGGTTAGTATAGTTGGGATGTGTTGTTGCGAACTTTTGATTTTTGCTTGAAGATTTTGTTAAGTTCCTGTAATATATTATCTAGTAGTGATTTTTGTGTTGATATTAATGGTTAATTATTTTGGAGAGCTTCGCGTATTATTTGGAGGCACTAGTAGTAATTGATTGGTGGATGTTGTAGCAGTAATTCTTGTTTTGTGTAAGAACCCTTAATATAAATAATACTAGTTTTTTGTTGTTCATATGGGTTAGGTGAAAGTATATTGGCATGTGTGTGTGTGTATTGATTTAGTGTATCCATAGTGAAAATATTGAATTGTTCATTTCCTTTATGGAATTAGTAGTTCTTGGTACTAATATATGTTTTAGTATTTTTATATTAGTTGATTTTATGTCTTGTTAATAATATTTGTGTGTGTGTGTGTGTGTGTGTGTGTGTGTGTGTGTGTGTGTGTGTGTGTGTGTGTAAATGATGGATTTCTTAGTATTAAGACTAATATATTTGTGTACAAACTCCTAGTATCCTTTTTATTTATATTTGCTTTTGACTTATATTCTTGGTATATTATTTTGTGTGTATTCTTTTTGTCACTATATTTTTTGCCTTGGTTTACTGTTGTAGTCTCCTTAATTTTGGTCAGATTGTTGATTTTCTTCTTTTAGATAGTCATCATTTTCCTGTCCCTCCCATAAGACATTGAGTTTCAAAATGATTAGGAGAGTATTGCTTTACCTTCTTATCTCATTTATTTCTTGTAGTACCATTGAAAATGCTTATATTGTTTGATTTGTGGCCAATAAAGATATTGTCCAATTTAAGTATGGGGAAGAGGTTGAGTACTATTTTCTTTATAATTTTATATTATTTATTTTGGATTTTTCTCATCTTTGTGCTAAATTTCTTGTTTTTGTATTTTTGCCTAAAATGTTTCGATTTTTTTCACTTTGTTGGGTTAGTTTTTAAGGCTTGTTGGTATGTCTATTGATATGTGTTAGTTTGGTGGGGGATATTAGTTATCTTTTTGCTTGGGGATTCTACTTAAGAGTTTTCTAGGAAAGCTAAATTTTTGTGCACTTATATATTGGGCATGACATGGACTAAGTTTGGATAACTAAGGTAATCTTGATTATCCCTTTGAAAATGTTGTGAAGCTTAATTCTTTGAGAGTGGATGAAAACTTAGTGATAAAATATAGAGTGTAGGTCATATGCTTATCTCTAGTTTCGTGGCTAATCCTATTTATTCATTCATTCATTTGTGTTGTATGTTGTATTATAGAAAATTTCAACTGTTTATTGTATTTTCAATAAAAAGGCAATTAGGAACAAGGGTAGGTTGCTTAATGCACCTACCAAAGTGAGGAAAAAAAGGCTCTATGAATGCAAAATGCATTTCTTATGATGAAAAACAACGTGTGATGAAAAATAAAAGAAAAAGCTAGAAAAATAAAAAGAAAGAAAAGCAAAACTAAGAAAAAAAAAATGCAAGGGAGGCAAAAAGATCATTTAATTTAAAATTCCTATGAAGGCATTCTCTTGTAAAAAGTGATAAAATTGATGGAAACTGAAGGGCTCCTACTTTGCGAATTCAAATTAAAATGTCTTGTTGTTTTGTTGTATCAAAGTGTAAGGTTTTGTTATAGTATGTTGTATCATTTGTAATGTATGTACTTGGGGAAAGCCACGAGACTTGAGTAAGTTGTTTAATCCTATCTTATATGAATTACTTTATTTGAATTCTTGATTGGAGGTATTGAGCGAATCACATTTATTTTGCATAAACTTGTTTAATTTCACTTAGAGGTTCTTGGTTGTGTCTAGCTTAATATAAGGGTATACATGGGATAAACTTGGATAGATTGGTGTTGAGATGAATTCTAAGATAGAGGAAGAAACAATCTCTTTACCATATTGACCTTATTATAAAAATGCTAAGTTGTCCTTGATAGTTCACCTACAATTCTATGTAGAAACTTTTTCATTGTACTTGTAAATTAGCCATTCTTTGTTCATGTGAATAAATGTATTTTATGTGATTTGTACATTAGTTAAGTTGTGAATAAATGTAGGGTGCTAAATTTGTATATTAGTCAATTCTTTATTTGTGAATAAGTGCGGTTTTCTTGAGGACAAGCAAAGGTTTAAGTGTAGGCGTGTGTGGTGAGGGCTCATCGTATACATATTTTCAAGTGTTTTTATACTTTAATTGTGATAAATTCTTGTTTAAATCTCCACTCACCACACCTTTTTCATCTTCTTTTACTTAAAAAAATAAGAAAATACTAATTGAAGATGATAAAGATGAAAAAGAATGAAAATAGAAAAAAAATAGAAAAAAAATGAATAAGTCATGTACGAAGCTAGCGGCCTAAGGAATTGGAACTTCCCTATGCCGCCTATGAGCAAAATTTTGATGAAGAGTAATAGTATCCGATGGCGCAGGGAAGATAAACTTCCTTAGGCCACTTGGTACTACCCATGTACAACAAGCTGGTGGCCCAGGGAAGTATAACTTCCCTCAGCCACCTTGATCAAGAAAAAAAAGGTAGGCATGTACTTGGAGGCCCAGGAAAGTTAAACTTCCCTAGGCTGCCCACTTGTGACAGAAATGCAAAATCAGCACATTTTTGAAGATCCATGGGTATTTTAGCTATAAAAACCCCTTACACACTTCAAAACACAATTGTTGGACATGGTTTTCTCTCTAAGAACCCTAGGAGGCTTAGTTTCACACAAAAATGAAGAGAACAAGCAAAGAATTCAAAGGGGAAAAAAAAAAATGAGGATTTCAAGGAGATCTCAAGGAGGAGGAAGAAATGGCTTGTCTATGAGTGTTCCTACCCCTTTTCTTTGTTATCTTTCTTGTGATTTTTGTGCTAAGAATTGATTAATTATAATAAAGGATTGTACCTTATTTTTATAACTTGGGATAATGTATTTTTCTTAGATATATAATTTTCCTCTATGGTAATTAGCTATTTATGCTTATTGTGTGATGTACAAATTTTGGATATATAAAAATCATTAAATTCAAATCCATTTCTTAGCCAAGTTTTAATTAAAACATTAATCCTAAATTATACATATGTGCAAGTATACTCATTGCAAGTATAGTATAGGGAATTAACAAGTATCGATCCTCAAAGGAACAAATACTTACTAGTCACTTTTTATTCACTGTTTAACTGACCCAATAAAGTGATAAGATAATAAAAAGAAAAATAAAGAAATATATAGAACTCAAGGATGTACGAATATGCAATTTAGAACTATCGTAGAATACATGACAATGAATCGTTTAGCAACTATCTCAATTAACCATCATCTTGGTATTATAAAGGAATATAAAGTAAAATTCAATCGTTTCTCAAGTCATGAATCCACTTCTTTCCCAATCCATGGAATCACTATCTATTGATTAAATTAGCAGATTTCCCAATCAAACCAACATAACCAAAAAAATGCATTAAACTAAATTCCTCATAAATTATCCTTATGCTCTAGGTGATAATAAACATGAAATGAGTTAATAACCCTATACTCTAGGCGAAATCAACCAATCTTTAATTACTCCGGTTCTTTGCCTTTACTTTGTTTTCCAAGTCCATTAAGAACAAACAAATATGAAATTACAGAAATTGAATTTAACTCCTAACATCGTTTTCCAAGTCAATTAGAAGTAAATCTAACTTCATCAACTCTTCCATAATTACAAGTAATTAAACACCAAGAATGATAGAAAATTGATCCACTAACTAAATTAATCTAACAAGCCATAAATCCCAAAATAATTTCAAACTACAATGAAAACATTAAATAAATTATTATTCAAGAAAAATAAAACAAAGGTAAAAGAAAGAACTTATAGACAAGCCCCCATTCTCTTTGAAAACCTTCTTGAATAATGCTTCTTGAACGATGAATCTCTTCTTCTTTAATTGATTGGAAGTTTGATCCTTGAATTCAATAGTTTTTCTTGTGTTTTTTCTTATCTTTTATAAGCTCCTTTGATACTAAAATTCGTGGCTTGAGAAGCCTTGGCCCATCAGAATTCGAAAAAACCAAAATCCTTTTGAGAATATCAAATTCATGCACAGAATTTGACCATTACAGATCAAACCGGGCGCCGGGTCACTTCAACCCACCTAGTGCCAGGTACATTCTAGTTCACCCCTAGACATTACTCTATTTTCTTCTATTTTTCTAGAGTGGACCTGACGCCTGGTGTACTAGCCAGATCTGATGCCAGTTGTATACTAGAATTTTCCACCTTTTTGCTCGAAATCCACTCAATTATGCATAAATTCATCAAAAATGCTTTTCACACGCAAAATATCAAATAGGAAGAAATATGCCTAGTTATTACATCATATGTATCTCAAATTAACCTCAAATAACTAGGAAAATAGTGATGAATTTAGCCCCTATCATTGTGTTATTTTGGTTATGTGGGTTTTAATTGATTCTCTTCAATTATTTGTTCTACCTTAATGATTTTGAGAAATGAGTTTAAAGTTGGAATACCCACTTAGCTAATTTAATGCTTGCCGTCTTTAATTAACCCGAGAAGGAGGTTGTGGATTAGGGCTAATAACTAATAGATTCATTAGATTACCTAGAGATAGGGATTTTGTGGCTTCTGGATGGTTTGGGATTGTTAGTGGTGTTCAATGCCTTCTTAGGTTTAGTCGAATAGGTAGATATACCGATTAATCGAATTTAGGGATTAGAGATTTCATAACTCGAGAGACTGTGAGATTAATATTTGACTCACATTGGTGCCTAGGGTTAGAATTTATAGGTTCAAGGGGTATTCATCTTTGATGAGTTCAATGGTGGAATCCTCTTTGTTGCATGACTTTTCTCTCTTTCTAATTCCTTGATGAACTTGTGACTCTTCCTTGAGTGAGAATATGATATGTTTCCTAGTGTAGTGTAATTATTATTTTACTTCACATATTTAATTGGATAGATAATGAAATTAAAGTAAAGTAATGGTATTTGTTAAATTCTTGTAGATTCGATACTTGCTATGTGAAACCCCACCTAAAGCTAACCCTAGAGTAATGGGGTTAAGATGTATATCATATCATTTTACATGAATATATATTTTTGAATAATTTTATGTGCTTTAGAATTATGATTTATAGGTTAAAAGGCTTAGTTATACTTATTGAATAGGAAGGGTAAAATGGTAATTTTGCTTGAGGTCAAAATAGGAAGATAACATGAGGATTAAATAAGAAGAATATTTGGGTGAGAAAATAAGAACAAGAGTTGTTATGGTTGAGTGGTTAGAGCTTTGTAAATTAATCTCTAAGGTCATGAGTTCAAATCCCATCATTTAAGTTTTTATCATGATTATCTTAATTAAGTTTGAATTTTTGTTTTCTTGCATTCCATAAAAATAGGAATGTTGTCCTAGGGGAGACATGAAAAGAATGTCCTAATTCTATCATCATGTCCTAAAAATAATTCTAGAGAAATTCTTGTCCTTTTTATTACCTCTAGCTTGTCCTAACCTCTTCACAAATTAAATTTGTTCAAAATCTATCAAAATTCATCTTTAAAATTCTAGAAAATTCAGCAAGGATTTCTTGCCTTTTAATTTTGAAAATAAATCTTAGAAGTTGGAGAATTGACTAAAAATAGGAAAAGAGTTAGGGAAGGTTCCCAAGGGAAATTAATCACCATGGTTGAATCTTCAAACTCATCTCCATAGTGTTCATATTCTTCATATGAGAAATCTGAAAATGTTCTAGATTCTTGAGCAGCCTAGCCTTCAAAAATCACAGCCATCTTTCTTACTCATTTGTTGCCAGAAAAATGGCCAATTTATTTAGCTTGAAGAACTGAAAATCTTGTGCAAAAATGGACTGCACAAAACTGCACAAAAAAAAAAAAAAAAAATCTAGGCAGTTTTTGCTATATAGTAGCCTGGAATCATAGCTGTTTCTTCTGCTTTCAAGCAAGCAAAACTCCTCTATTTTTCCTCCATAAAGAATGCTAGAAACCAGCCTTAAAGGACCTTCAAACTGTAACACCCCCCACGCTAGGTACCAAGGTAGGGTAGGATGTCGCCCCGTCCAAAGGACCAGGGGTCTTTATAACGAGGTACAACTAAAAAAAACTGTTAAATAAAATTAAAGGAATAATTTCATTACATTCGGAAGCAAAACTTATACAAGTCTGGAAAATAAAAAATAACAAGCGTCTCTTGAAATAAATTCAAAATACAACTAAATAAATAAATTGGAGCTCAACCCTAGCTTTGCCCCGCTCACTATAAGCCATCCCCTGAAATCATGATGTAAAAGGTGTGAGATTGACATCTCAGTAAGTCTCGTGTGTGCAAATGTCAGTTATAACCATTTCATATATGCAGGTTTATCAAAATCACAAAATCGTATTTGCAAGACAATCTCATCAATAACAATCATACAAAGGAGCCTTGCTTAATAAATCTAAAACAGTTCACAATCAATCATTGTTTCATCACAATCATAATTCATTAAATAGGGATTAGTAAATGATTCAACAATATAGTAACACAATCCATATCATGGCTACCACCATGATAGCTTCTCAATGTATTCTTTCAACAAAGGGCAGTGGGGAATTCACCCACTAGGTGAGATACTCTTCCATCTCTATACTCAATATTTTGGTTGTCCAATCCAGATCAACAATGTCCACGTGGACTAATATGCTAGCTCGGACCGGCCTGATTAAGTAGTACTATCGCCTCTCCAAGTTGAGTTCATTTTTTAGACGTGGTCACCTGCCAAAAGACTCACTCTTGCTTTTCGAAACTAGTACTGCTAGCCTACCCCCACTGAGTACTCAACGCTCCCCGATTAGGAGCAGAATCATTTTCTCTTTTCCAAAAGTCTTGATTAGTTTGATTGCAAAACGTGGTTTTTCGTAATAGCGTTTTCAAATCGTTTGACAATAGTTTAAGAAATCATTTTTGAGGTTGAGTAATCAAAATTTTGCAAATTCATTTTGAAAATTAAACTTCCACGTTTCCAATCCAAGTATCACAATAATCCAGTATAACTCATCACTTTAGTCAAGGCTCAATCCTTGTGTCAAAACCTCTTATTGATATCAATTTCAAATAACATTGTAAAAATTACTTGCAAACAAGTATAATTTATCAAAACAGTTATGTAGGGACTTACTTGAGTATTCTCAACAATTAGCCACAGCAATGTTCGTCCTCTCTTTCACTTTCTTCCTTATCTAGAATCAACGATTCTATAATTAGGACCCAAAGGTTATTCTACTATCATCATGCATCATGAATCCGAATGATCATATTAACCCTCTAAGTCATTTATGGCAACTAGATAGACTATTTCATTAAATCATCACCATAGCTACCCATAATCATGCATCTCATCATTATGCATGCTTATAGACAAATTAAACCATCTACATAATGACTTCCATACTCAATTACCATTAACTTCCTTTATGAACCCTAATTGCATCAAAATATCTCATCTTTGTTCAATATTCACGAGATCTAGATCATCATAACAATATTTATCCATATTCAATGCCATAAATGCCTAGTTCATCATATTGCACTATTAAACTCAGCAATCTAATCAAATCATGCTTCCATGCTAGGCTTCATGCATATTATTCCCTCCATACATTCCACCCTTATCTAATTCAGAGGGGTTAAGCCTCAATTACCTCTTAGGCGGCACAACAAGAGTAAAGGTGGCGCCTTTGGTGCTTGCTTGGGTTCGCATGAGGGAGAGAGTCGATTGTTCCCCTTTTGGCTTCCTTGGTTCGAAGGTCACTAGGGATAGGATAAATCAATCCCTTTTGATCAAGATTTAGGAGAAGAAGACGAGAAGAATTGAAGAGGAGTTGATGAAGGGTTGATGAATTGCTTACCTTAGAGTTGGTTTTCAGTTTTGATGGAGTTTTGGTGCTGTTTTGGCCTAGATGTGGAGGAGGGTTGGCAGCCAGAATTTCTAAGCAGAAGAGGGTGTTTAGGGTTTGTTTGAGGCTGATTAATGAAAGAGATAGGTTAGGATGAGGTGCTTTAGGGTTTAGGTGTTTGAAGAAGTTTTGGTCTTGCTAGGGTTCCTTGATCATAAGGAGGAAAGGTGACAGCTTTTGGTCTCTAGGTTTGGACGAGATTGAGTAGGGTTTTGGGAGGTTTTTGGTGGCTGTTTCTGGTTGTTATTGTGGCTGACAGTAAGAGGGAAAAGAGAAGGAAAGATGCTGATTTTTTAGCTACTCTTGGACGAGATTAGGAGGAGAAAGATTAGGGTTTTGTGTAGTTGTTTTTGCTGGACTGCTAGAGGAGTTTTTGGTGTAGGCTTTAGGCTAGAAATTTCATGAGAGAGAGAGAGAGAGAGAGAGAGAGAGAGAGAGAGAGAGAGTATATGTGTGTGTGTGTGAACAGTGACGAAATTCTGGAAGCAATGGAGTTGAAATTCTGGTTTCCTGTTGGCTGAAATCAAGTCCTAATTGGTTAGGGTTTCCTTAGCCAACCCTAGCTAGGTTTTGGGAGTGTTTTAGGTAAGTTGTCTTCACCCTATGTGGCGGCTGCTAGGAGGGAGTTTTCCAGAAAACCCTAGAGAGGAATTATGTTATCTATTTAGGGAATAGATTAATTAATCCCCTACATTAATTTGAGTACTTTTTAAACAGCTATTAAATAGCTATTTGGTAAGAAAATTTCTAGTTTCCTAATCCTTAAAACTATTGAATTTTCCCCTTCCTTTTTCCCCTTCAATATTTCAAAACCCTTGCTCAGTCCAAGGAACAAACATCTCATTTAAATCCAGCTTTTAAAGATCTAATCTAGTAATCTTTAAAATTTTTTACAAGATTATGATAGGATATTAGGAACAAAAATTTAATTTACTAATTTTATAAAATAATTTCCAAGTTAAAGTACACCCCCAATTCTTAGGAAATTGGTCTCCAAACCCTTAAGGATTTCAGCCAAGGCTAGGGAAATTAGGGTAGATGGAAAAGAAAAAAAAAAAAAGGAGAGAATTTTGAGATAGCTAGGATTCGAACTCAAGCCCACCAAAGAACACACACCAAACTCTATCCACTAAACCACGTTAATTCTTGGCAAATATTCTCCTAATAAATTTTTTTAATTCTTACTCACTTACTCCATCCTTTATCTAATAAATTTCCTTCAATAAAATAAAGCTCAACTACCTCAAATACCACAACCATTCCAAGACAAACTAATTCATGCAACAACAAATTGATATTTTCATGAAAATACTTCAAGTTATCAAATCTAGCATAATTCAATATGACATGCATGACATTTCCCCATTTACTAAAGGTGGTCTAATATGGGGTATTACACAAATACCTCTCAAATACCCCTGTAAATCGGACTGGAACATTGTAGAAAAACGCACATAAAAATTGCAGCAAACCATTCGGATCATAGAGCACCTTGAAACCAGAAATTTCCAACTTTATTTCCTTCAAGCCTTGGCCGAAAACCACCCTTAAACCTCTATAAATTAACCCTTGATCAGCTGTGAACTAAACACCATTGACCTCTCCACTTACCTTGCACATTTGGACTCCATAACCACACCTCAAATATCTCCCAAGATCACTCCATTCAAACTTCAATTTGAACTTCAAAAATTTCTAGCATTTGCTCCATGAAAACACTCTTGTACTAGGCTTCATAACCAAAAATTTCTCTGCCATTGAGCTCTAAATTTCGGCCAACCTTAGAGCTATATTAACCGTTATTCATTTCAGCAAAACCAAACAGTCTAGCTAGCTCCATTGCAGCTCCAAGAAACCTCTATCAATCAAACACCATTAACATATCTTCTACCTCAAACCACTCCTCAAATCACTCCATTTGAATTTCAAACAATCAGATTTTTCTCTCCCTCTCTAAGCTGAAAATCGAAACCCCTAAATTCCCTAAACCATTCGGCCAACACTGTCAAAAAATTTGTGCATATCCTTTCTCAAATCCTCTCCATTTTCACCAAGAACACCAAGAATACACACTACCTTTCTTCAAGCCAAAGACCACTCTAAGCACCTCCAATCCCTCTAAAAACTCCAGAATACACCTACATACTCCCTAGAGTTCATTTCTGAAATTTATAACATCAAATCTTGAAAACAAAAATTGGCATTCGGATCAAAACCAGTTTTTTTTCTTGAAGTCTCAAGAATACCATAAAGGTAACCAAGAACAACTCATTTGTTCATCTTCTTCCCTTCAACCTATAACATATCGTGCTAATGCTCTCTCTCTCTCTCTCTCTCTCTCTCTCTCTCTCTCTCTCTCAGCCGAAATGGTGGTTGCAACCATGGCTGTTTTTCCTCCTCTCATGGATAATACAAGACCCTCAATCGCACGGACATTCTTGAATCTTCATCGAAGCAAACATCAATCAAGTATTTCTCCTTAAACCTTCCTTTTAATTCTGAATTCATGTCTCTTAGATGTTAATAGGGAGAATAGAATATGATTGGGGGATTGAGTACATGCATATGAATGAAGGGGTTGAGGTTAGAACATAAGAATGGATGATCAAGATTAAGCTACATGGAATTTCTTAAGAATTGATGTATGTTCATCATGTCTTAAGAAATTAAGAATGTTTAAGCATGCTAGATATTATGACACCTTTGGTGAATAGGATTTTTATGTTCTTATCTCCTTTGAAGGCACGATTATGATTATGCTTAGTAGAGATTTGACCATGTGATAGTATGTATGGATTTAAACTTATGTTCATGAATGAATTAGTTTTTGTTGTTTGACGTTGGAGAACATGTTCATGATTCTTGTTACCAATAGGAAAATTATGATCATGATCTTGTTGATCATAGATAATTTTAATTAACAAAATTTATTACCTTAATTAAAATTATTATTATATTTTTCCTCTAAAGGCTATATTTTTCTCTAAGGATTTCAAAATTCCCAGGAAGTTTTAGAAATGGAATATTTAATGAAATAGTGATAGTTTATTAGCCAAATAAATGATATCTTTTATTAAAAATTATATATATATATGTGTGTGTGTGTGTGTGTGTGTGTGTGTGAGTGTGTGTATAATAATAAATAAAACCTTTCATATAAATAATAATAATAATAAGTAAAATATTAATGACCTTGTAGACCATATATTCATAAATATTATTTATATTAAAATTTATTTGTTATCTATTAGTCAAAATTTAAGAAAATTTATTTATTATTAATTTTATTTATTATTAATTAATTGCTATCTATTAATTATTAATTAAGAGATTAGTAATAATTTATTATTTATTTTAATAATACTATTTAAAAATTACCATTTATTAATATCATCTAGGACTTAGGATTCTTCAATAATTAAACTCTAGTTTATTTATTAATAATAAAACTCAAGATTTATTATTTGAACCTATAACTTATAAGTAATTACTTTACAATCCTTAGTTATTTTAACTTATCAAGCTGGACTTATTTTATAAAATTCTTTATCAGCTAGCCTTAAAGCTTAAGACATTAAGGTCATGATTGTAATTGGCTGAACTAGGAATTATTTGTGTAAGGTAAGTATAGTTAGAGTATAATCTTATGTCTTGTGTTTACCCCAGGCAGGGTTAGGTCAGCCTTGAAAGATTTTTGAAATTCGAGCAAGCAAAGGATCAGGTAAGCTCCTGCATGAACTTAATTGAAGACTAAAAATTACCGTGGTAAGCCAAATGTGATGTGCATGGACACTCATTTTGTAAAGGTAATTAAGGACTATTTTCCTTTTTATTTCAGTCAAGCAAATCATTTGAAAAATCAAACAGGCAAATTTTACACAGAATGCTAAACTCTTTCTAAAACCTAACTTTGATAATAATTTTAGAAACCCCTTAATTGCTATTTCCAAGTAAATCAATGTATGATTAATTTTCTCCCAAGTGGGACAATCAACGTTGAGTACTCAATAAGGGTAGACTACCAGGACTAGTCTTTGAAGGGTTATGTTAAGTCTCTCAATAGGTGGCCACCTCTGAGGGGTGAGTCCTTCTTGGATAGGATGCTAGTCCGAGCCAGCAAGTTTCAGTCATGTGGACTATGTATTTTCGGAGTGGACAACTAGTAAGTTTGAGTGTAGAGATGGAGAAGTATCTCACCCGATAGGCCGTACACCTACCTTTTGTCAGTTTGCACAAAGTGTGACATTCTGACTGCTATATGGTCATGGGGCACAACGTGTGGTAAGCCATGGCTACCTCTTTGGGTGGTTGTATTTATTGCACATCTGTATGGTTTGAAAAGCAAAACACTACTCTTTATTTTTAACATTTATTTAATGCTTGCTAGCACTTTCTCTTATGAAATTTTTACAACTTGCATACACGAACTGTTTTACCTGAAACACTCAAAGCACACACGGGCTTATTGAGATTTTTATCTCATCACCTTTTATGCTATGTTTTCAGGTCAATCCTGCTGTGGAGGTGAATAGCTAGATTTGTTGCCTATGCTTTGAAGGCTTTATGTTATTTTTCTTATGTGTTGTTTTGAGAGATGGTAGCAAACAATTTATTTTGAATTTGTTCATGTATTTTTGGATTGTAATAACTTCAATTTTAAAGTATTGCTTTTATTTTCCTTTATGTGACCTAGTTATAAAGACCGCTTGTCCTATGGACGGGGTAACATCCCTGGCCCTGTCAGGCCTAGGTAGTGGGGTGTTACATGCTATTCCCTATACTCCGTGATGGGTATATTTGCCTATATGTGTAGTTTTAGTGCTTAGCATTTTAAATTTAAAACTTGATTTTTGTATATTATTTGTACTATTTCCAATGCATGTAAAACTCGCATCATATATCTATCACTCAACAATAAATACATGGACTATTAAACACTGCATCATAGCCCCTATTATGAAACCTTGCATCATGATAATACATAGTAAAATAATACTTAACTGCGTGTTGGGTGATCGGCCTATGAGTGAGATACTCCTCAATCTCTACGCCCAAACTAACCAGATGTCTAATCTTGGACAACAATCCACCTGGATTGAGTTACTAGCTTGGACCAGGCTGACTTACTAGAACTAACATCTTATCTAGACACAGCTCATCACCTAGAGGTGGCCAATAGCTAGGAGATTTACCACAACTTTCAAAGACTAATCCTAACAGCCTATCCTTATTAAGTATTCAACAAACATCCTCCTGCTCAAGGATTATTCTCAAATTAAGAGACTAGAATTCTGCTCAAAAATTAATCTCAAACAATCTCTTTCAAATCTTGGTCCAACAATCATGGTTTTCAAATAGTTTTCTTGAAATCATTTGAAGAACAAAAGTATTGTTTTATTGAAAATTCTTTGTTTTAGTAAAACTATTTTATCAAAAAAACATCTAGACCATGTTGCATTCCAAGAAGCCATATTTTGATTCAGCATCGTATCATACATGATTTGCAAACGTGAGCATTTAACAAACAAGGTTATATGTAAGGATTTACTTGAATTAGCTCAGTCAAATACATAAAATCAACTGCTTCAATCTTTAACTTCAGTTATCACCCTTATCTAAAATTATATAATACTACAATTAGACTCCATTCCAAAACATAGTAACACCATCAAAAGTATCTGAGTTAACAAGACTCGTAACTCTAACTACATAATCTCCATGTATAAGTATACATCAAGCTCATCATGCAAAAACCATCATTTTCATGCTATTTCAATTCTTACATGCCAAAGTCATATATAAGTCAATCTGAGCATCAAAGTAATTTAGAATAATCAAGTAATCAAACATTGGTATTGACATTCCCTATCTCAAGCTGATAACCATAAACTAACATTTTACTTATCGAAACATCTAACTGAGTAATCCAAATCTTCCATGATCATAAGATTGACAAAATATGGTGAATCTAAATATTATAGCCTATTTAATAGGTATCAAACGAATCATATACTCTAAACCAGTAGTACATCAAATCATTCTCATCTTATGACCAAATTCTTAAATGATTCAAATTACCTTAATGCAGAGAAGAACTATGGGAATTGAAGGGTGACTCCTTTGTGACTCGGAGTGAATTTGCTTGAGAAGCAAAACAAATTATCTCCCCCTTTAATGGATATTCAGTCAATAAGGCCTTGTTGTACTAGGGTGTTCGTATGTTTATTAAGGAGAAAGGAAAATCAGCCTTTGATTTTGGCCAAGAAGAGAAGAACAAAATGAAAGAAGAGAAGAAAATATAAAAAAAGAAGAAGAAGATAAAGGATAAAGAAGATAAAGAAGTGGCGGCTGGAATTTTTTTCCAGTTTTCTTTTTTCAAAAATCAAGGGATAAAGAAGATAAATGATATATATTGAGTAGTTTAAATTTATATTGTATGCTCACGATATTATTTTTGTATAGATAATATTTTTATTTAAAAAATATTTGTGATTTACAAAATTTAGAAGATAAATTTTCTGGTTTTCATCACTTAATCCCTAAGATAATCACTCTTCTATATTTTAGGAGTAGCTATATTGGCAGCTGGACATAAGAAATCTCGGCCAAGACATAGAGGAGAGATAGGTTCCTTTAATTCCTACTCACGACAAATAAATATTAACATCCTTCGTGACATATTCTTACTTCTATTGGTAATAGATAAGGGTTGGAGTATTTCAGTGAGTCACTTATGCTCAACTTTCACTTTTCTATGAGTCAAGTCGATACATATTATGTAACTCTCTATTCTTCATTATTGGCCAACACACCATCCTCTTCACGTATTCATATACTTTTGTCTCTATACTTTTGTTTCTTCTGGAAGTATAGTGCAATGGCTTCTGGTGGGCTCCCTTCAAAATGTTTTTTCTTCAAATCTTCTTTATCATGCATGTATAGTTGATCATGAGAATGTGTTACTTCATTAACATCTATTCTAAAGTCTTGATTTCTTCCTTTCACTTCCCTCTCTTTGAAGGCTTGAAATTCTCGATTATTCAGTAGAACGTTAATAATTCCTCACTTTCGCTCAAGGCTATACTCACATTCTTCTAAAATATTTCTATTACTTTAAATATAAATCTTGTTAAGTGTTAAGTTTTGGGGTATTATGATCCGTAATATCTCGTATGTCTTCTTTTCTTCAAGGCAGATGTAACACCCCACCTTTTTACTTTCGGTTGGTTACTACCTGTAATAGGATGAGAATTTATATCAACGGCCAGAACAAAAGTTGATCGGTGTATTGAGACGAACACTCTGGAGAAATAAAATTTTGTCGGGACTTGGATGTAATTATTGGATTTGTTTTACCCGAACTCTAAATTTTTGGAAGGCTATTAAGATTAAAAGAATAAGAATTTTAGGGTACTCTAGAAAGAGAAATTGATCAGTGCAATGAGGCGCACGTTTTGGTGCGAATTATGCTACCCGGGATATCGGGGGCATTTTCGTCATTTTGACCGCGCTTGCGACTTTGACCACAAATTTGACCAAATAGAGAGGGAATTGAAGAATTTAAGTGTTACCAATGGATTCAGTGGAATTTTTGGAGTTGGGTAGTGAAATAAAATATTTTTCATTACGGACCCGATTTCGGTCATTTTTGAAGAAAATGAAAAATTACGGTTGGAAATGGGACGTGTGGCTTCTTATAATTGGTGGATGAAAATAAGTGTCGTTTAGTGATTGGTTAATGAGGGCAAGTGTTTCTATTTGATTGGTTGTGATAAAAAAAAAAGGAAGAAGAAATAAAGAAGAATGGTCCACAAGAAATAAATAAGAATGGTTCACAAGAAATGCATAAGGATGGCCCACAAGCATGAAAATTTTGACCAAGTTGGACCACATTTTGACTTTGTTTGACCAAGCTTAATTAAGCTAATCTTGATTTGAGTAAGTTAATCAAGGTTGATTATGCATGGCCATGCAAGATTAGAAAATATTTTTAATGTTCTAAGAGTTTCTATTTTTTTCTATAAATTTCTTTAAGGTTCTAGAGCACTCTAAAGTTTTCCATAAGTTTCTACAAGTGATGAGTCATCACCTAAAGCTTTCTAGAAATTGTGGTTCATCATTCCATGTGTACCAATTACATTTCAAAGCTTCCTACTCAAGAGTCCTACATAAGCCATGACAAAAGCATGTGATGTAAGGCATTACATAAGCAAAGCTTCCTATACAAGCCTTCTAACATCTATAAAAGGGCCATGAAGGCCAACTAAAATGGCTTTAGATAGCCAAAATTTCGGAGCAAACAAGAGAGAAAAGGGAGAAGCGAAAAGAAAAGGAAATAGAGAAGAAAGAGAGGGAGAAACCGGAAATAGAGAGGAGAGAAAGAGAGAGAGAGAAAAGCAAGAAGATGCTTGGACTGTCCAGCCTCCAAACGCATCAAAGAAAAGGTAAAGATCTACCCTACTTGAAGTAAAGTTATTATATAAAGCATGGAGATCATTTTGGTATATATATTGTGAGAAGTTTATGTGTGATAGTTAGGTGAAGTTGTATGAAAGCTGTCCTTGTGTGCAGAAAATTTTGGAAGGTTTTATATTCAGTAAATATGTAATGTTTCTGGATTTGAATAAATCAGACATATATCTTTGTAGCTAAGGATCATAGAGACATTTTAGAACAAGTTTGACGTTAATCGGATTTACGGATCAAAAGTTATGGTGAAAATAGTAAAAGGTGCCAAATCAGTGACGGGATTTTTACTACTAGAACTTTGTGTGTAAAACTGAACAGAATGGACAATAGAATTGGTACTCCATGAATTGGAACTAGTAAAGGAATGTCTTAAGGATATTTTACAATTGGTTTGACATCATTTGTATTTTTGGATTAAAAGTTATGGGCAAAACAAGTTAGGGTGTCAAACTGGAAAATTGCAGAATGTTAAGGAAAGAATGAATAGTGAAACTAAGTCAAAACTACTGAGGCTGTTTTTGCCCAGTACCGTGATTCTGGAACCAGAAACATAAAAACGGCCTATACTAAATTAAATTTAAGAGTCTCATGGTCATTTTGGTATATCATGGAGCCAAATCGGAGCTGTAAATTAAAAGTTATGTGCAAAACAAAATGATGTGTTAAACTAGTGAAATTCCAGAAAAGTAGTCCGAAAATGAATGGACTTAAGGGTGATTAATTATGTGATTTTGGACAAAACAATTAGGGAACCATGAAGTGAATCCTTTTTTTATGAAGTGAGGAAGGATGTGGAAAAAGTAAAATGAAAGAATTGATCAAATGATGGAAAAACGATGCGAACGAAAGTTGAACATTTTTCCTAAGTATCGGCTAACCATCGGCCCCAACGGCTAAACGACTGTTGAACGTCGGCTAACTGTCGGGCACATCGGCTACCCCACGGCTATTTTTTGGCCAAACACCAATTGACTCGAAAATAATGTTTGGTGTAGGTTTAGCGACAAACAGTTAACGAAATGTGAAAAACGGTAGGAACGGAGGTTAGACGGTCGTGAACGGCATGAGAGGCTTAGGACAAGAGGTGAGTCCCATTGGTTTCTAAACCTTTTTAAAGGCTAGTGTGCTTTGATTTTCTATGAAATGCTATATTTTTTGCCATTTTGGAAATCCTCAAATATGTTTAATGTTTACATGAGCAACATTTGCTTTTATGCTATTTTGGCCTCGAATAAATTTCATATTCAGCTTGGAAACCTTCCTGGATGTTTAATACACGAATTTGTGAATTTAGTCCTTTTCAGATTAAATATTTGAGATTTCTGAAAAATGGTAAATTTTAGAATCGGGTATTTGGAGAATAATCCAAGTATCCTTATTGGAATATTTTATGAAAACTCTTGGAACTTGGGTATTTGGTAAATGATCGAAATATCCTTATTGGAGCTTTTGTGAATATTTTTCAAATCTTTGGTAAAATGACCCAGATACCCTCAAAAAGTCTTTTAGAATCTGGCATGGGTGAAATGATCTGAATATCCTTGGAAAAATGACTTTTGTGATCAAGTACAACCCCAGAAAATAAGAAATGTTTTGATTTGAAAATCCCATGGGATCAGATGGCCCTCTGGCCTGATCAGTCAGATGGGGTTGGTATTGTTGCGTTGAGTATTTAACAGGGACTTTGATCTTTGTACTAGCCCATGTTAGAGATAGACGACCCCAAGTAACCTGATCAGTTCTGGGGATTGTCTTAATCCAAACAGGGTGACAGGACATTGTGACAAGTCGTCCCTGGCTAGCCGTTGTGAGATCAGCAATTGCCTGGTGATTATGATTGGTGGGTTGTTCACATGAGACCGAGTGAGGGACACCGGTGTGTTCAACCCCTTGCCACCTCGATGGTGATTGACGTCAGGATTGGGACCCCTTGCTTATGGTGGCAAGTAAAAGATCCCTAAGTGCACGGTGAGGTACATTGGTACGCTGCTCACCCTTCCGGCATGACACAGGTGACGTACTATAAGGCGCAGTCCCTGGCACAAGAGACCGTGTAGCCGAAGGCGAAGTTCTTTGAACTTTGCACGCGGGTCGCACTTCTAGATGGGGAAGAACCCGCATTTATTGAATTGGGGGCCAGGTGTTTGAAAATTACTATTTTTCGAACGTATATGATAAAATAACCTAAATTTATCAATTATTGCTATTTTTCCTGTTATATAATTTACTTTAGCAAAGATTTTGAAAATCGACTCTCTTTTAAGGGAAACACTGGCACACACACGGGACTCACTGGGTGATTTTTCACCCACACGTGTCTTTTATCTTACTTTTTTTGTAGGATTCGAAATTGAAAGAACCTACGGATAGAGGACGATACCACAGTGACAGCAGAATAGGTCTGGATATCTCCACTTTGGACCTTATATACTCTGTTGATTATTCGTTATAAAGACCCCTTGTTTGGGTATCTGGACGGGGCAACACCCAATATTGGTATGCTTCCGCTGTTACCTTTAGTAGGGGTATTACAACAGACATAATTGTTGCCAGCTTCAAGTAATAAGCGGAATAATTGATGTTGCATGACTAAAGTTTCTTCCGTGAGACATAAGCTATAGTCACAATCTCCCATACACGCCATTTCTCAAGGTAATTTTGTGAGTTCGAAGGGAATAATATAAGTTCAAAGAGGATATAGGAATGAAAAGTATGCCAAATTTAATGCCATGAGAAGTCTACTAATTTAAGAAAATATAAGTAGGTGAAATGAGAAGATTGAAACAGTTGACTATTACTGAATTTTACTGTGATTGATGGAAATTGAACACTTTCAATGATTGAATAGGAGAAGTTCTTAGATATTCCAGTCTTAATACAAGAGGTAAACTTAAAAAAAGGTATTGAGCACAAAAAATTAGCACATGTAAGCAATATTACTTGAAGAAGAAAGAGGTAAATTTTGTGCAATAATGAGAACTACAAAAAAATAAAGAGTGAAATGATTGTAGCATTTTATTATTGATAAAAGTATTAAGATTGAGAAGAATTGAACACTTCTTTTGTGTAATAAGGAAGAGCTCCTTGAATGCTCAATCATTAATAGAAAAATTACAGGAAATAATAGGAGACATTAGGGGGAAAGATAAGCATATTGAAACAATATCATTAGGAATAGAAAATAAGTTTTCAATATCAAAGAGAAATCTAAAAATAAAAGAGTAAAAGATTTGTAGAAATGGTAACATTAGGATTTCAAGGATAAGAGGAGTTAACTAGAGAAGACACAAACAACGTGTGCTAACTTAAAAGAATGAAATAAAACATGAAATTAATAAAGTAAATCCAAAGAAGCAAAAATAGAACGTCATCGAGGCATTTAGAAGATGGTTGAAAAGTTCGATTCATAACAATTGCACTAAGTGATTAGAGTATCAAAAATTGCTTTAATCAAGCAAGTCTTTAAAAGAAAATTCTCAACAAATGGAGAAGAAAAGAGTTGGCAAGAAATAGCTTGAAAGAGAATGCATATGACAAAGTATACAAATCAAAATAACGAAGAAGAATAATAAATAGATAGAACCAGTCTAATAAGTTAAGGAATAGACAATAAACATGTAAATGGTACAAAGAAATTAGATGCAATGTAGATGTATTTGATAAGGAGCAATTTTCTAATAATGAGTGAAGTAGCTAAAGTGGCCTTTTATATTTTTAAAAGAAAGCTCATAACATCAACAATAAGTGAAAGGGTATAGTTTGTATAAGGAATGTTGGAAGAAAGAGTAAATAAGTTAGATTGAATCACTACCATAGAAATTCGTAGACATGGCTTTCCCTTCCTGGTTTGATGTATCCACATATAACACTTGAAGTTCAACAAGTGTAAACTTTGTTATCCTCTTAGGCTCTTGGAAATTCTTCTCATGCTTCCTCTTTTACAACTGCAATGTACATCTCCATTATAACTGAATTAGGGGTGACTTAAGGATCATAATTCTTCTAATAAAAGTCAAGAATCTTCATAACATTTTTGAGTCGCATCAGCTCCCAAGTTTTCTTTGTTCCAAAGCGAGAACTTGAGCAATTCTAGTTGTGTTTTCTCAATTAGTCAGACGTGATGGTAAAGTGAGGTTTCCTTATTTAAACCAAAGCAGTCTCGAGCAACTCTCCCTTTGATGTGTAGAATCTCCACATTTGAATCATCTCTAGTTCAACCTCCTTGAACTAACAATCAGTTTTCATGTGTTTCTTCCTCCTATAGAGATGGAAAATTACCAAATTTGGAGTAGCTTCCATCGAAGTAATCCTTACTTGCCTTCCTTTATTCTTCCATTTTGCTCTACCAACCTTTTAGCACAAAAACTTCACATATTTGGAATTGCTCTTGAAGTCGTCCTATCTAGGTCTTTCTTCTTCGTTGGTGTAGTTGCGTCTACTAATTGTTGCTTCTCTAAATTCTACTCACACGCAATATCCAAATACCCCTCTATGTAACATTCCTCAACCCTATTGTTCTAGTCCCAAAATTAGAATGCAAATATGCCATGTACTAATAACAAATAAATTCATATCGCATGATTAGTCAGATAAAGATTATATAAAGATATTTCATAGATATTTCAATAATATAAACCACATGCATTCATAGGGGCATTCCAGACAATGTCCCATTATTCACACATAATTAGTAGGCATAATAGTAAAAATGTCAAACTCATAAATTCTAGCAATAATCACCATTTCTAAGCTCCCATCATTATAATATTGTCCTATCCATTAAATTGGATGTAATACCCCATATTTTTATATTCGATTGGCTACTACTTGTAATATGATGAGAATTTATATCAATGGCCAGAATAAAAGATGATCAGTGTAATGAGATGAATATTTTGGTATAATAATATTTTGTCGGGACTTGGATATAATTATTGGATTTGTTTTACACGTACCCTAAATTTTTGAAAGGCTATTATTGTTAATAAAATAAGAATTTTAGGGTACACTTAGAAGAAAAATTGATCAGTGCAATGAAACGTACGTTTTGGTGTGAATTATGCTAGCCAGGGTATCGAGGGTATTTTCATTATTTTGACCGCGCCCGCGACTTTGACCTTGAATTTAACCTAACAAAGAAGGAATTGAAGAATTTAAGTATTACCAATAGATTCAGTGGAATTTTTGGAGATGAGTGGTGAAATAAAATATTTGTTCGTTTCGGACTCGATTTTGGTTATTTTTGAAGAAAATAGGAAAATGCAGTTAAAAAATGGGACGTGTGGCTTCTTGTGATTGATGGCCAAAGATAAGTGTCAAATAATAATAGGATGCATGGAATACTCATGTATGAAAAGGTTGGTAAAGAAATTTTATAAAATAAAAAGAACATAGGTGAAAACAAATGAAGTTTTGACAAGTGTAAAGTAGCCACCAAACAATTAATAAAATAAAATGCAATTGGTCCTCAATTTGAGGTGGTGAGAAGGATGGAAACTGGCAGCCACAATAAGAAGAAGATAAGAGGAAAAAAAGGGAGAAAATAAGAAAGAAAAATTTGAGAAAATCAAGGAAAAATTGGAAAAAAAGAGAGAAAATATTGTTCTTGAGAAGTTGGAGGTTCTTGGAGCAAATTCAATCTAGAACACCTCATACATAAGGTAAAATCCTATGCTTCAAGAATTAAAGTTGTAGATTTCATTATGGTGATCGTTTTGATATGAATTATAACATGAAAACGTGAGATTTGTGATGATTAAAATGATTATTGTGTACTACGTGAGACGTTGTGTGTGCAAGTGTGTGTGCCAATTGGATAAAGGATCTATAAGCTATATTTTGTATGGTAAATAAGGGTCTTTGAATGGTAATTTAAAGGGCTATTTAGGACTGCGAAGAAAGGTGGTAGAATTGGGATAAAAGCAGGGTTAAATGTTAAAGAGAATGGATTATAATTGTTTTTTTAACATTGATGTTAATTATACGTTATTTGCATAGGAACTTAATGGCTTTCTTGAACCTAAAAACCTAAATAATTAAGGTTGTTTGAAGGGAAAATGAAGTGGACTAAGGGTTATATAGGTGTTATAAATCAAGAAGCACAAGTAGGTGAAGTTGTTTTGTAAAAATAGATTAAAAACTTGAAAACTACTGAAGTTGCTTTTGCCCTGTAGCATGTCACGAGAACAAGGAATCTAAAAATAATTTATATAAAATTAAAACTTAAGAGTCTTATGGTCATTTTGGTATATCATAGATCCAAATCGGAGTTGTGGATTGAAAGTTATCTGCAAAAAAAAAATCGTATGCCAAGCAGTGAAATTCCAGGAAAATGAGTCTAAAAATAGATGAATTTAAGGATGATTAATTGTGTGATTTTGGATGAATTAAATGATAAATATGAAGTGAATCCCTTGTATATGGAGGGAGAAAGGATGTGGAAAAAGAAAAATGAAAGAATCAAACAAACGATGAAAAAACAACGTGAATGGAAGTTGAACATGTTTTCCTTAACTGTCGGCTAACCGTCGGCCCCGACAGCTAACCATCGGCTAAACGTCTGTTGGACATCGGCTACCCGTCGAACACGTCTGCTAACCATCGGATATTTTTTGGCCAAACACGATTTGATCCAAAAACAATGTTTTGTGTAGGTTTATCGATAAACGGCCAATGATTTGTTGAAAACGGTAGAAACAGTGGTTAAACGGCCATGATTGGAAAGAGTTTAATTAGGACACGAGGTGAGTTCCTTGGATTTCTTAAACCCTTAGAAAGCTAATGTGCTTTATTTTTGCATGAAATGCTATGTTTTATGTTGTTTTAGAAATCCCTGAATATATTTAAGGTTTATCTGAGCAAGAATTACTCTTATGCCACTCTGGGCTTGAATGAACTCTATATTTGGCTTGGAAACCTTAATGGATGATTAAAGCATGAATTTTGTGAATTTAGTCCTTTTTGGATTAAATATTTGGGATTTTCAAAAAATGATAATTCTTAGAATCGGTTATTCATAAATTGAATGGAATCCCCCTATTGGAACATTATATGGAAATGTGTTTGGAAACATTAAATTTAATTCTCTTTTCAGATTAGAATTCTGGATTTCTTGAAATGAGTTCCTTTTCAAATTAGTTATTTGGAAAATGATCCAAATGTCCTTATTGAAATATTTTATGAAAACCTTTGGAATCGGGTATTCGGTAAATGACCGAAATATCCTTATTGAAATTCTTGTGAACACTTTTCAAATCGGATATGGGTAAAATGACCCGAATACCATATGCAAGTCTTTTGGAATTGGGTATGGGAAAAAATAACCCAAATGCCCTTGAAAAATGACTTTTGTGATTGAGTATTGGAAAAATTACCCGAATGCTCTTGGAAACTTGTTTTGATATGTGAAAAGAATTCTTTACCCTGTTTCGACATGGTTTTCGAAAAATGATCTCTAAATATGTGATTGACTTTTGGAAAATGACATTTTGATCCCGAATGTTATTTTGTTGGCCTGAAGTGCCCCTTGAATTAATTGATCGGCTCTGCGAAGCCTATGTGAATGATGATCTGACTTGCAAGTCAGTGGGATCAAATTCTGGAAAATGTTATTTTGCCCCAAAAATGTTTGTTTTGAAAATCCTATAGGATTAGATAATATTTTGGCCTGATCAATCAGAAGGGGTTGGTATTGGTAACGTTGAGTATTCAACAAAGACTTTGATCTTTGTACTAGCTTATGTTAGAGATAGATGACCCCAAGTAACCTGATCAGTTTTGGGGATTATCTTACTCCAAACAGAGTGACAGGATATTGAGATGAGTCATCATGGCTAGCCATCTAGTGCCTAGAAATTGTCATGCCTTGTGTGCACTTTGTGATTTGGGTTGTTCACGGGTTGGGCTAGACACCTAGCATTGTTCAACCCCTTGCTATGTCGATGGTGATTGACGTCAGGATTGAAACCCCTGGCTTATGGTAGCAAGTAAATGATTTAGTGTGCTGCGTGCACTTATTGATAGTAGTACGCTACGATGTACTTATTTTCTAGCGATGCACGGATTGAATACGGTAGGTTGCGATCTAAGTATAATGATACATGCAAGTTGGAGTACTTTTTTGGTGATGTACGGATTGAATACTAGAGGCTGCAGTCTCAGTACAATGATACGTGGCACCAAAAGCAAAGGCTGCGGGCTTTGCATACAGGCAGACCTTTTGTTGGAAAAGTACCTGTGATTTTGAAATTAGGGCAATGATTTGAAAGTAAAATATAGGTTTCCAAAAATGTTTGAGTTCTAAATAAACTCTTTCTATGAGAGTTTTGGAATTGTTTTCAGTGAACAAATGAAATGTTTTTCCCCCATAAAAGTTTTATGTACTCTATTTCTTTACTAAAGTACCAGCATACACGGGACTCACTGGGTGATTTGTCACTCACACGTATCTTTTATCTTATCCTTTTGTAGGATCTGGAGTCGAGCAAACCTACAGATAGAATGACGATACCATAGTGTCAGCAGTATAGGTCTGGAGGACTTCCCTTTTGATTATGTACTTATTACTGTTGTAGCTTGGGATGGCATGTATGAGATTCTTTGATATATTTGGCCACTAGTATAGGATATTGTATGAGTTTGGACCTCATATATATTTACTCTGTTGGTTTCATTATAAAGACCTCTTACCTGGAAAATTGGACGGGCGACACCCAGTGTTTATATACTTTCGCTGTTATCTTTAGTAGGGATGTTACATCGGAATAAGGAAAGTCAAAATTAAAAGACTATAATAAGTATCAACATCATATACCTCTTCATCACATATAGTCCTATATTCCCCAAAACATCTAAATTTTCTTGTTAACATAGACTTTCTCTCACAAACTTATCAAAGTTATCATTATTATAACACACTGGGATAAAATTTCCTCCCATATCAACGCATCATTAAAGTCATCAAAAATAGGTTCCTCAAGTCAACCCCCAGTGTTCTTGGTAAAGTCTATCCTGGATCCATCCACAAAACCAAAAACTCTATCCTCGAACTCAGGCCACTCGGGAGCCTCTCGAACTTTCTTCTTTCCTTTCTCCTCTATTTTTGAGGCTACCTCTCGAAGTTCCTTAAAGGCTATTGCAAGCCCACTTTTCAGCTCAACTATCTCACTCTCCAATCTAGATATCTTACCATCAAACTCCCTTGAATCCTTACTAGCTATGTCTAGGGTAAACTCCACTAGAGGTAGGGTTGGAGGGAGGTTCCACTATTTCCTCCACCTTCTTCTCACTATAAAAAATATTCATCTCTTATCCTCCCTCGCTATTAGGAACTAGGTCGATTACTTGTATAGATAGATCTATCATCATAATATCACTATTGCCCTCGGCTCAAGAACCTCAACCTCTTTAACTATCTGAACCAGGTACCTCCTCCTCACCCTCATTATTCTCAAGCTTAATAGGTTAGAAACCTCCTCTTCCATCTCTCCATCACTGCTCTCCAACTTGAACCATCTCGACTCAGGTTCTGACTCCATGTCAAAGGAAAGTGGGCCTACTATAGGGACTAGGGCAGGTGCACTACAAAAACTTGGTGGCCAATCTAGCGTAACTGAGGCAAATTTTTTAAGCATCCTATAAACAAAGTACACAAGTTAGTACCAGATCAAAATTGTTAATATATAAAATCAAAAAGATTATATAAGCCTAAACCTAGGCTTTAATATCACTTGTACCACCATACTACCAATATACCTTGAAAGATAGGGATGTCGCCCCGTCAAGAGGACTAGAGGTCTTTATAACGAGGTAACAAAACTCAAAAGAAAATAAACTGTCCAAATTTTTTATATCAAAAAATTTATACAAGTCTCAAGCTAACAAAAACAAACATCTCAACAGAAAAATAAATACAATAGAATATCATAATAAACCCCAGTCTCTCCAAAGAATCACAACCTTTGAAGTTGTCGACCTAAAATCCTGATAAAAGAGAATGTGAGAATATCTTTTCAGTAATTCCTGTATATGCTCATATTATTCCAAGGCATTTCACAGATGAAGAGTCGAAATAGTTGAAAGGTGTTTGCAAGTCAAAGTTCACTTCTTTTCAAAACAATGGGTGGTATTTTATATAACTTTTGCTGGCTAGCATATCTAAACAATTTTCAAAAAATCGACCACTCAACAATAAATACGTAGGCAATGAACCCCTGCAACATTGCCCTTGCCATGAAATCCTACATCATGATAATACAAAGTAAAACCCTATATAACTGTGCAGTGGGTGATTGACCTATGATAGGGCTTAAATTAGTCATATATTTCCTAGTTATTTGAGGCTATTTTGTAATACATTTTGTGCAATAACTAGTCATATTCCTTCATATTTGAGATTTTACCCTTGAAAAGGTATTTTGTGCATTATTTTAGATTTTAGGGGTAAAATAAGATAAAAATGTCGTAAAACAGATCAGAGGTGATGTCGGCCAGGACAGGGGAACTGGCGCTGGCCACGTGCTATTAGCAAGCACTTTGAGGCAACAAAAAACCAAGAAAACAGAGTAGAATAGAACTAAACCGGCGCTGGCTAGGAGGCCAGAGGCAGTGCCTCGATTTTCGTACGCAGTTTTTGGTTATTTGTGTAGTTTTAGTATTTTCCTACTTCTAGTCGGCCAGAGACCCTAGAGGAACGAATTTAGGCACGTCAAAAGCCTATAAATAGAGGGAAAACACAAGGAAAAAAGGGAGAATTTAGAAATTAAAATAGAAAATCACTCAAATAAAGGAGGAATTCTTTAGTTCAAGAAGGATTTTACAAGAGGGTCTACGAAGGAAGAAGAAGGAGGCTTGTCTATGAGTGCTTTCTTTTAACTTTGTTTTCTTTTTCTTGAACAATGATGTATTAATTGTTTTATTGTAATTTGACATTATTTTATGTATTCATAGTTTTTAAAGTTACTTTGATCTTTTGATTAATTGATTGTTATTCTTGGTATTTAATTACTTGTGTTTATTACGAGATTAATTTATCGTTTCTTTCCATTAACTTGCTTGGAAAAGGGGTTGATGGTGGTTTCAATTCATTAATTTCATATTTTTTGTCTCTTAACTTGCTTGGAAAATGGGTTAATTCTGAAGAACTAGGTAATTAAAGGTTAATTGATGTTTGCCAAGATATGGATTCATTGGTTAATTACATGTTTTAAATTTGCCAGAATATAGAGATTTAACTAAGGATTGTGTTTAATGCATCTTTTGGGTGAATTAGTTGAGATAGGATATGTGATGATAATTTGTCTAAAAGACAGTGATTTCATGGATTGGAAAAGAAGTGAATCTATATTAATCCTTTATGATGCCAAGAGAATTAATTAGTTATGATAATGATTGGGTATTTTAAGATCATGTTTGTCAAAATAATGGTTTGAGTTATATACTTCTCCATCATTGACATGTATATATTCTTTTATTTTATTTTATTTTTCAATTATTTTTCACTTTATTTAGTCAGTTAAACAATGATAGAAAAGTGATTAATGCATACTTGTTCTTGGAGGATCGACACTCGTTTGAACCCTATGCTATGCTTAATGAAGAGTACGCTTGCTCATATGTGTAATTTGGGGTTAATGTTTTAATTTAAACTTGATTGGGAATGTCCTTATTTTTATATGATTTTTATACCTAAATTCAAACACATCAACCTATGGGTGAGATACTCCTTTTTCTCGATGCACAAAATAATTGGATGTCCAATCCCAGAAAACAGTCCACCTGAACTGAGTTACTAGCTCGGATCGGCTTGACTTACTAGAATTAACGTCTTATCCAGTCAAAGCTCATCTCCCAAAGGTGGCCACTAACTTTGGGATTCACCCTAACTTACAAAGACTAGCCCTAGTACCTGATATTTATTGAGTATTCAACGAAACATCATCCCGCTCAAGGATTATTCTCAAATCAACAAATTAGAATCCTGCTCAAGGATCAATCTCAAACAATCTCTCTCAAATCTTGGTCCAGTAATCATGGTTTTTAAATAATTTGCTTGAAATTGTTTGATTAACAAAAATATTATTTTATTGAAAAATATTTATTTTAGCAAAAATATGTTATCAGAAAAAACATCTTGACCATGTTATGTTTTAAAAAATCATACTTTGTTTCAGTATCATATCATACATAAATTTCAAACATAGGCATTTAACAAATAAAGTTTTATGCAATGACTTACTTAAATCATCTCAGTTAGATATGCAAAATCAACTACTTTGATCTTTAACTTCAATTATCACTCTCATATAAAATCATATACTACTACAATCAAACACCATTCCAAAACATAGTATTGCCATTAAAAGTATCTAAGTCAACAAGACTCATGACTCTAACCACATATTCTCCATTTATAGGTATACATCGAGCTCATCATACAAAAACCATCATTTTCATGTTATTCCAATTCTTACATGCCCAAGTCATATATAAGTTAATCTAAGGATCAAACTAATTTAGACTAATCAAGCCATCAAACATTGGTATCAATATTCCCCGTCTCAAGCTCATAACCATAAACTAACATTTTACTCATCGAAATATCTAACTAAAATCCAAATATTCCATGACTATAACATTGACAAAATATGGTCAGTTGAATCAGAATATTATATGCTATTTAATAGGTATCAAACGAATCATATACTTAAGTCATACATCAAATCATTCTCATCTTATAACAAAATGCTTAAATGATCCAAATTACTTCAATGCAGAGAAGAACTATGGGAATTAAAGGGTGATTCCTTTGTGACACAAAGTGAATCCACTTGAGAAGCAAAGTAAATTATCTACCCTATCAATAAATATTAGTCAATGAGGCCTTGCTGGATAGTGTGTTCACATATTTATAAAGAAGAAAGGAAAATCTGCCTTTGATTTCAGCCAAGAAGAAAAGAAAAGAAGAAAAAGAAAGAAGAAGATTTGATTCCTAGAAAGGTCTTTGTAGTTTTGTGTTTTCTTGTATGAAGAAAGAAGTGCAAGCAAGAAGGCCGAAAGAAAGTTGGTAATGAGCTTCACTTGATATGTTGGTTTCATGAATATGTGTGTAGATTGAAAGAGAGCGTAGATGAGAAGAACTCATGGCATTGAGTAGTGTAATAGTGAATGACAAAAACTATTGTGTCCTTCTTTTGGTGTTTTAGTACTGGTGCAATTGAGGGTGTGTGTTTTGGTTTTGTTTGATTTTATGTGTGTGTGTGTGTATGTGCTAGCCAAAAGTATGGCTAGGGTAGAATGGTATTTGTTGTGTAGAATATTAGATAGATTACAATTCTATCTAAGAAAAGATAGGATAAAGGATTGGGTGTTTAAAGGTCTGAAGAACTCCTTCCTTGCTTTGGTTTCTTGAATAAAGGAAGGAAGAAAAATGCAACTTCATTTATGCTCTAGGCTAGCCGAAAGAATGAAAGAAAAAAAGCAGAAGTATGGTTATCTAAAAAAGAGAAAGGATTTTAGCTTTTGCTTAAATAAAAATCTGGTTAGCAATAGATAACATCTAAATTATTTAGATAGGTTTATCTCCTATCTTCTAGAGTTCAAGTTGAGTCAAAATATCTCTCTAAGTGGCGGCCAAAGCTAGGAATTTTCCAGAAAAATAAAAACCATGAGAAATAAAATAAATTGTAGTAAAGATGATTAAATAACTTTGAAGAAATGCAACTTGTATTTTCTTTCTAATAACTTAGACTTAAAAATTTCCAAGTAGAAAAAGTCCTAGTGGCAACTAAAAATTCTAGATTAGCTGATGTTAACTGATAGAGGCTAAAATCATCATTATTTTACAAGTTGTTTGAGACTGTTTTGAGATACTTTTGTTGTGATAACTGGGCATATTCCTTCCTATTTGACATTTTGCTTGTAAAAAATATTTTTGATAAATTTGTGCAGATTTGAGTAGATTTCAAGTTAAAAGTGAAAGATTCTAGATTGGACCATGCGCTAGGTCCAGATAATGCACTTGGTGCTAGGTCTGCTCTAGAAAAAAGGAAATTGAGGAAAAAAATAGATTGGAACCAGCGCCAGGTGGACCGAATGGACCCGGTGCCAGGTCCATTCTGTACAGAGGTGGTTGTGCACGAATTTGGTATTTTTCAAAGGATTTTGGTTTTTTCTGAATTCTACTCGGACTTCTTAAGCAACGAATTTTGGTATCAAGGAGGCTTATAAATATAAGAAACAAACAAGAGAAAGGTGATTTGAATGATCTAAGCTAGCTACTCAATCACCACTCAAATGAGCATTGTTCAAAGGAAGTTTTCAAGAGAAAAAGAAGGGCTCATCTATGAGTTTTATCTTTTATCCTTTCTTTACCTTTCTTTAACAATGATGTGCTTAATGTATTGATTGTAATTAGATATTATTTTGGATATTATGATTTTGAGTTAATTGAAATTTTTCATCAATCTATTGTTATATTTGGTATTTGATTACTTCTTATCATTGGTTAATGATGTGAGTTCTTCTAATTGACTTACATAAAACGATGTTAGGAGTTTCATTGCATTGATTTTGTATTTGTCAAATCTTAATGGAGTTAAATGATGAAGTTAAAATTATAGAACTAAGTGACCAAAGATTAGTTGATTTCACCTTGACAAAGAGTCATTAGCTAATTTCATGTTTGTAAGGAATTGAGATTCATGCATATTTTTGTTAGGATGGCTTGATTGACAAATCTACTAATTGAATCAAAATATAGTGATGAGCTTAATGCATGTTTTGGTTATGTTAGCTTGATTGACAAATCTGTTAATATGAATCAAGATATAGTGATTTTACGGATTGACAAACGAAGTGGAATTTATCTTTATATTCGTTCATGAAGCCAAGGCGTCAATTGATTGTGATAAATGTTAATTGATTCAATCTTGTGTTTTTAAGATAACTGTCTTGTTATATGAAATTACATCATTGAGTTATATCTATTTTTATCTTTATTTATTTTCTTTTTTATTCTCTTCTTATTTTATTTGCTAAACAATAAAGATTTGGATAAAGTAAGGTAGGAGCCTAAATTCTCGTGGATTTGATACTTGCTATTCCATGTACTATACGATGGGTGTACTTACCCATATGTGTAGTTTTGGTGGTTGGTATTTTAATTAAATCTTGATTGATTGTGTAATGTATTTTTAATATTTTCTAAATTAAAAAACACGCATTAAGTTTTAGGTGCCGTTGCCTAGTATGGGCACTATCGGAAACACTCGAATCTTGTTGATTTAGTTATTGCTGTATTTGTAAATATCACTAATTTTTGTGTTTTGGTAGTTTGTGAATATTTCTATTTTGTGTATTTTTCTTTTCCTTGTTTTCATGTTATTTTTGTTTGTTTTTATTTTTATTTTTCTTTGAACGCGAATTCAAAACATCATTATGGACAATTATTCATGGACACAATGCTAAAAGAGCTATAATGATGATATGTTGGCAAATTTGCAAGCTCGGATTACCATTTTTAGTGAGACATCGCTAGAAGCTTCAATCAAATCCTTTGTTGTCAACACAAACATGTCCATTAGGTGGCATGAAGAAGCACCCCAATGAATGTGTCATCAAAGAACACAACTAGCCAAGTTGGTTGAAGATGCCGTAAAGGTCCATACACTTGAACAAGAGATTCCCCAAGGAAATGAGAAAGGATATGAGAAACAATTGCCCAATGTAGAAAGGGAGGTATTCAATTCTTCTCTATATGCTAATACTTCTAATTTCTCTTTGTCACATGATTTCATAGGTTCTTCTCCATTCTTGGAAGATAATGGTCCAAATGATGATGTATGGAATTTAACATGTCACAAAAATTTAGATCTATACGTGATTCATCATAAGAATGTTGGGTATCTCAGGCTCGTATCCTATACGGCGCAGCGGAAAATAAAACAAAATACCATCCCAGGACCTGCCTGTGTGTGGAAAACAAGATATACAGATAATAAAGGTAACAACTTTTTACCTTTGTTTGATTGCCTGAAGAATAAAATTTCTTCTTCAAGTCGAGGCGCAATCTAGCAATCCTCTTGATCCAACTTCACGAGAGTCGAACGTCTAACCACTATAATCACAGTGTGTGATTATCTCTAACAGTAATCCACATAGAGGAATACACAAGCACCAAAATTTCCTATGCTAGCAAAAAAAAGTGGTGGCTAGGGCTATTTCACATTTTTAGCAAAACGAGAAAGAGAAAGAAGAACGTTGGTTGTGTGTCTAGGGTTGGAAATTTCGTATATTGTATGTCAGCTAGGGTTTCGTGTCTCTTCTATATGTCACACAAAAAACTTGCTAAAAAATCCTCCATCCTAGAATTCTAAAACAGTTAAAATTCCCTAATTGTAATTGGAAACATCAAGTTCTCACAATTATAATTTGGACCACAAATTATAACTAATTATAATTTGTCCACAACAACTTCTCTTTCTCTCAATTAACCACACTATGTTATCAAATACCGTCTTGAGTTTATAATCCTCTATTGTGTGTGACCTATTAGGTTTCCTAGTCAATTGGTAGAGAACATGAATTAATCCAAACATCTTTGAGATTAATAATCCATAATTAATTAGAATCAATCCTATTAATTCTAATCAGGATTGGTTTATTAATTCATCAATTAATAAACCTATATTCCCAGATCATGAGCGGTATCTAGCAATACATCATGACCACCCAAGAGTCTAAGAAGTCAAGTGGCTTGACATGAACCCTTCAATAACACACTACAGTGCAATTTACTTATTTTCACCATACAATATCTCATTCGGTTTGGAGTACGGAATTAGTGCCAACTCTCTCTACAATTAATTCTGTCCCGAATATAATAGTACTTGTACCAGGAACCCACTACTCTAGATGTGTATTAATTGGAACTATTTCCAATATGCATATGCTATGGCCAAGGACTTCTCGGGTATTAATTCCTATAAGTGGCCGTGAGATATTCACCCCTACTATTAGGAGTGGTAAATCATTTATTGACCATTTCAACTACTTTCGTTTACCTCACAATGTACCTAATATCCATCCTATAGGCGGCCCTCGATCGAGCTCCGGAGATTGGAATCAAAGTACAATGCTCAGCAAATAAAGTACCTTAGAGATATCAAGTCTAAGGATACTTACACGTTTTCTATATTAAGATTATATCACTGGCACTACATAGTTATCCATGTGATTATCTCAAAGCTAGGTCATCCAATGAACTTGTTCCATTAACAAGCATCCATGTGTTAACTTTGAGTATCTCAATACTCACGGATCTGAGAACCACCGTCTGATCAAATCAGGAAGTCTAACACATGCTAGTTTTAACGCATTAATAATGTCTTGTCTCATTAATACTACGACTAGGGACAATTTAAGTACTAACACTATACAGTGTAGTAGGAATCTCATATCATGATCTCTATTATGATTTCCTTAACACAGTGTTGTATTAGGAACTTTATCAAACAGTTATATTACTTAAAAGTAAACAAAAGAAATTGTAAGATAAATAATGTCTTTCATTAAAATAAAATGTGTCATATACAATGTACAAGTGATTGCCTCTAGGGCACAACACTAACAAATAAGCCCTTGGAGGATGTTAACAAAATCTATCCTTCACCCTAATTTCAAGAAGGTAACTTGGTATTTGTAGAAGTATTAAAAAGCAAGAATTTCTTGATCCCATCTTTAAAAACTCAAATACTAAATTTTAAGGGGAATTTCAATTGCGACAAATCTTTTGAAGGGTTAAGTGGTGATTCTCATGTTTATACACTTTAGACATAATTTACAGCTTTGTGTTGGAAACTTGATTTGCATGTCTAAAAGAGTGTTATCAAAGGGGGGTCCTGCATGTATATTCATTGCAACTAATATTCTTCATAAACCCTCTATTTTTCAAAACCCTCTCTTATTTCTACTTTCATCATGCTTATCTTTTTCAAAGGTTTGATGAGTAAGTATGATGAGTGGAAAGCGTTTGTATCTTTGTTTTGTGTTTGAATTTGTTAGATTTTATTTCCCCTGGTAATAAGGAAAATATTTTTCTTCGTAAATGTGGGGGAGTGAGTCGTGTCATTATTTACTTTCTTAGGATTTTTAGTTTTTTTTTTCTTTTATTTCAATGTGTCTTCCTTTTTTTATTATTTTCTTTGTGCTTTTTTTTTTTTGTTGGTCAGAATAAAGTCCTCTTGGACAAGCCCTTCTCTCTATTTCCAGTTTGATATTTATTGGAACTTTATTGCACTTGGGAAGTATTGCTTAAACTTTCTACCCCTTTATTATTTTTAGTCCCTTTGGAGATGCTTTCTTGTGTTAATGTTTTGGCTAATAAGGACATTGTCCAGTTTAAGTACGGGGGAGTGGTTTAGTAATATTTTTTGTCTAAGTTGTTATCAATGATTTTGGTGTTTTCTTGGTACCAAACAATTTTATTGGAAAAATAATTTTGTTGATGTAACACCCATATTTCCATAATGTAGTGGGCTATAACTTTATGGGATGTCGCCTTGTCTAATTACTCAAACAAGGGGTCTTTATAACAAAATTCACTCAATATGCAACGGAAATTTTTCTAAAATAGAAAGTACAAGAATTTGGTTTCTGATACAAACACTCAAAGGCATAACAGGTCCAAGATATAGCATGAGCCTCTGGAAGTCTACTGTACTTTTGCTACGCCTTTAATCCTAAAATATTTAAAGGAGATAACACACGTATGAGCGTAATGCTCAGTGAGTCTTGTGTGTGCTAGTGTTTTCAACTAAAACGATCTCATGAAGAATAATCTCAACATAAACTAGTTCAGAAATTCTCGTGTGAAAACATTCTCAAAACAAGTATTCAAGGATTTCGAGTGAAAATATGTTGATTCAAGTATTTAGGAATTCTAATCTAAGATATTCTAATTCAAGTATTCAAGTATAGTCAGTGCTTATGTCAAGTATTCAAGTCGATGCTTACGCCAAGTAGTCAAGTCAGCGTTTACGCCAAGTATTCAAGTTAGTGCTTATGATAGGTATTTAAGTTAGTGCATATGCTAAGTATTCAAGTTAGTGCATACTCCAAGTATTCAAGTTAGCCATGTATTGGATTTACAGATTGACAAGTTCAAGAAATCAAGAATTCAAGATTCATATTGCTCATCATATTTCCAAAACCATATAGAAGGCTTGCACTTGAGCACATTAGGAAACTATTTTCCATATTAGGAAAACACTTTACCAAAACCGAGATTTGGAAATTAAAAAGATCACGTGAGATATTTCATATCTAGGATATTCAAGAAATTGAGTGCTTGATAATGCTTTCAAATTCAAGTGTAACATGCATCTCATAATATTTCAGGAAAACATTAACTGTATTAGGAAAGCACATGATCGTTTCAGGAAAACATTTAGCTAAAACAAGATTTAAAAAGCGGTGGGACTCACCTCGCGTCCTACGTTATACAATATTTGTAATCCTTAAGCCTTTGCGAGACCTTTAAAGTAGATAACCTACGTCAGTTATTGTTCCAAACTTCTTTTAGTATTCCAAGATTTACAACCAATACATATCGCTAATTACACGTTGCTAAGAAAATTACCAAATTTCCTATTTCTCCATTTCATATCAAAATGGAATATATTTATTGACGTAACTTAATTACTTTTCATTACTCCTTTCTACAAACATATTTTCAAGGCTTTCACATAAATCCTTAATCCTTCATGCCTTTAATAGCTCACATGAAATAAATTCATAGCTTTACTTTCTTAAACCAAAATTTTGCATTTTTCTCACCATGGCACACCTTAATATTCTTGTCACAACTTTTGATTCACAAGTCCAATTGATGCCAAACTAATTCCAAAATGTCCTCAAGAACTTCTTTGATGATTTTCAATTCACAAAATACTTATTACCCTTTTTGTTTCATTCAGTTTTGTCCATAATATGCCAGCACTTCAATCCCGTAACTGAAATGACAACCTTTGGTTTTTATATCATAACTTTTTAGTCACAGCTCCAAATCATGTAAAATTGGTCCCAAATTGATCCTAAGACATTTAGCTACAAGTTTCAAGTCATGGGGTTCCAAAAAAACTAGCAATATTATTCAGTTTATTACTTCTTCAGAGCTGCACGAAATTCTTCCAAAATAGAATTTCTGTTTTGTTCCTTTCCTTCACTTAATCCATTCTCTTTCCTTTCCTATCCCATACATATGTTGTTTAATCATTACAATCCTTTGTTTATCATCTAAACATCACATAATCCTTCTTGATTCCAATCATGCACAGTCAGTATCTTTCATGTTTAAACAACTACAAAACCAACAGCTTTGAATAAAAACAACAATATTCCATTTTTTTCAACAATTATAGCATTTGCTATCTTATTTCCTTCTTCCATTTTTTTGCAGCTATGAATAACTTTTTAAAACATCTTCAAAACACCTTCAAACATCATATAAAACACAGCATACATGCCTCCAAATGCACTACCATACACAGCACATACAACAACCCAAAAACATAGATATTTTCTAAACATAAATCACAATTCATATGAATTTTCTCAATAAAATTCATATCAAGGCAATCCTTATTCTTCATGCTTCAACTTTAATTCATGAAACATAAACTTTTACCTTGTTTATTGATTGCTCTAGGCTGAATATGCTCCAAGTTCCTTCCTTTTTCTCTTCTTCGAATGCTTTCTCTCTCTTTTTCCTTTTTCTCTCAATTTTCTCTAGCTTTTCTTTCCTTTTCCTTTCTTTTTCTCTTCCTTTTCTTTCTCCATTCTCTATGGAGGAAGTTTAGGCTATATTTCAGTCTCTCCACTGCCATTTGCTGGTCAAAATTGTGACAAATTGGTCACATATTGTGGCTAACTTTACACATGTCATTTTCTCAATTTTCCACCATTTTCATTATTATTTCTTAAGCTTATTTAATAAGCTTTTCTAATTACATAATCCCATAAATATTTCACTCCTCTAATGATGTTTTGACACTTGTTTCCATCTGCCAATCATATTCGGCTACTTGTTTCAATTTTGACCGCATTTTAGAATTTTTCTCAGAAATAACAAAAATTCAGATCCGTGTTGGAAAAATATTTTATTCCACCAATAAATTCTATAAATTTCACTGAATTCAATGGTAACATTCAAAATCTTCAATTCTTTCTCAATCTTAAAAAATTTATGGTCAAAATCCCGATCACGGTCAAATTTATGAAAATGCCCCTAATACCTCTGATAGCTCAATTTATACCAAAAATACTCATCTCATAACACTGACCAATTTTTGTTCTTAATGTACCCTTAAATTCTCATTCTACTGGAAGTAGTCGCAATCTGAAGATTTAAGATACAAGTAGAACAAATTCAAAAATTCCATCTAGGTCCCCATAATTTCAAATTTTCAATAATGCCCTTAAATATGTTTATCATATCAAAACGTTCATCTCATTATACTGATCATTTCTTGTTCTAGTCACTTATACAAATTCTTATTCTATAAATAGTAGTAACCAATTAAAGTACAAAAGTGGGGGTTGTTACAATTGAAAGTTTGAAAATTTAGAAATTTAGAAATTTTGGAGATTTTAGAGCTAAATTGAGCTTATTTGTCTATAATGAAGTTATGAATTTTCTTTTAATTTTGTATATGGATTTGTCATTCATTATGGTTGGATTTTTATTTAAAGTTAAACATGTATATTAAGTTGAATTTTGCTAAGTCTTGAGAATTTAAGTTAACATTGGTTATATTTGGTATTTGAGTTTTGTTTTATTCTTCAAGTTAAAATGTGGATAATATGATGAAATATGAGAAGAGGTGTTGACTAATTCTTGTATTATAGATTTAAAGGTTTGCTTGACTTGGAGTTGTGAATAAGGAATGTGAGGAAAATACAAAATTTTTTAGTAAAAAAGGAAAAAATATGAGTTGAAACAAAACATTGAGTTGAAAAAAAAAATGCTTTTATCTTTGAAAAGAAAAGAGAGAGAGAGACCTTTTGTTGAAAAGGGGGGCTAATACGGTGAGTGGAAGAGAAGAAACAAAGAAGCATCTCAGTCTTTTGAGGCTATCCCGAAGGCAAGAAGGTAAGGAAAGAAAAAAGGCAAGAAAGAGAAAAGAGAGGAAAAAACGTTGGAAAAAAATGAAGACTAAAAGGGGGGCCAATACGGTGTGTGAAGAAAAATTCATGCACTTGAGGCTATCAATTTCCTAAATGAAAGAAAAAAATTTTGAGAGGAAGAAAGAGAATGGAGTGTTTTCCTTATCTCATTACTTGAGTTGAGTAAATTTGAGTTTATAATGCTTGAATTGGTTAAATGACTGGGCTTGTGTGATTTATGTTATCTATGTTTTTGCCTACGAAATAGGATGATTCTTTAGTACTAGATATAAGATAGTTTAATTTAACTTTGATGGCTTTGGGATTGTTTGATTTAATACACGAGTTTATCAGGTGTTGAAAAAGTTGAGTAAATGACAAGTTTATATTTAAGGTTAGAAGAAGGCTATGTCTTGATTATGGATGATTTTGGTAAGGAAAAATTTGAAAAATTGTTTTGTCTTGTTCTAGATGCTTAGTGTCTAATTCTTGTTTACTTGAGGACAAGAAAAAGTTCAAGTGTGGGGGTATGTGATATGGACTAAAATCATCATTATTTTACTAGTTATTCGAGGTTGTTTTGAGATACTTTTGTTGTAATAACTAGGCATGTTTCTTCCTATTTGACATTTTGCATGTAAAAAGTGTTTTGGTAAATTTGTGCAGATTTGGGTAGATTTCGAGCAAAAAGTGAATAATTCCATATTAGACCCCGCGCCAAGTTTAGATAATGCACCAGGCACCAGGTCTGCTCTGGAAAAGAGAAAATTAAGGACAAAAGCATATTAGATCCCGCGCTAGGTGGGCCGAACGGACCCAACGCCATGTCCACTTTGTATAGAGGCGGTTGTGCATGAATTTGGTATTTTTCAAAGAATTTTGGTATTTTTTGAATTCTACTCAACTAGACTTCTCAAGCAACGAATTTTGAAATCAATGAAGCTTATAAATACAAGAAAAACACAAGAGAAAGGTGATTTGAAAGATCCAAGCTAGCTACTTCATCACCATTCCAAGGAGCATTATTCAAAGGAGGTTTTCAAGAGAAGAAGAAAGGCTTGTCTATGAGTTTTATCTTTTATCATTTGTTTACTTTTCTTTAACAATAATGTGCTTAATGTTTTGATTGTAATAAGATATTATTTTGGAGATTATGGTTTTGAGAAATTGGAATTTTTTATCAATCTATTGTTATCTTTGGTATTTGACCCCTTGTTATCATTGGTTGTTGATGTGAGTTTTTCTAATTGACTTAGACAAAACGATGTTAGGAGTTTCATTACATTGATTTCGTATTTGTCAAATCTTAATGGACTTGAACGATGAAGTTAAGATTATACGATTAAGTGATCAAAGATTAGTTGATTTCGCCTTAACAAAGGGTCATTAGCTAATTTCATATTTATAGGGAATTGAGATTTTGCATATTTTGGTTTGGATGGCTTATTAACAAATCTGCTAATTGAATCAAAATATAGTGATGAGCTTAATGCATGTTTTGGTTATGTTAGTTTAATTGACAAATCTGTTAATATGAATCAAAATATAGTGATTCTGTGGATTGACAAATGAAGTGGAATTTATCTTTATATTCTTTCATGATGCTAAGATGACAATTGATTGTGATGAATGCTAATTGATTCAATCTTATGTTTTCAAGATAACTGTCTAGTTATATGAAATTGCATCATTGAGTTATATCTATTTTTGTCTATATTTTTGTCTTTTTTATTCTTTTCTTATTTTATTGGCTAAACAATAAAGATTTGGGTAAAGCAAGGTGGGAGCCTTTGTTCTAGTGGTTTCGATACTTACTATTCCCTATACTATACGATAGGTATACTTACCCGTATGTATAATTTTAGTGGTTGGCATTTTAATTAAAGCTTGATTGATTGTGTAATTTGTTGATAATATTTTTTCTACACTAAAAAACACGCATCATTAATTTAATAAATACTAAAAAAAATTTTAAAGAGATAATCAACAATTTTTTAAAAGATAAAACCAGAAATTTTCTTATTCTAATATCCTTGAAAATATATTTTAATTAAAGAAGTTCTAAAACTCCAAGAAGTGGCAGCTAGAAATTTTTTTTTCCAGTATTTCCTTTTTTCTAAAGTCAAGGGTTAAAGAAGAGCAATGATATATATTTACTAGTTGAAAATTAGATTGTGTGCTCAACATACTATTTTTGTATAGATAATATTTTCATTTAAATGATATTTGTGATTTAAAGAATTTAGAAGATAAATTTTCTAGTTTTCTTCACTTAATTTCCAAGATAATCACTCTCCTATATTTTAAGAGTAGAACTCTCAATAGTGGTGGTTGGACATGGGGAATTTCAGCCAAGACATGGAGGAGAAATAGGTAAGGAAAAAAAGAAACAAGAAATACGCAAAAGTTGGATTCGAACTTTGGTCTTAAGGAATAATACATCCAGCTTTATCCACTAGACTACAACAACTCTTGTTTATGTTCTCCCCAACAAATTCTCATCACCCTCAATCAAAATACCTTATCTATCTCTTATCAAAATCTATTCAAATATCTCACTCCTCCACTAGCACAACTACATATCATTATTGCCACAAAAAACAAGTGCACATACAGTCACAAAACCATCAAATACACACACATAAATGCTTTAAGATTTTATTTGCACATGTAAGTAGTAAGGGCAGTGTTAGACGGGGTATTACACTATTGCTCCTAATCTCATTCTCTCTCTTCCCCTTTTCTCTTTTACCTCACCAAAATAGAAAGACCTTTTCTTCTCAACCACTCAGTTTCATTCACAATGGCAGAAACAATATCCCTCCACTATTCCTCTCCTTCTAGCAAAACCAAGATAACACCATCCTTCGCTCCTTTATTGGAGCTCTAGTTTCTCTTTCTATCTGACAAGACTGATATTCACAAACATACCGTGCTCTCTCTTGATCACTCCCCTTTTCTCCATAGAAACACCATCATCCTCTCTCTTCTTCTCTCTTCAAGGTAAGGTAAGTGTCACCCCTCTCCTTCTTGCTCTCGAATCTATCTCTTTCTCTTTTTTCTCTTCTTTCTTAAGAACCTCTTCTCTTCTTGATCATCATAGTTTGCTCATGATAAGGTTGAGTGCGTACAACCCCTCCATCAAAGTAGAAACTCTTAATGCCAAAACGTGACTACTCTCTTCCTTAAGTAAATCTTTACCTCTTGCCTTGTGTTTTATTTCCTTAGTTGTTTTAGGTGGCACAGTGTTCTTGGTTCTTTAATCGTTAAAACATATGAATATATTTAAGGGTATAGTGTGGATATGTTGATTTGCTATCATGTTAAGTGTGGCAATAATGTGTACGAATTTGGGTATAAAAATTATATAAAAATAAGCACATTCCCAATCAAATTTAAATTAAAACGTTAACCCCAAATCACACATATGAACAAGCGTACTCATCATTAAGCATAGCATAGGGTTTAAAATGAATATCGATCCTCAAGGAACAAGTATGCATTAATCCATTTTCTTTCATTGTTTAACCGACACAATAAAGTGAAAAAGAATAAAAAGGAAAATAAAAGAAAAGAAAAGAAAACATACATGTCAAGGATGGAGAATTATGTAACTTAAACCATTATTTTGACAAACATGACCTTAAAGTACCCAATCATTATCATAACTAATCATTCTCTTGGCATCATGAAGGATTAAGATAGATTCACTTCTTTTCCAATCCATGAAATCACTATCTTCTAGACAAATTAGCATCACATATCTTGTCTCAACTAATTCACCCAAAAGATGCATTAAACACAATCTTTGATTAAATCCCCATATCCTTGCAAACTTAAAACATGAAATTAACCAATGAATCCATGTAACACCCCACCTTTTTACTTTCGGTTGGTTACTACCTGTAATAGGATGAGAATTTATATCAACGGCCAGAACAAAAGTTGATCGGTGTATTGAGATGAACACTCTGGAGAAATAAAATTTTGTCGGGACCTGGATGTAATTATTGGATTTGTTTTACCCGAACCCTAAATTTTTGGAAGGCTATTAAGATTTAAAAAATAAGAATTTTAGGGTACTGTAGAAAGAGAAATTGATCAGTGCAATGAGGCGCACGTTTTGGTGCGAATTATGCTACCCGGGGTATCGGGGGCATTTTCGTTATTTTGACCGCGCTCGCGACTTTGACCGCAAATTTGACCAAGTAGAGAGGGAATTGAAGAATTTAAGTGTTACCAATGGATTCAGTGGAATTTTTGGAGTTGGGTAGTGAAATAAAATATTTTTCATTACGGACCCGATTTTGGTCATTTCTGAAGAAAATGAAAAATTACGGTTGGAAATGGGACGTGTGGCTTCTTATAAATGGTGGATGAAAATAAGTGTCGTTTAGTGATTGGTTAATGAGGGCAAGTGTTTCTATTTGATTGGTTGTGATAAAAAAAAAGGAAGAAGAAATAAAGAAGAATGGTCCACAAGAAATAAATAAGAATGGTTCACAAGAAATGCATAAGGATGGCCCACAAGCATGAAAATTTTGACCAAGTTGGACCACCTTTTGACTTCATTTGACCAAGCTTAATTAAGCTAATCTTGATTTGAGTAAGTTAATCAAGGTTGATTATGCATGGCCATGCAAGATTAGAAAATATCTATAATGTTCTAAGAGTTTCTACCTTTTTCTATAAATTTCTTTAAGGTTCTAGAGTACTCTAAAGTTTTCCATAAGTTTCTACAAGTGATGAGTCATCGCCTAAAGCTTTTTAGAAATTGTGGTTCATCATTCCATGTGTACCAATTACATTTAAGCTTCCTACTCAAGAGTCCTACATAAGCCATGGCAAAAGCATGTGATGTAAGGCATTACATAAGCAAAGCTTCCTATACAAGCCTTCTAACATCTATAAATAGGCCATGAAGGCCAACTAAAATGGCTTTAGATAGCCAAAATTTCGGAGCAAACAAGAGAGAAAAGGGAGAAGCGAAAAGAAAAGGAAATAGAGAAGAAAGAGAGGGAGAAACCGGAAATAGAGAGGAGAGAAAGAGAGAGAGAAAAGCAAGAAGATGCTTGGACTGTCTAGCCTCCAAACGTAGCAAAGAAAAGGTAAAGATCTACCTTACTTGAAGTAAAGTTATTATATAAAGCAAGGAGATCATTTTGGTATATATATTGTGAGAAGTTTATGTGTGATAGTTAGGTGAAGTTGTATGAAAGCTATCCTTGTGTGCAGAAAATTCTGGGAGGTTTTGTGTTCAGTAAATATGTAACGTTTCTGGATTTGAATGAAGCAGGCATATATCTTTGTAGCTAACGATCATAGAGACGTTTTAGCACAAGTTTGATGTTAATCGGATTTACGGATCAAAAGTTATGGTGAAAATAGTAAAAAGTGCCAAATCAGTGACGGGATTTTTACTACTAGAACTTTGTGTGCAAAACTGAACAGAATGGACAATAGAATTGGTATTCCATGAATTGGAAATAGTAAAGGAATGTCTTAAGGATATTTTACAATCGGTTTGACATCATTTGGATTTGTGGATTAAAAGTTATGGGCAAAACAAGTTAGGGTGTCAAACTGAAAAATTGCAGAATGTTAAGGAAAGAATGAATAGTGAAACTAAGTCAAAAATACTGAGGCTGTTTTTGCCCAGTATCGTGATGCTGGAACCAGAAACCTAAAAACGGCCTATACTGAATTAAAGTTAAGAGTCTCACGGTCATTTTGGTATATCATGGAGCCAAATTGGAGCTGTAAATTAAAAGTTATGTGCAAAACAAAATGGTGTGTCAAACCAGTGAAATTCTAGAGAAGTAGTCCGAAAATGAATGGACTTAAGGGTGATTAATTATGTGATTTTGGACAAAACAATTAGGGAAACATGAAGTGAATCCCTTGTTTATGAAGTGAGGAAGGATGTGGAAAAATAAAAATAAAAGAATTGATCAAACGATGGAAAAACGATGCGAACGAAAGTTGAACGTTTTTCTTAAGTATCGGCTAACTGTCGGCCCGAACGGCTAAACGACGGTTGAACGTCGGCTAACCGTCGGGCACGTCGGCTACCTGACGGCTATTTTTTGGCCAAACACCAATTGACCCGAAAATAATGTTTGGTGTAGGTTTAGCGACAACTAGCTAACGAAATGTCAAAAACGGTAGGAACGGAGGTTAGACGGTCGTGAACGGAATGAGTGGCTTAGGACACGATGTGAGTTCTATTGATTTCTAAACCTTTTTAAAGGCTAGTGTGCTTTGATTTGCCATGAAATGCTATGTTTTATGCCATTTTGGAAATCCTTGAATATGTTTAAGGTTTACATGAGCAAGATTTGCTTTTATGCTATTTCGGACTCGAATAAATTTCATATTCAGCTTGGAAACCTTACTGGATGTTTAAAATACGGATTTTGTGAATTTAGTCCTTTTAGGATTAAATATTTAGGATTTCTGAAAAATGGTGAATGTTGGAATCGGGTAATTGGAGAATAATATCCTTATTGGAATATTTTATGAAAACTCTTAGAACTCGGGTATTCGGTAAATGACCGAATTATCCTTATTGGAACTTTTGTGAACATTTTTGAAATCGGGTAAGGGTAAAATGACCCGGATACCCTCAAAAAGTCTTTTGGAATCTGGCATGGGTGAAATGACACGAATACCCTTGGAAAATGATTTTTGTGATCAAGTACGGCCCCAGATAATAAGAAATGTTTTGATTTGAAAATCCTGTGGGATCAGATGACCCTTTGGCCTGATCAGTCAGATGGGGTTGGTGTTGTTGCGTTGAGTACTCAACAGGGACTTTGATCTTTGTACTAGCCCATATTAGAGATTGACGACCCCAAGTAACTTGATCAATTCTGGGGATTGTCTTACTCCAAACAGGGCGACAGGACATTGTGACAAGTCGTCCCTTGCTAGCCGTTGTGAGCCCGGCAATTGCCTGTTGATTATGATTGGTGGGTTGTTCACATGAGACCGAGCGGGGACACTCGGTGTGTTCAACCCCTTGCCACCTCAATGGTGATTGGCGTTAGGATTGGGACCCTTGGCTTATGGTGGCAAGTAAAAGATCCCTAAGTGCACGGTGAGGTACATTGGTACGCTGCTCACCCCTCTGGCATGACACGGGTGACGTATTGTAAGGCGCAGTCCCTGGCACAAGAAACTGTGTAGCCGAAGGCGAAGTTTTTTGCCCTTTGCACACGGGTCGCATTTCTAGATGGGGAAGAACCCGCAATTATTGAATTGGGGGGCCGTGTGTTTGAAAATTACTATTTTTCGAATGTACAAGATAACTTGATCTGAAATTTACCAATTACTGCTATTTCGCTGTTATATAATTTACTTCAGTAAATATTTTGAAAATCGACTCTCTTTTAAGGGAAACACTAGCACACACTCGGGACTCACTGGGTGATTTTTCACTCACATGTGTCTTTTATCTTACTTTGTTTTGTAGGATCCGGAATTGGAAGAATCTATGGATAGAGGATGATACCACAGTGACAACAGAATAGGTCCGAATGTCTCCCCTTTGGACCTTATATACTCTATTGATTATTCGTTATAAAGACCCCTTGTCTGGGTATCTGGACGGGGCAACACCCAATATTGGTATGCTTCTGTTGTTACCTTTAGTAGGGGTGTTACAATCCATATCCTGGCAGACATCAATTAACCCTTAATTACCTAGTTCTTAGCAATTAACCCCTTTTCCAAGTAAGTTAATAAACAACAAATATCACTTTAATGAATTAAGACCACCATCAATCCCTTTTCCAAGCAAGTTAATAGAAAGAAACAATAAATTAATCTCATAATCAGCATAAGTAATTAAATACCAAGAATAACAATCAATTAATCAAAAGATCAAAGTAACTTTAAAAATCATGTATACCGAAAACAATGTCAAATTACAATAAAACAATTAATACATCATTGTTTAAGAAAAGAAAATAAAGTTAAAAGAAAGCACTCATAGACAAGCATTCTTCTTCTTCCTTCGTAAACTCTCTTGTACAATCCTCCTTGATTTGATGAATTCCTCCTTGAATTTGAGTGATTTTGTGTTTTGCTCCTTGAATTCATGCCTTTAACTTGTGTTTTTCCTCTATTTATAGGCTTTAGAAGTGACTAAATTCGTCCCTCTACGGTTTCTAGCCGAATAAAGTAAGAAAATACCAAAACTCTTAAAATTGCCAAAAATGAGCACGAAAATTGAGGTACCACCTCTACACCAGTGCACAGCTGGCGCCGCCTATCCTGCCTAGGGCCGGCGCCGGTTGCATGCTGTCTCTCTATTCATTTGTCAAATTTTCTTGATTTTCGTGCCAAGTTCTTCCAATGGGTAGCCAACGCCACCTCTAGGCTCCCATCCGATGACGACTGTGTTCTGTTCAGCCCCTGTTTTGCCGATTTTTTATCGGCCCGAAGTGCGTGCCCGTAGCACATGGCCGACATAGCCTCTATTCTGTTTAGCGACAATTTTACCTTTTTTTATCCCAAAAATCTGAAATAATGTACAAAATACATTTCTAAGGGTAAAATCTCAAATATGATGGAATATGACTAGTTATTTCACAAAATGTATCACAAAAATGGCCTCAAATAACTAGAAAATATATGGCTAATTTAGGCCCTCTCACATTTCCCCACACTTAACCCTTTGCTTGTCCTCAAGCAAAGTATCAAAGACAAGTAGAAAAACACAAGTTTTCACCAAATCACTCAATCAATTTCAAAATAATATTTCCAATGTTTTCTTTATTCAAGACAACAAAACATATGTTACTATACCTTTTATAACAAATGCAAGACTTGTGTAAGTGAAGAATGACTAGTAGAACCATCCCAACACTCAACATCATTTTCAAACTATTGGAAAGAATTTAGTTAAAATGAAATATGCATTCCATAAGCTTACATAAGCTTACTTTTCATACACTCTCTCCACTAATCTGAGACATATCATGATTTTACTTGGGTCAAGTAGGACTTTTAAGCTTGTAATGTAAGGCTAAAGGGTTTGTAATGTAGCTGTCAAACGAAGGATATAGGAAAATCAAATATCAAAGAAGATGAGAGTTTGCAAGAAAAGGATAAACAACATGTACCAAATAGATTCCAAACTTTTCTTGCTCTCCTATCACAAAACCAATCAAAAACCCATAACCTTGTATAGCAATCATATTACAGTTCAAGCAAATCTTACGTTCTTTTCATTAATAGTTCTCAACTCATCAATCATATTACACAAGATCATCAAAATTTTAGCAATGGCGCCTTTCAAAAATACCTCCATGATGAAACAGAAAAATATCTTATTCCAACTCAACTAACATTCTTCATGTGCTCTTCTTTTTCTTTCAGCTTTTCTTTTCTTTTTCTCTTCTTTTTAAATTCTTCTTTTGTTTGTTTCTCAGTTTTTTCTTCCAACATTTTCTAGCAGCTTTTTGTTTTTCTCAATCTTTCTTTTTCTTCCTCCTTTCTCCTTTCACAATTCCAACTCAACACATGATGCGTGACTGAAAGTAACAAGTCATGACATTTGCACAAGCATTCTCCCTCATAGTTCTTCTACTTGTACTTTTATCCATCAAGAGCAATCAAAGATTTGGAAGGTAAGTCAAACTCTTAGAAAGAAGTAATGGACAAAATATGATAACGGGTTTAAGAAAGAAATTAACAGTTTAGGCTATAAAATAGGCACTAGGGATAATATAAAATAGGTAGGCTTGAAAAGCTCAAACTATCCAAAGAAGGCATATTACCGTCATTTCTAAGTTAAATCATGAATGTCTTTCTTATTTCACCTCGAAAGGTATTCAAGTAAGTTCTAGAATGCTCAGTGAATTTTAGCAAAAAAACAGATGTAAGAACAATGTAAAGTATTTGATCAAGAACTACTTAGTCCAAGTGCGTGTAAAAAAGTCATGCATAAGTCACAAATGATATAGAATATATGCTCTATGATCTAGCACAAAGACATGCATTAAAAATACATCTTGAAAGCTCAAAAAAATCAAGAAAAATTTTAAAAAATTTGCTCAAAAGGTTTAAAAAATTTCAAGAAGAATAAAGCATAGAAGAATTCCTATTCTAACCACTCCCCCACACTTAAACTGAATATTGACCTCAATGGCCGAACAAATAGAGCAAGGAAATATTGCCACGAGACCAAAAATAAAGGGGAAAATAGAAGAAAGAAAATACTTCCATTGCAAATTAGCTCCAAAAGTTCCAAACTTTTAAATCTTCAAATTCTCAAAACTTTCAAGGAACTTGCAACAAAGTTATTTTTCAACAAAAAAACTTTTAAACCAAAATTTTCTAAAGTAGCTCAATACTAAGAAAACACCAAGATAATTAATAAAAACTTGGTCAAAGAATATCACCAAACCACTCCTGTGAAACCCCACCTAAAGCCAACCCTAGAGTAAGGGGGTCGGGATGCATATCATATTATTTTGCAAGAATACATATGTTTTTGAATGATTTTATGTGTTTTAGAATTATGATTTATAGGTTAAAAGGCTTAGTTATGCTTATTGAGTAGGAAGGGTAGAACAGTAATTTTGCTTGAGGTCAAAATAGGAAAATGGCTTGAGGTTTAAACAAGAGGAATATTTGGGTGAGAAAATAAGAACAAGAGTTGTTGTGATTAAGTAGTTAGAGCTTTGTGAATTAATCTCTAAGGTCATGAGTTCAAATCCTATCACTTAAGTTTTATTCATGATTATCTTAGTTAAGTTTGAATTTTTGTTTTCTTAAATTCCTTAAAGATAGAAATGTTATCTTAGAGGAGACATGAAGAGAATGTCTTAATCCTATCATCATGTCCCAAAAAGAATTTCGGAAGAATTCTTGTCCTTTATATTACCTCTAGCTTATCCTAACATCTTCACAAATTAAATTTATTCAAAATTCATCAAAATTCATCTTTTAATTCCAGAAAATTCTGTGAGGATTTCTTGGCTTTGAATTTTAAAAATTGATCTTGGAAGTTGGAGGGTTGACCAAAAATAGGAGAGGAATTAGGGAGGGTTCCTAAGGGAAATCAATCATCATGGCAGAACCTTCAAACTCATCTTCATAGTGTTCATGTTCTTGATGAAGAAAACCAGGAAATTTTCTAGATTTTTGAGTAGCCTAGCTTTCAAAAAATTCAGCCAGCTTCCTTACTCATTTACTGCCATAAAAATGACCAATTCATATAGCTTGAAGATTGAAATTTCTATGCAAATTCGGATGGCACAAAAACTGTACAAACCAGAAAAAAATTCTGGGCAGTTTCGCTGCACAACAACCTGAAAATGAAGCTGTTTTTCCTGTCATCAACCCAACAAAACTCCACTGCTTTTTCTCTAGAAAGAAGGTTGGAAACCAGCCTTAAAATGCCCTCAAACACTCCTCAAAACTCTCTACAAATTGGGTTGAAGAAGTGCAGAAATTCTACACAGGAAAATGCAGCAAACCATTCGAACCTTGAACACAATGAAACCAGAAAATTTCCAGCTTTGCCTCCTTAGGCCTAGACCAAAAAAACCACCCTCAAACCTCTGTAAAATGAACCTTGTTCAGCCATGGACTGAACACCATTAACCTTTCCACTTACCTTGAACACTTGGACTCCATAATCATACCTCAAATATCTCCTAAGATCACTCCATTCAAACTACATTTGAACTTCAAAAATTTTCATAATTTTGCTCCATGAAAACACTCTTGAATTAAGCTACTAAACCATAATTTCCTCTACCATTAAGCTTTAAATTGTGGCCAGCCTTAAGGCCTCATCAATCTTCATTCATTTCAGGATAACAAACCATTCCATCCGGCTCCATTGAAGCACAAAGAAACCTCCATCAATCAAACACCATTAACATATCCTATACCTCAAACCACTCCTCAATTCCCTCCATTTGAATTTCAAACAAAATCAGCTTATTCTCTTCTATCCTAGATGAAAACTGATACTCCCAATTCCCCTATACCATTCGGCCAACATTCTCCCAGATTTCGTGCAAACCATTTCTCAAACTCTTTCAATTTTCACCAAGAACACCAAGAACACACACTACATTCCTTCAAGCCAAAACCCACTCTAAACACCTCCAATCACTCTCAAATATGCCAAATTACTCCAACATACTCCCCAGTGATCATTTCTGGTATTTATGACACAAAATCTAGCAAACAAGAAAGTGCATTTGGATCAAAAACCAGTTGTTTCTTGAAGGTCTCAAGAACATCATCAAGGTAACCAAGAACAACACCTTTGTTCAACCTCTTCCATTTAACCTTTAATGTACCATACTAATGATCTCCTTCTCTCTCTCTCTTGGCCGAAATGGTTGATTAACAACCATGGCTGTTTTTTTCCTCTCTTGGACAATTCAAGACTCTCAATCGCGTGGACCTTCTTAAATCTTCATTAAAGTAGTTGTCAATCAAGTATTTCTCCTTAATCCTCCTTTTTAATTCTACATTCATTTCTCTTTGATATTGATAGGAAGAATAGAATATGAATGGGGGATTGAGTGTATGCATATGAATGAAGGGGATGGGATTAGGATACGAGAATGGTCGTATATGACTAAGCTATATGAATTTTCTTGGGAATCAATGTACATTCATCATGTCTTATGAGAGTTATGGATGTTTAAAGCATGTTCGATGTTATGACACCTATGGTGAATTGGATTTTTATGTTCTTATTTCTATTGAATCCATGATTGATGATTATGCCTAGTAGGGATTTGGCCATGTGATAGTATGTGTTGATTTAAGCCTATGTTCATGAATGGATTAGTTTATTGCTTGATGTAGGAGAATGTGTTCATGAATCTTCTTTAGAAATAGGAAAATTATGATTATTATCTTGTTAATCCTAGGTTATTTTTAGTAACAAAGTTTATTACCTTAATTAAAATTATTACTATACTTTTTCTTTCTAAAGGGTTTTGAAATGCCTAAGAAGTTTTGGAAATGGAATATTAAATGAAATATGAATATCTTATTGTTCAAATAAACAATATCGTTTGAAAAAAATTATATATATATATATATATATATAACAATAAATAAAATCTTTTAAATAAAATATTAGAATTACTTAATGATCTTGTAGACCTTAGTTAAAACTTTTACCTATATTCACAAATATTAATTATATTAAAATTTATTTGTTATTTATTAATAAAAAATTTAATATAATTCATTTATTATTAATTTTATTTATTACTAATTATTTATTATCTATTAAGTATTAATTAAAAAGTAATTGTAAATTATTATTTATTTTAATAATACTATTAAAAAAATTTACCATTTATTAATATTATGTAGGACTTAGTATTATTCAATATTTAAACACTAGTTTATTTATTAGTAATAATACTCAGGATTTATTATTTAAACCTATAACTTATTAATAATTATTTTAGAACCCCTAGTTATTTTAACATATCAAGCTAGATTTATTTTATAAAATCCATTATCATCTAGCCTTAAAGCTTAGGACATTAAGGTCATGGTTGTAATTAGTTGAACTAGGAATTATTTATGTAAGGCAAGTATAGCTCGAGTATAACCTTATGCCTTGTGTTTACCCCAGGCGGGGTTAGGTCAGGCTTGGAGGATTTTTGAGTTCAAGCAAGCAAAGGATCAGGTAAGCTCTTGCAAGGAGTCATTTGAAGACCAATTATTGTGGCAAGCCAAAATTCGATGTGTATGATCATTCGTTTTGTAAAGGCAATTAAGGACAGTTTTTCCTTTTTACTTCAGTCAAACGAATCATTTGAAAATTAAACAACCAATTTTACACAAAATGCTAAACTTTTTCTAAAACCCAATTTGGACAAGAATTTTAGAAACCTTTAATTGCTATTTCCAAGTAAGTAAATGTATGATCAATTTTCTCCCAAGTGGAACAATCAACGTTGAATACTCAATAAGGGTAGACTATTAGGACTAGTCTTTGAAGGGTTAGGGTAAGTCTCTCCGTAGGTGTTCACCTCTGAGGGGTGAGTCCTTCCCGGATAGGATACCAGTCCGGTTGGTCATACCGGTCCGAGCTAGTAAGTTTCAGTCAAGTGAACTGTGTGTTTTCATAGTGGACAACCAGTAAGCTTGGGTGTAAAAATGGAGGAGTATCTCACCCGGTAGGCCGTACACCTACCTTTTGTCAGTATGCTCAACGTGTGGCATTCTGACCATTATATGGTCATGGGGCCGAACGTGTGATAACTCATGGCTACCTCTTTGGATGGTTGTATTTATTGTGCACATGTATGATTTGAAAAGCAAAACACCACTCTTTGTTTTTAACATTTATTTAATACTGCTAACACTTTCTCTTACGAAACTTTTACAACTGGCATACATGAACTGTTTTACCTGGAACTCTCAAAGCACACACAGACTTACTGAGATTTTTATCTCACCATCTTTTATGCCATGTTTTCAGGACAGTCCTGCTGGGAAGGTCATTAGCTAGATTGATGCTTGTGATTCTGAAGACTCTTTGATTATTTTCCTTATGTAATGTTTTTAGAGATTGTAGCAGATAATTTATTTTGAATTTTTTCATGTGTTATTGGGTTGTAATAAGTTTAATTTTAATCTATTTCTTTAATTTTATTTTATATGACCTAGTTATAAGGGCCCTTTGTCTTATGGATGGGGCGACATCCCCGGCCCTAGGTAGTAGGGTGTTACAAGTGGTATTAGAGCCTAGGTTTAGGCAAATATTGACAGTATATGCTTTGTTTTATTAAGTTTAAATATTTTGACTAACTTTTCTTGTTTATGCTATAGGATGGTTAGAATGATTAGGACTGCAAGGAAAGGGTAGCAATGGCATCCTCCCATCCCTATCCACCCACAAGACTTACCAGTGCCTGAGCCTGCACCTTAGCCTACTCCACAACTAATTATACCCCTGGATGATAGCAGTGACGATGAGGTCCAGGTTATCGAGCCATCCCCAATACCTGTGAAAGACTTTGTTACTGACAGTGAAGACGAGGAGATTGACATGGAATATGTTCCCCTTCCTTCTAGTCCCATAATTGACTTGACAGCTGATAGTAATGACCCGGGGGAGATAGATTATGAATCTCCACCTAGACTTTCCTTTATACCCCCACCCAACCATGATAAAACAGGGGAGAGTTCTAGGAGACCCGGGAAGAAGCCAATGAATGGGTTTGCGAATGGGGTTGGATAGACTTCTCTAGGAATTCTGGGGGATGGTTGTATGATGCTGACTTTGAAGACTCTGATGAGGATTAGAGAGGCTAAGTACTGCTATGATTAGGATGTTTTATTTATGTTTACTGCTTTATTTTTGAATTTATGCAAATAAGAGTACCGAGAGTACTTTAAAGTTTGAAAAAAATTTATATGAAACCCTTTATACAAAAATTTGCATTTGATTTCCTTTTACTTAGACCTGAATGTGAATGCATGCTCAATTGAAATGTTTTAAACTTGGATGCATAAACTCATTATCTGGGGCATGGTTTAAAATGGCACCCAAGCATTGTGCAACCACATCTAGCAGAAGGGTTCCAGAGGTAGAGCCTGTGACACCGGAGTTTGAGATGACTCAAATGCCGTTACCCAATCAGGGGGATGAGAGCGAGCTGAAACTGAAAATGGGGTTAGAAGAACCTGTTGGAGTGACGATGGGGCAAGTATTCAGCAAAATGATCGAGATTCTTCAAACTTTAACTGAGTGGAAGAATCCAAATGGGGAGGACGAAGCTTTGGAGTGATTTCTAAAATTTCAACCACCTAGCTTCTTGGGAGAAGCCGAGCAGGATCAGAAAGCTGAGCAGTGGATAAAATAGATGGAAGACATCTTCACATGCTTCATTACACTGAGAAGCGAATGGTGAAGTTTGCTGCATTCCGATTGAGGGGTCCACCTCGGGCATAGTGGCAATGGGTCCAGGACGATTGGGAGATGATTGACCAAGACTGGACATAGGCCAATTTTGTAGAAGCATTTAGAGCTGAATATATTCCTCAGTGGATAGTTGAGAAGCGGGACGATTAGTTCCAGAATCTAAAGTAGGGAGGCATGACAGTGGCTCAGTACGTGGCACGGTTCACTCAATTGTTAAAGTACTGCAAGAGGTTGGTAGACACCGAGCAGAATAGAACAAGACAATTTATCAAAGGTTTAAGATAGGAGTTAAGAAGGGCGATATCACCTTCTCCACCAACGACCTACTCGGGGGCTGTGCACGCAGTCGGGCCCGGACTGAGAATGAAGATCGCAACAGAATGGCACCAAGGCCTTTGCCACCGCTAAGACAACCACCGAGACCTTTCCAGAGGCAGCAACCTAATAAGCGACTTGCCATCCAGCAATGGTAGAACCGAGGGAAGCAAGCATGAATGGCACCAGTTGGACCTGCGCAGAATCTTCCATTATGCTGACACTGCGGAAAAAAGGGCCATGTAGAGAAAAATTGTTGGTCCAGAGGAGCTGAGTCGGAAAGTCAAAATGGGTAGGCTAAGAGTGCAGGGGATTCAAGCAGTTTAGGACGTGTTGGATAGAAGAGCTGAAGTACAAGAAGAGAAGATTATTGTTAGCAACCTAAGGTTGACACCAGACCTAAGGCGAGAGATCAATGAGGCTCAGCAAAGTAATACAGAATTTCTACTTTTTAAGGACAAGGAGCTTAAACAGAAAGGCAGTGAGTTCCAGCAGGACGAAGTAAGGGTGATGTATTTCCGAGATCGTTTGCGTGTACCCAATGAGCACCAATTAAAGGATAGGATTTTGGAAGAGGCACATAAGAGCAAATACGCCATACATTCGGGAGAGGTAAAAATGTAGCAAGATATGAAAAAGGGCTTATTGGTGGCCCAGGATGAAGAAAAACGTGGTTAAGTATATCTCGACGTGTCTAACCTATCAAAAAGTCAAAGCAAAGCACAAGAAGTCTGCAGGATTGTTGCAACCATTACCAGTACTGAATGGAAATAGGAAGAGGTGACCATAGACTTCGTTATTGGACTCCCTATGGCAAGGACCCAAAAGGATGCCATATGGGTAGTGGTGGATCGATTGACCAAATCAGCGCATTTCATACCGGTGAATGTAAGGGATTCACTGGAGAAGTTGGCTCAGACCTATGTGTGAGAAATAGTCAGACTACATGGAGTACTTTCAAGTATTGTGTCCAACCAAGACCTAATATTTACATCCCGATTTTGGGGCAGGTTTCAACAATCAATGGGTTCTAGTCTGAAGTTTAATACGATGGCACATTTGCAAACCGATAGACAGTCAGAAAGGGTTATCCAGATATTAGAAGACATGCTGAGAGCCTGTGTATTAGATTTCGGAGATAAGTGGATCGAATGTGTGCCGTCTGCGGAGCTATCCTATAATAACAGTTATCAATCTTCGATTGGAATGGCTCCGTATGAAGCATTGTATGGACGTAAGTGTCAAGGTCTGCTATACTGGAGTTGGTCAGAAGACAACTATGTAAGCAAGTCGGGAGAAGTCTATGTGCAGGAAATGTTGGACAAGGTTAAGCTAATCAAAGAAAGGTTGAAAGCAGCCCAGAGCCGACAAAAGAGCTATGCGGATAAGAGGAAAGGGAGTTAGAATTTCAGGTGGGAGACAGTGTATTCCTAAGACTGACACCGAATAGAGGAATTCTGAAGCATCCAAAAGGTGGAAAACTGAATCTGAGGTATTTGAGACCGTTTCCAATAAAGGAAAGAATTGGACCAGTAGCGTATCGATTGGATTTGCCAGATGGGTTGACGGGGATACACGACGTATTTCATGTGTCTCAGCTGAAGAAGTACAATGCCAAACCTTAACATGTTTTAAATGATGAGACGTTAGTGTTGAAACCTGACCTGAGCAATGTGGAGAAACCCGTGAAAATATTGGATCGAAGTATCAAGACTCTCCGAAACAAGCAGATTCCGATGGTAAAGGTGCAGTGGGACCATCATGGCATGCAGGATGCCATGTAGGAAACAGAAGAATGGGTAAAGTGGAAATATCTCGATATGAGATAGAGGTATGCCAGAATTTCGGGACGAAAATCTCTTAAGGAGGGGAGGATGTGAAACCCCACCAAAAGCCAACCCTAGAGTAAGGGGGTCGGGATGCATATCATATTATTTTGCAAGAATATATATGTTTTTAAATGATTTTATGTGCTTTAGAATTATGATTTATAGGTTGAGAGGCTTAGTTATGCTTATTGAGTAGGAAGGGTAGAACGGTAATTTTGCTTGAGGTCAAAATAGGAAGATGGCTTGAGGTTTAAATAAGAGGAATATTTGGGTGAGAAAATAAGAACAAGAGTTGTTGTGATTAAGTGGTTAGAGCTTTGTGAATTAATCACTAAGGTTATGAGTTCAAATCCCATCACTTAAGTTTTATTCATGATTATCTTAGTTAAATTTGAAAATTTGTTTTCTTACATTCCTTAAAGATAGGAATGTTTTCTTAGGGGAGATATGAAGAGAATGTATTAATCCTATCATCATGTCCTAAAAAGAATTCTAGTAGAATTCTTGTCCTTTATATTACCTCTAGTTTGTCCTAACATCTTTACAAATTAAATTTATTCAAAATTAATCAAAATTCATCTTTTAATTCCAGAAAATTCTGTGAGGATTTCTTGGCTTTGAATTTCGAAAATTGATCATGGAAGTTGGAGGGTTGACCGAAAATAGGAGAGGAGTTAGGGAGGGTTCGCATGGGAAATCAATCACCAAGGTAGAACCATCAAACTCATCTTCATAGTGTTCATGTTCTTGATGAAGGAAACTTGGAAATTTTTCAGATTTTTGAGTAGCCTAGCTTTCGAAAAACTCAGCCAGCTTCCTTACTCATTTACTACCAAAAAAATAACCAATTCATATAGCTTGAAGACTAAAATTTCTGTACATATTCAGACAGCACAAAAACTGTACAAACCAGAAAAAAATTCTGGGCAATTTCGCGCACAATAACCTGAAAATGAAGTTGTTTTTCCTGTCATCAACCCAGCAAAACTCCTCTACTTTTTCTCTAGAAAGAAGGCTAGAAACCAGCCTCATAAGACCCTCAAACACCCCTCAAAACTCTCTGCAAATCGGGCTAAAGAAGTGCAGAAATTCTGCACAGGAAAATGCAGCAAACCATTCGAACCTTGAACACCATGAAACCAGAAAATTTCCAACTTTATCTCCTAAGGCCTAGACTGAAAAAACCACCCTCAAACCTCTGTAAAATGAACCTTGTTCAGCCATGGACTGAATACCATTAACCTCTCCACTTACCTTCAACACTTGGACTCCAATATCACGCCTCAAATATCTCCTAAGATCACTCCATTCAAACAACATTTGAACTTCAAAAATTTCCAGAATTTTACTTCATGAAAACACTTTTGAATTAAGCTACTAAACCAGAATTTCCTCAGCCATTAAGCTCTGAATTTTGGCCAGCCTTATTGCCTCATCAGTCTTCATTCATTTCAACAAAACAAACCAGTCCAGCCTACTCTATTGAAGCACAAAGAAACCTCCATCAATCAAACATCATTAACATATCCTATACCTCAAACCACTCCTCAATTCCCACCATTTGAATTTCAAACAAAATCAACTTATTCTCTTCTCTCCTAGCCGAAAACCGAACCTCCCAATTCCCCTAAACCATTCGGCCAACACTGTCCCAGATTTCGTGCTAACCATTTCTCAAACTCTCTCAATTTTCACCAAGAATACCAAGAACACACACTACATTCCTTCAAGCCAAAACCAACTCTAAGCACCTCGAATCACTCTCAAATACTCCAGATTACTCCAACATACTCCCTAGTGATCATACCTGGTATTTATAACACTGCTAGGGGCTAAATTAATCATATTTTTCCTAGTTATTTGAGCTTCTTTTGTGATATATTTTGTTCAATAACTAGTCATATTCCTTCATATTTGAGATTTTACCATTGGAAAGGTATTTTGTTCATTATTACAGATTTTTAGGATAAAATGAAGTAAAAACGTCGCAAAACAGAGGAGAGGTGGCGCTGGCTAGGGCTTTAGAACTGGCGCCGGCCATGCACTGGATTGCATGAACTTTGAAACGATGAAAAATTTTCAAAACAGAGTGGAACGGAGGGGAACCGGTGCCAGCTCCAAGAGTCAAGGCGGTGCCGACTGCATTCTGGTCTTCATTGTGCAAAATTCAGAGAAAAATCGGCGAACAAGTAGAGAAGCCGAACATAACCGGCTCCGGCTCTGAGAGCCAAGGCGGCGCCGGCTGTGCCCTAAAGTTAAGGCAGTGCTTGATTTTTTCTACGCGATTTTTGATAATCTGTGGAGTTTTAGTATCTTCCAACTTTTACTCGGCCAAGAACTCTGTACCTACGAGTTTAGGCATTTCCAAAGCCTATAAATAGATGAAATACACAAGGGAAAAAGAGGAAAATTCATTGATCATCATAGAAAATCACTCAATCTAAGGAGGAATTCTTCAATTCAAAGAGGGTTGTGTAAGAAGGTCTTTAAAGGAAAAAGAAGAATGCTTGTCTATGCGTGCTTTCTTTTACATTGTTTTCTTTCTCTTGGCAATAATATGTTAATTGTTCTATTGTAATTTAACGTTGTTTAGATATTCATGATTTCTAGAGTTGTTTGATGTTTTGATTGACTGGTTATTATTCTTGGTATTCAATTACTTGTACTTATTACGAGATTAGTTGTTTTGTTCTTTCCATTTACTTGCTGGACCAAAGGGGGTTGTTGATAGTTTCAATTTATTAATTTCATATTCTATTGTCTATTAACTTGCTAGGCCAAAGGGGGTTGATTGCTTAAAACTGGTAATTGAAGGTTAATTGATGTCTTCCGAGACCAAGGGTTCATTGATTAATTTCATACTTTAAATTTTCCGAGACCAAGGGAATTTAACTAAGGATTGTGTTTAATGCATCTTTTGAATGAATTAGTTGAGACGGACCAAGTGATTCTAATTCATTTAGAAGATAGTTATTTCAAGGATTGACCATCGAAGTGAGTCTACCATCATCCTCCATGATGCCAAGAGAATAATTAGTTATGATAAAGTTTGGATACTTTAAGATCATGTTTATCCAAACAATGGTTTGAATTGCATACTTCTCCACCATTGACATATATATATTTTTATTTTCATTTTTTTTTGTTTTATTTGTTTTTTACTTTATTGAGTCGGTTAAACAATGAAAGAAAGGTGATTAATGTCTACTTCTTCCTTAAGGATCGACACTTGTTTGAACCATGGCTATTTTTCTCCTCTCTTGGACAATTCAAGACTCTCAATTGCGTGGACCTTCTTAAATCTTCATCGAAGTAATCGTCAATCAAGTATTTCTCCTTAATCCTCCTTTTTAATTCTACGTTCATGTCTCTTTGATGTTGATAGGAATTATAGAATATGAATGGGGGAATGAGTGTATGCATATGAATAAAGCAGTTGGGATTAGGATACGAGAATGGTTGTATATGACTAAGCTATATGAATTTTCTTGAGAATCAATGTATATTCATCATGTCTTTTGAGAGTTATGGATGTTTAAACCATGTTAGATATTATGACACCTATGGTGAATAGGATTTTTATGTTCATATTTCCATTGAAGCCATGATTGATGATTATGCCTAGTAGGGATTTGGCCATGTGATAGTATATGTTGATTTAAGCATATATCCATGAATGGATTAGTTTATTATTTGATGTTGGAGAATGTGTTCATGAATCTTGTTTAGAAATAGGAAAATTATGATTATTAACTTGTTAATCCTAGGTTATTTTTAGTAACAAAGTTTATTACCTTAATTAAAATTATTACTATATTTTTTTTTTTTCTAAAGGATTCGGAATGCCTAGGAAGTTTTGGAAATGGAATATTAAATGAAATATTAATATCTTATCAGTCAAATAAATAATATCTTTTGAAAAAAAATAATATATATATTTATATATAACAATAAATAAAAACTTTTAACTAAAATATTAGAATTACTTGATGATCTTGTAGACCTTAGTTAAAACTTTTACCTATATTCACAAATATTATTTATATTAAAATTTATTTGTTATTTATTAATAAAAAATTTAATAGAATTCATTTATTATTAATTTTATTTATTACTAATTAGTTATATCTATTAATTATTAATTAAAAATTAATTGTAAATTATTATTTATTTTAATAACACTATTAAAAAAATATACCATTTATTAATATTATGTAGGACTTAGTATTATTCAATATTTAAACACTAGTTTATTTATTAATAATAATACTCAGGATTTATTATTTAAACCTATAACTTATTAATAATTATTTTAGAATCCCTAGTTATTTTAACATATCAAGCTAGATTTATTTTATAAAATCCATTGTCATCTAGCCTTAAAGCTTAGAACATTAAGGTCATGGTTGTAATTAGTTGAATTAGGAATTATTTATGTAAGGCAAGTATAGCTCGAGTATAACCTTATGCCTTGTGTTTACCCCAGGCGGGGTTAGGTCAGGCTTGGAGGATTTTTGAGTTCAAGCAAGCAAAGGATCAGGTAAGCTCTTGCAAGGAGTCATTTGCAGACCAATTATTGTGGCAAGCCAAAATTCGATGTGTATGATCATTTGTTTTGTAAAGGCAATTAAGGACAGTTTTTCCTTTTTACTTCAGTCAAACGAATCATTTGAAAATTAAACAACCAGTTTTACACAAAATGCTAAACTTTTTCTAAAACCCAATTTGGACAAGAATTTTAGAAACCCTTAATTGCTATTTCCAAGTAAGTAAATGTATGATCAATTTTCTCCCAAGTAGGACAATCAAATTTGAGTACTCAATAAGGGTAAACTACTTGGACTAGTCTTTGAAGGGTTAGTGTAAGTCTCTCAGTAGTTGGCCACCTCTGAGGGGTAAGTCCTTCCCGGATAGGATGCTAATTTGGTAGGTCATGTCGGTTCGAGCTAGCAAGTTTCGATCAAGTGAACTGTGTATTTTCAGAGGGGACAACCGGTAAGTTTAGGTGTAGAGATGGAGGAATATCTCACCGGTAGGCCGTACCCCTACGTTTTGTCAGCATGCCCAACGTGTGGCATTCTAACCATTATATGGTCATGGGGCCCAATGTGTGGTAACCCATGGCTACCTCTTTGGGTGGTTGTATTTATTTTGCATATGTATGGTTTGAAAAGCAAAACACCACTCTTTGTTTTTAACATTTATTTAATACTTGCCAGCACTTTCTCTTATGAAACTTTTATAACTTGCATACATGAACTGTTTTACTTAGAACATTCAAAGCACACACAGACTTACTGAGATTTTTATCTCACCACGTTTTCTGCCATGTTTTTAGGACGGTCCTACCGTGAAGGTCATTAGCTAGATTGATGCTTGTGATTCTAAAGACTCTTTGATTATTTTGCTTATGTGATGTTTTGAGAGATTGTAGCAGGCAATTTATTTTGAATTTATTTTTGTATTATTGGGTTGTAATAAGTTTAATTTTAAAGCATTTATTTTATTTTATTTTATGTGACGTAGTTATAAATATCCCTTGTCCTATGGATGGGGCGACATCCACGGCCCTTTTGGGCCTAGCTAGTAGGGTTTTACAACTCCCCCATACTTAAATTGGACAATGCCCTTATTAGCAAAGAATTAGCACGTTAAGGCATCTCCAAAGGAACCAAAACGAATAGTGGGGTAGAAAGTTTAAGCAATACATCCCAAGTGCAATAAAGCTCCAATAAATATTAAACCATGGAATAGAGAGAAGGGCTTGACCAAGAAGTATTTATTCCTACCTGCAGAACAAAACATAAATAAAAGCATAAAGGAAATAAAGGCAAAATAAAGTAGGCCTAAATAAAAGAAAGCAAACTAAAAATCCTAAGAAAGCAAATAACGACACGACTTACTTCCCCACATTTAAGATGGAAAATATTTTCCTTATCCGGGGAGGGAAAAGACACTTAACAGAACTAAAAACAAACCAAATACACAAACTCTTTCCATTCATCATGCTTCCTCACGAAACATTTGTAAAGGAAATTAAAGCTCAAAATAGAAGATAGACATGATGAATGTAGAAAGAAGAGAGGTTTTGAAAAATAGAAGGTTTATAAAAATAATTTTTTCTCACGAAGGCAAAACACATAAACCTCTTTCTCTAACATTCCATTAGACCCACAAATATTTTTGTCAACATATAAGTGTACATAGTTTCTAAAGAATGAATCAAACTTGAAATCACCTTTTAACCATTCAAAAGAATTTTTGCAATTAAAATTTTCCTTTAAACTTAGTATTTGAATTCTTAAAGATGGGATCGGGAAATCCTTACTTTTCAATGCTTCTACAAATACTAAGTTACCTCCCTGAAATTGGGGTGAAGGGTAGAATTCGTCAACATTCTCAAAGGGTTTCTTAGAATGAATGATAAATCTAACTTATTGAGGCATGTTAAACTCCATACATTATCATTGGGACCATTGTTCTCCAACAAGTGAGAGGAACCTAAGAAATCATGTGACAAAAAAATATTAGAATTATGAGCACATAGAGTAGAATCAAATACCTTTCTTGCCACATTATCCAATTGTCCCTTATGGCCTCTCTTTTTTTCCATGGCCAATTGTACGGGCTAGCATGAACTCATGAGTCTCTTCAACAATCTTAACTAATTGTTTCCTTTAATCACACAATAGTTGGAAAGCTTCTTCATGCCACTGAACAGATGAATTTATCTTGGCAACAAAAAATTCACTAATGCTTCTACTGACATCTCACTAAAAACATCAATGTGAGCTTGTAATTTTGCCAATCTATCACTACAACTCTTTTAATCTTGTGCCCAAAAATAATTGTTCATGATGATGTCAACCTCGCACTCAAAGACAAACAAAAATCAAATCGAAAAGAAAAATAAATAATAGCAAAATTTTAAACAAATAAAAAAATAAAATCACATACAAATAAAAAGACTTAAATATTCACAAAGTACCTAAAAAAACAAAAGTTAGTGACATTTACAAATATTGTTAGTATCATAAAGATATAGTACAATATTGAATCACGTTAGTTAGTTAAGGTACATTTAGACATACAACAAGCTATGGCACTTAGTTACACAAAGAACATTTATGCATATTTACATATATATATATATATATATATATATATATATATATATATATATATGGGCATATAAACATATAAACATAGTTAAATCAATGAAATTCAAGCTTTCCTGATATTGTCCCCTAGCAACGGTGCCAAAAACTTGATGTGTACGGATTTAGATATAAAAATCATATAAAAATAAGTATATTCTCAATCAAGTTTAAATTAAAATGTTAACCCCAAATCACACATATGAGCAAGCGTACTCATCATTAAGCATAGCATAGGATTTAAAACGAATATCGATCCTCAAGGAACAAGTATGCATTAATCCATTTTCTTTCATTGTTTAACCGACTCAAAAAAGTGAAAAAGAATAAAAAGGAAAAGAAAAGAAAAGAAAAGAAAAGAAAACATACATGTCAAGGATGGGGAATTATGTAACTCAAACCATTATTGTGACAAACATAACCTTAAAGTACCCAATCATTATCATAACTAATCATTCTCTTGGCATTATGAAGGATTAAGATAGATTCACTTTTTTTCCAATCCATGAAATCACTATCTTCTAGATTAATTAGCATCACATATCCTGTCTCAACTAAGTCATCCAAAAGATGCATTAAACACAATCATTGATTAAATCCCCATATCCTGGCAAACATAAAACATGAAATTAATCAATGAATCCATATCTTGGAAGACATTTATTAACCTTTAATTACCCAATTCTTAGCAATTAACCCCCTTTTCAAGCAAGTTAATAAACAACAAATATGAAATTAATGAATTGAGACCACCACCAATCCCTTTTCAAAGCAAGTTAATGGAAAGAAATAATAAATTAATCTTGTAATCAACATAAGTAATTAAATACCAAGAATAATAATCAATTAATCAAAAGACCAAAGAAACTCTAAAAATCATGAATACCAAAAATAATGTCAAGTTAAAATAAAATAATTAATGCATCATTGTTCAATAAAAGAAAACAAAGTAAAAAAAAAAAAAAGCACTCATAGACAAGCCTCATTCTTCTTCCTTCGTAGACTCTCTTGTACAATCCTTCTTGATTTGATGAATTCCTCCTTGAATTTGAGTGATTTTATTTTTTGCTCCTTGAATTCATGCCTTTGACTTGTGTTTTTCTTCTATTTATAGGCTTTAAAAATGCCTAAATTCGTCCCTCTAGGGTTTCTGGCCAAATAGAAGTAGGAAAATATCAAAACTCATAAAATTACCAAAAATGCGCACAAAAATCAAGGCATTGCCTCTGCACTAACGTACAACCTGCGCCGCCTGTCCTGCCTAGGGCTGACGCTAGTTGCATGCTATCTCTCTGTTCGTTCGCCGATTTTTCTCAATTTTCACACCAAGTTCTTCCAATGGGTAGTCGGCGCCACCTCTGGGCTCCCAACCGGCACTGGCTATGTTCTGTTTAGCCCCTAGTTTGCTGATTTTTCATTGTCTTGAAATGTATGCCAGCAACACGTGGCCGGCACCACTTGTCTTATCCTGGTCGGTGTTGCCTCTAGTCTGTTTAATGACGATTTTACCTTTTTTTACCTCTAAAATCTGAAATAATACACAAAATACCTTTCCAAGGGTAAAATCTCAAATATGAAGGAATATGACTAATTATTGCACAAAATGTATCATAAAATGGTCTCAAATAACTCGGTAATATATGACTAATTTAGACCGTATCAAGCAATACCAAAGGAATTTATTTCATGTGTAGATTGATGATAATATCTAGAGATGTTAGACCTAAGTAGCATATCTTGGTATATTTTCATACTTTATGGTTTTTTTTTTATCAAGATGTAAATGTATATATTGATCAAAGTGTATGTACACAAGATCTTACTAGTTAATAGTAATGCAACTATTAACTAGTTATGACAAATAAAATCCTTAAAATGGGTTAAAACATGAGGGTACAAGGTAAAAAGAACAGAGTATACATGTATTTTGATCCTTTTCGTAGTTTCCAAAGGTTAACAAGCAACTCCTTTGAAAAGTGCTTGATTGCATGCCAGTCATATATAGTAAACCGTGGCAGCCATTGCAGATACTTTGGCTTTGGTAAGCCATGAGGATCTACGAGTTGCCTGGTTGAACCAACTGAGGCAAGTGTTGATCGAATTCATATGTTGTGGTAAGGCTAACCATGACTTGATATCCATCCAAACTTATTTTGATATTACATAGTTGAAAAAAAGGTGTCTAGTCATCTCCGGGTGTGTATGGCATAAAGGATATGACATGTCGTCCGGCTGAAACACCAGAACATCTTTAGTTTTCAACCGGCCCTTGGCACATAACCAAACCATGGATGAATGCTTTGGAGTGAGCCCCTGCTTCCAGATCGTTTTGGCCCAATGTACCTTCGGCAGTGATGGTCTGAGATAGTTATATGCCTGTTTAGTGAATCTCGTGGTCCTTATTGCCCAAGACTGCAAAAGTATTACTGCTTGATTTGCATCTTTTTCCCTTTCTAGAATGGTATCCCTAATTGATAATATTCTTCAGAACAAAGGAGAATGGTCCTTATATTGTGGTATCTCCCAGATTGAACGCCCCTCCATGTAATAGTGATTAAGCTATTTAACCCATAGTGACTGTTTCTCTGCTTGGATTTCCCATAAGAGTCGGGACAATAGTGCTCACATTTCTAAGTCCCAGGCCTCATTCTTCCTTAGGTAGGTAAATATCTCTCCAGGCCACAAATGCATGCTTTGAGTCCCAAAGGAAGTCCCTTGCTAATCTATCCAACTAATTGATAACCACAACTGGAGTTGGAAGTATAGAAAGCTAAAAGCAATCAACTTCTTACAGGACAGTTTGGATCAGCTACATTCGCCCTACATATGATAAAGACTGTACCGACCATCTTCCAATATAAGAGCCAATCCTGTGTAGTAAAGGACGAAAGTAAGAAACTCTTATTTTACCTGCCATGATTGGAATGCCAAGGTAGCAAAACGGGAAGCCACCAATAGGGATGCCAGTGTCATCCAGAATAGTATCTGGTCCGAAATTCCCAACCCAGCAAGGTATATATTGGATTTATCCCTGTTGATTTCCAGGTCAGAGCATCTTTTAAGTTCCTCCAGACATCCCAGCAAGATTTGTCACATTTAGCAAACAATATTAAGTCATTCGCAAAAGCAAGGTAAGTAATCCTCAAGTAGCCACACTTGGGGTGGTAGTTAAATGCAGTCCTAAGTGTGTGAACTTTAACAACCCGAGAAAAATATTTCAAACAGAGAATGAAAAATAGCGGAGATATGGGGACTCCCTAGCGAAGTCCCTTTGGTCCCTTAATGAACCCGTGCACTGTCCCATTAATAGCAACAGAGAATGAGGTAGTGGTAACGCACTGTTCAATCCACCCCACAAACTGCTGCGGGATTCCAATTTCATCTAATAAGTCTAGCAAGAAATCCCAGCTAACCAAGTTATATGCTTTTTGCAAATCTACCTTAACGGTGCAGCGTGGTGACACTCGCTTCTTGCTGTAGCCCCATAATAGTTCCTGAACCAGTAGGATATTATCCGCCATAAGTCTATCCTCCATAAATGTTGACTGAGCAGGATCCACCAGAATAGAGAGAACAGATTTGAGCCTGGCTACTAGTACTTTTGAGATAATCTTATAAACCACATTGCAGAATGAGATAGGTCTATAGTCCCCTACCCTCTCAACATGGTTAGATTTAGGTACAAGAGTAATAACCAAGTGATTGATCTGCTTTAACATCCTCCTTGAAAGAAAAAAAATTCCCAAACCACTGCACACAAACCTTGTTGAACTGTTCCCCAGGCTTTTTTGAAAAAATAGGCAGAGTAAGCGTCAGGTCCTGGGGCTTTGCAGTCACCAATATCCTATAAGGCAAGCTTAATTTCCTGATCTGAAACCTCTGTTACAAGCTCTACCATGTGATGGTGTGGCACCAATGGACTAGCCCTAACATAGTCCACATTGAGTTTCTAGCACTGAACCCAAGTCCCAAGCAGTCTATAGTAGTAATCAACAAATTCTTTTGCAAGTGCCTTTTGACTGTTTGTCCTCGTTCCATCCTCCATTATAATGGATGCAATGAAGTTCCATTTCTTGTTCCTATTCACTATGGCATGGAAGTATTTTGTGCATTTATCTGCCTACGCAACATATTTCCCCATTGCTAACTGCTGATAAAACTTTATTTCTGCCTCTGCTAACCTCCAAGCAGTCAATTTCTAGTCCTTGTATTGGGCAATCAAGGTGTTGTCTAAGGGATTATCTAACAATAGCTGTTATGCCCTCTGTAGCTCCTGGTTGGCCTGCTCCACACGAGACGAAATATGGGAAAATTCCTTTCTGTTCAGTCCACGCAAATCCCGTTTGAGTGCCTTCAACCTTTGACATAGTATAAACTGATAATAGCCTTCGAAACTTTGTTCCCACACCCCCTTAACCAATTCAAATAATCTTTCATGGTCAACCTAAATATTTAAAAATTTAAAGAGAAAGACCTCCCACCCCCCTCAGATAATCTACTTATATCCAAAGGCATGGACTGTAGTCCGAAAGGCATGTAATGGGGGAAACCTCCACAGATGCCTGGCTTTGACCCTGGAACCAGGCATCATTACCCATAACTCTATCCAACTTAGACCATACCCGAGAGTTTGTCCACGTGAACTGTGTGCCAACATATAGGAGGTCTGCAATGCCAGTTTTTGCACAAAGCAAGGAGAAATCATTTAGCTCATAGGTAGAAAGGGTTGTCCCTCCCAGTTTTTCATCCACCTGTAAATAAGCGTTGAAGTCTCCTATTAGAATCCATGGGGTCAAAAGTTGATTGGAGAATTACTTCAAATCATTCCACAGGGGTCTCCTGGCAATCACTGCATTGTAAGCGTACACGAATGTGAAAGAATAGGTCATATAAGTAACTTTGCAAGTATGCAACAAGATAGTGCCTGAGTTAAGGTATGCCAAACATGCATAGAATAGCCACCCTGCCCCCTTCCGAATCCTCAAAATTGTGTTTGGCAGCCCAATTAGGAAAATGGTTTCTTAGGATGTTCTCCAGTCCTTCCTCATTGAGTTTAGTTTCTAAAATACCACAAACATCCACATGGCGCTTCAAGATGAAGTCCCTAAGCCCGTGCTGCTTGAGGGTTTTATTAAACCCTCATACGTTCCAACATGCGACTCTCATTGTTGACTAATTAGTGCCCGCTGGGCACCAACCAAGTCGATGTTGTAGTCTATGAATTTCTTCCAAACGGTGAGAATAATCCTAGAAGCTTGCATGGATGCTCTTTCGGCTTTAACCACCATATTAGGTAAATCCTCCATTCTTTCTTCTTCGCCCACTTTTGGCACAACGTTACTGACTTGAAATTGTACCCTACCGCTAGGGCCCGATTTGACTAAATTATCTATTCCTGCTTGGTTGTTAACTATATTAAAGTCTATTTTTACTCTTACACACTCTAGTGATTTAGTATGATGGTGAAATATATGCAAGTTGTGAATATATGAATGATATGTCCGGACTTGGGTGTAAAAATCATACAAAAATTAAGCACATTTCCAATCAAGTTTAAATTAAAATGTTAACCCAAAATCACACATATGAGCAAGCATACTCATTATTAACCGAGCATAGGGTTCAAACGAGTGTCGATCCTCAAGGAAGAAGTAGACATTAATCATCTTTCTTTCAATGTTTAACCGACTCGATAAAGCGAAAAATAAATAAGAAGAAAAAAATGAAATAAAAGAAAATCAAAATAAAAATATATACATGTCAAGGATAGAGAAGTATGCAATTCAAACTATTGTTTGGATAAACATGATCTTAAAGTACCCAACCTTTATCATAACTAATTACTCTCTTGACATCATGAAGGATGAAGGTAGACTCACTTAGATGGTCAATCCATAAAATCATTATCTTCTAGATGAATTAGAATCACTTGGTCCGTCTCAACTAATTCATCCAAAAGATGCATTAAATACAATCCTTTGTTAAATTCCATTGGTCTTGGAAAATTTAAAGTATGAAATTAATCAATGAACCCTTGGTCTCGGAAGACATCAATTAACCTTCAATTACCAGTTTTAAGAAATCAACCCCCTTTGGCCTAGCAAGTTAATAGCCAATAGAATATGAAATTAATAAATTGAAACTATCAACAACCCCATTTGGTCCAGCAAGTAAATGGAAAGGGGGTCAGGAATGCATATCATATTATTTTGCATGAATATATATGTTTTTGAATGATTTTATGTGCTTTAGAGTTGTGGATTATAGGTTAAAAAGCTTAGTTATGTTTATCGAGTAGGAAGGGTAAAATGGTAATTTTGCTTGAGGTCAAAATAGGAAGAAAGCTTGAGGATTAAATAAGAAGGAAATGTGGGTGAGAAAATAAGAACAAGAGTTAGTGTGGTTTAGTGGTTAGAGCTTGGTGAATTAATTTCTAAGATCATGAGTTCAAATCCCATCATTTAAGCTTTTATCATGATTATCCTAACTAAGTTTGAAATTTTGTTTTCTTGCATTTCATAGAAATAGGAATGATGTCTTAGGGGAGACATGAAGAGAATGTCCTAATCTTATCCTCATGTCCTAAAAAGAATTCTAGAGGAATTCTTGTCCTTTTTATTACCACTAGCTTGTCCTAACATATTTATAATTCAAAACCATTAAATCCTTTCTTTTAAATTCCAAAAAAATTCTGTGATAACTCCTCCACCATGAAATTCGAAAATCAGCTTTGGTGGTTGGGAAGTTGGCCGAAACTAGGAGAAATAGGAAGGGTTTCCAAGAGAAAATCAATCACCATGAAAGAACCTTCAACTCCACCTTCATGTTGTCCATAGCTTAGTGATGGAAATTTCCAGATATTTTGCAGACCTTCTCTTCAAAAATTCAGCTAGTAAAACCACTCATTTTCTGCCAAGAAAATGGTCATTTCATGTGGCTTAGAAGCTGGAAAAACTGTGCAATTTTTGGACTGCACAAAATAGCACCAAACCAGGAAAAATTCTGGGCATTTCGCTACTTCCAATCAAGGAAATGAAGCTGTTTTTAGCTCATCTTCAAGCTAGCAAAACTTCCCTGTATTTGTCCAGAAATAAGGCTGAAAAACCATCCTTGGAAGACCCTCAAACACCCCAGAAGAACCTCTGAAAATCGAGCCAAGTGAGTGCAGAAATTTTGCACAAAAAAATCTGCAATCTTCGAAACTAAGAACAACCATGAAACCAGATTTTTTTTCCAGCTTTGCTCCCTTCTAGCCTAGGCCGAAAATCACCTTCAACCTCTGTAAAATTGAACCTTACTCAGCTGTAGACTGAGCACCATTAACCCCACACTCACCTTGAGCATAACGACTCCATAGCCACACCACAAAACACTCCTAAGATCACTCCATTCAAACACTTTTTGAACTTCAAATAATTTCAGCTTTTTACACCATTAAAGTCACTCTTGTATTAGGCAAATAAACCAGAATTTCCTCTGCCATTTAAGACTGAATTTTGGCCAGCCTTGAGCAACATTAACCTTTAATCATTCCAGCAAAAATCTCTTGTTCAGCCGGCACCATTGAAAGACCTAGAAACCTCTCTTGATCAAAACACCATAGCTAACCTCTTACCTTAAACATCTCCACCATTTCCTCCATTTAAATTTCAAAAAAATCTGATCATCCCCTCTCCTTCTTGCTGAAAATCGAAACCCTCATTCATTCCATACCATTTGGCCAGCCTTCTACCAAAATTCGTGCAGCACTTCTTCCAAATTCTCTCCATTTTCACCTAGAACACCAAGAACACCAAGAACACACACTAACCTTCTTCAAGCCTAACCCTACTCTAAACACCTCCAATCACTCTCATATACTCCAAATCACTTCCATTTAATCTCTAAACTTCATTTCTGGTATTTATAACACAAAACCTCGCAAACAAGAATTTTCGAGCGGATCAAAATTAACTTTTCTTTGAAGGTCTCAAGAACATCAACAAGGTAAGGCAAGAACAACCTTCTTGTTCATCTTCTTCCATTCGATTGTACTGTTCTAATGCTCTCTCTCTCTCTCTCTCTCTCCTCTAACCGAAATGGTTGATCAAACCATCAACCATGGATGTTGTTTCGTTGGACCATTCAAGACACTCCATCGCGCGTGGACCTTCTTTTGTCTTCATCAAAGTACTCGACAATCAAGTATTCATTCTTAAATCTCTCTTATTAAATTCTGAAATCATGTCTCTTAGGTGTTGATAGGGAGATAGAATATGATTGGGAGATTGAGTATATGCATGTGGATAAAGGGATTGGGGTTAGGACATGATGATTGTTATATATGACTAGGATGTATGTGTTTTCCTTTTGAATCAATTTATGTTCTTCATGCTCAATGAATTTTATGGATGTTTGAAGCGTGATTAGATATTATGACACCAAAGGTGATTAAGCTTTTATGTTCTTGTTTTTCCATGGAAACCATAATTGATGATTCTGCTTAGTAGGATTTTGGCCATATGATGGTATGAGATAGTTCAAGTGTATGTTCATGAATGGATTAATATATTGTTGATGATGGAGAATGTGATCGTGAATCCTTTCTAGCAATAGGAAAATCATGGTGAAAAAGTATTTTCTTGTTAAGGCTAGATTATTTTTATTAACAAATTTTATTACCTTGAATGGAATACTACTATATTTTTCTCTATAAAATTCGAAACTCTGGGGAGATTTGGAGTGGTTTATTAATTAAAATATTAATATTTTCTTTATCAAGTAAATGAGATCTTTTATTAAAAATAATATATATAGTAATAAATCCTTTACAATAAATAAAATATTATTTATATTAAAATCTATTTGTTATTTATTAATTAAAATTTGAAATAATTCATTCATTATTAATTTTATTTATTATTAATTATTTATTATCTATTTAAAAATTAATTAAAGGTTATTTGTAATTAAATGTTTTATTATAATAAAGCTATTTTTAAATCACCATTTATTAATACTATTTAGGACTTAATATTCAAACCTTAGTTTATTTATTAAAAATAACACTCAAGAATTATTAATTGGGTCTATAATTTATTAGCAATTATTTTAGAACACCAAGTTATTATAACTTATCAACTAAAACTTATTTTATAAAATTCTTTGTCACCTAGCCTTAAATCTTAGGACATTAGGGTCATGGCTAGTCATGGTTGTAACTAGTTGAGCTAAGAAGTTATTTATGTAAGGCAGGTATAGCTCGAATGTAACCTTATGTTTTGTGTTTCCCCCAAGCGGGGTTAGGTCAGTCTTGGGAAACGATTGAGTTGAGCAAGCAAAGGATCAGGTAAGCTCCTGCATGGAGTTTTGTGAAGACCAAAGAGTTATTGTGGCAAGCCAAATATGATGTATATGGACATTTATTTTGTGAAGGAAATTAAGGACTCTGTTTTCCTTTTTATTTCAGTCAAGCAAATCATTTGAAAGTTAAACAAGCAGTTTTACACAAAATGCTAAACTTTTTCTAAAACCCAACTTTGACAAGACTTTTAGAAACCCTTAATTGCTATTTCCAAATAAAGTGGATTATGATCAATTTTCTCCCAAGTGGAACAATCAACGTTGAGTACTCAATAAGGGTAGACCACCAGGACTAGTCTTTGAAGGGTTAGGGTAAGTCTCTCAGTAGGTGGCCACCTCTGAGGGGTGAGTCCTTCCTGGATAGGATGCCAGTCCGGTAGGTCATACCGGTCCGAGCTAGCAAGTTTTAGTCATGTGGACTGTGTGTTCCGGAGTGGACAATCGGTAAGTTTGGGTATAGAGATGGAGGAGTATCTCACTCGATAGGTTGTACACCTACCTTTTGCCAGCTTGCACAAAGTGTGGCATTCTGATTGTTATTTAGTCATGGGGCCCAACGTGTGGTAACCCATGACTACCCATTTGAGTGGTTGTATTTATTGTGCACATGTATAGTTTGAAAAGTGAAACACCACTCTTTATTTTCAACACTTATTTATTGCTTGCCAGCACCTTTTCCTTATGAAACTTCTACAACTTGCATACATGAATTATTTTACCTGAAACACTCAAAGCACACACGGGCTTACTGAGATTTTTATCTCACCACCTTTTATACCATGTTTTTAGGAAGATCCTGCTGTGGAGGTCATTAGCTAGATGTTACCTATGCTTTGAAGACTCATGTTATTTACTTTATGTGATGTTTTGAGAGATTGTTGCAAACAGTTTATTTGGGTTTGTTCCAGTACTTATCTTTTGGGTTGTAATAAGTTTAATTTTAAAGTCTTTATTTTATTTTATTTTCATGTAACCTAGTTATAAAGACCCCTTGTCATTTGGACGGGGCGACATCCCCGGCCCTGATGGGCCTAGGTAGTGGGGTGTTGCATTTTCCCTTGTGTTTTTTTATCTATTTATAGGCTTAGGAAGTGACTAAACTCGTAGGTACAGAGTTCTTAGCCGAGGAGAAGTTAAAAGATACTAAAACTCCACAGATTACCAAAAATTGCATAGAAAAAATCATGCACTGCCTTATCTTCAGGGCACAGCCAGCGCTGCCTTGGCTCTCGGAGCCGACGCCGGTTGTGTTTTGCTTCTCTACTCGTTCGTCGATTTTTTTCTGAATTTCACATGATGAGGCCAAAATGCAGCCGGCGTCGCCTTGACTCTTGGAGCTGGTGCCGATTCCCCTCTGTTCCGCTCTGTTTTGAAAATTTTTTATCGCTTTGAAGTACGTGTCAACAGTGCATGGCCAGCGCCAGTTCTAGAGCCCTAGTCGGCGCCGCCTCTAATCTGTTTCACGACGTTTTTGCATCATTTTACCCTAAAAATCTGTAATAATGAACAAAATACCTTTTCATGGGTAAAATCTCAAATATGAAGGAATATGACTAGTTATTGAACAAAATGTATCACAAAAGAACATCAAATAACTAGAAAAAATATGACTAATTTAGCCCCTATCACTGAATCGGTAATGAGTTGTTATTTACATAAGAGAAAAGAATTCTAGACTTTTTATGCCATTTTTAGATAATCGTGATGTTGAGAAATGTAATTTCTTAATGTATGTATATTATGTGTTTTTACTTAATGCTTAAGATTTAAGCTTGTATTATGTGACTTGCAGATTAATGAGTTCAATATTAGTCATGTATGGGTAAAGTATGAAGATTGAGGACTATAGCATGAAAGTACATGATTTTGGTATTATGCTCTATAGTGGTTGTTTATAATTGGTCATGTTAAAGTATTGAGGCTTCTTTAGTAGTGTGGTGTGGTAAATCTAGTATACCAGATTTTAATTTAGTATTCTTTTTCATAATTCTTGTTAGACTAAGTTAGGACTTAAGGCCAATCAACTCAGTAGCTAGAATTGTCTCATGAACCTAAGCAAGTATGTCCTTGGTCAAACTTTTGATAACTAATGCTCGTTTTTATTATTCAACATTACTTTAGCATGTTATGTCATCTATTTTAGCACATGTTTGGGAAGAGTAGAATTTGATCAAAGTTTACTATTTTGTTTAAAGCCCAGCATGCATTTCTTCAGTTCAACAACAACGATTTTGTCCAAGCATAAATACATGAAATCTTTTTAGTAAAAGTTTTTAATCAAGAACCATTACACGTTTAAAATTGCATATTTTAGCTGATTTGCAGATTATTTTTTTTGAGAATGTCCCTAAGGCTAAGTTGTGGTAACACTAAATACTATAACATTAAAAATATTACTCACTTAATGATCCGGTAGCTTTTTCAATGTAATTGGTATTGGATATCTACCATTGAACTTAAGAATAATTTGTTGGGTACATGATGCATATAATTTGGCTGTGAAAAAACCATTCAAATTTAAATCCATCCCTAGCTATGTTTTAATTAAAACATTAATCCCCAAATTACACATATTAGCAAGTATACTCATCGCAATATAGTATTGGGAATTAACGAGTATCGATCCTCAAGAAACAACTACCATTACTTATCTTTCATTCATTGTTTAATCGACCCAATAAAGTGATAAGATGATAAAAAGAAAAATAAAAAAAAAAATATACAACTCAATGATGAAATAACATGCAATTTAGACAAATATCTTTGAAAACATGGCAATGGATTACTTATCGAATATCACAATCAATTTTTATCTTAGTCTCATGAAGGATTTAAAATCGACTTACTTCGTTTGCAATCCATGGAATCACTATCTCTTAGTTAAATTAGTGAGCATATTCTGTTTTAACCAATTCACCCAAAAGATGCATTAAAATTAATTCTTACATAAATCCCTATATTATAGGTTATTTAAAGCATGAAATTAGTCAATAAATCCATATTCTAACAATCGTCAACTAACCTTTAGTTACCCAAGTTCTTGGCAATTAACCCTTTTTTGCAAGCAAGTTAAGAGATAACAAATATGAAATTAATTAGTTAAAGTCATTATCAACCCTTTCTTTTAAGAAAGTTAATAATAAGATTCAATCAATCAATTATATAGTAAAAACAACTAATCAAATTCCAAGAAAAATAATTAATTAATCAAAAGACTAAATTAACTCAAGAAATCAGGAATCCCAAAATAATGTTAAGTTACAATGAAAATATTAATCACATCATTATTCTAGAAAAAGAAAATAAAGGTGAAACAAAGAACTCATAGACAAGCATTTCTTCTTCTCCTTGAAAACCTTCTTGAACAATACCCCTTGATTGATGAACCACCTCTTTTTTTATTGATTGGCAACTTTAATCCTTGGATTCATATGTTTTCCTTGTATTTTCCTTGTATTTATAAGCCCCCTTGATACCAAAATTTGTGGCTTGAGAAGTCTGGTCCAAGTAGAATTCAGAAAATACCAAAATACATTGAAAGATACCAAATTCGCATGAAAATAGAATTCCACAGCCTCTAGACAGTGTTGACCCGGTGCCTGGTCACTTCGGCCAACCCAGCATTGGGTTGTCTCT